>JBAMHV010014627.1:0-13026 GCA_037177535.1 Pseudomugil gertrudae | reverse complement strand
TGGGGGCTGCAACGGAGAATGCTCTGTCCCCCCTGAGCTTCCGTTTTGTCCTCGGCACCACCAGAGTCAGCTGATCGCTGACCTGAAGCACCGAGTGGAAGTGCAGGGGTGGATAAGCTCGGAGCGGTACGATGGGGCCAACCCGTGCAGAGATTTAAAAACAAATAAAAGCATCTTGAAATGCACTCTAAATGAACACAAAAGCTAATCAAGTTCAGCATAATGATGGATTAACTTGAGTGAGCCGTGTTGGACCAGGGATACATGGAAAACCTACAGGATTGCAGCCCTCGAGGACCAACTTTGGACACCCCTGCCCTAGTGTTTAAAAAGGGGTCATAACACTGGACAAAACTTTTCCTTTGAATATGAAGACAGCACTGTTCTGAAGTCTGCCCTGAAGCAAGGAATAACTTTATACGAAGCCGCTGCAGAACAACAGAAACAGGAAGTTATATTCAGTTATCTCAGAACCCAACTGATGTTCTTTTGAGAGAACCCTGCCATGTAAACACACATAAAAACTAAGTCACAGAGAAGTCAAGCTGCTGCACTTTTCTCATTAACATCGGCCCCTTATCCTCCCCTCTTCGCCGCGGCTCACTGCTTAACAAATGGGGACTTCAGCTCGCTCCTGCACTTCCTTTTATACGTCCTTTTCCATGGCTTGTAGTTGGAGAGGAGCTGTGCCTTTCACTGAGTGTCTGATTGAGACACAAAGACGGAACCAAATGTAATTTTCTACTTCTGACTTCAGACAAAGCTGCGGTAACTGATTTTGGCCCCAAAACCGTGGAAATTCAAACCTTAATTAGTTTTGATTGTATTACTTTGGCTTGTAGCGCTAATTTGATGAACCTTGGGATGACTTTAAAGCAGAATTTCTTTCATTTCACTCAAAGAATGGCCTCAAAAACACAGATTATTACCCAAAATAATGAAAATATGTCCCATGCATGCTCTGAGACCTGCTCTGTTCGTTTATGTAAGAAACACTTTGTCATTTAAATCTTTGCTGTGAACAAACCTCCAGTTTATCTAAAAAATCCCATTGATCACTATTGGTCCACACAGACCTTTCAGTCTGAGTGCTGGTTTGTCCTTACCTCCTTCTCCTTCCACAGCTACACTCCCTGACTGCTAAAGTTGAACAAACACAAACTTTAAACCCCCCTTTGCTATGTTGCATCTCGCTTCCCTGACCCATTTTAACCACCGTTTCCCCTGCAGACCTGCCTGCTCGTTTCTCACCCCGGCTCATCCCTTCTCACCTGGATTCCTCCTCCGCTAACAGAACCAGTATGACACAGCAACCTATTCCCCTGCTGAGCAGCTTCCACCCCTCTGCATCCAGCTCAGCATGGCTTCCCCTGATTCACTCACATAAGCTCCCAACAGAGCCTCTAATCATCTTGTTTGATGTGCTGCGATACATAAAATGTCTCAACCAGCCGCGTTGTTGTGTCTGCTGTTAGGCTCACAAGCCATGCTTTGCAGGCTTCATGATGCTCGGATAAAAACAATGGGCTTTTTATTAGAGCAGCAACGTTTAGGTTCAAACAAAACAAAGAAACATAAAGAAACAACAAAAAGAAATGCTAAAATGGTCCCATAATATGTGGTAAAACATGTTTTAGAGCCTTCACAAAGCCTTTTTGGTCCATCCATTGTCTACCGCTAATCTGAAGCCAGCGCAGGGATACCCAGACTTCAATTTCCCCAGTCACATTCACTGGGTTGTCTGGGAGAAACCCGAGGAAGAGATGTAACCCCTCCAGTCCATTAATGGGAAAATGGACAGCTTCACCTTTTGGCTCTTTTACCACAACATACCGATGCCGTCTGCATCCCTGCAGAGGTCGCACTCATCCACCTGTCAATCTTCCCTCCTTCCCTCACGTGAACTAACTCCTCTGCTTGGAGCATCGTCCCGAAGATCATCTGCCACTTTTACCTCCAGGAGGTGGTGAATGAGGTAGTAACAGAGAAAATGAGCATGTCTCGCCCTTATTCACACATCACGCGGCTGAACTCGCCACCCTGAGAGCGCCGTTGTCATGACGCCAGCTTGATTTGTGGAAGAAACGGACCCCCTATCTGTGTCGGAGTGGTGTTTCGTTATTGAACTTCTAGCTCGTCTTGGATCGTCCATAAGAAACGTCACATTCAGGCATTACAGTGGCGTCTCACCACATCATGAAGCCGTTTGTTTTACAATCAGGTGAAGCGAGGCGTGCCGTCACTTGTACGAGTTAGAGAAGCCAAACTAGAATGGAAATCACACACAGACCAAAAGAAGTTGGTTTACTGCCGACGAAGAATGTTTTCAGGTACCAGCTGACTCCCGATTCCACGGAGGAAGACGGACAGCTGTCCAGTAAAGCATAAGAGGTTAGTGTCACATGTCACTTCATGTCACAATCACTAGCAGCGGCCCTGCGTAAAATACAGTAATCTTTTTTGAGTTGGCTAATTTTAAGCAAAACCTGCTCTTGTCAGCTTCAAACTATTGTTTTAAAAGAAAAAATACCGATACTGAGCAAAGAGTCGCGTCTCTGAGATGGAGAACAGTTACGTAAATGTGTGAGTGAAAAACAGAGCAGCAGAATGAATGTAAACCTGTGTTCATTTACATGTGAATCCCAAACATCCACCAAACCTGCATCGGTGCTGTTTAATTCAGAAAACCTGTTATGTTCACACAGTAAGACACACACTTGCAATGCCTGGAGGCTGTGGAGAGCAACGAGTGGGCAGAAAGAGGGAAAACAGCACTAAACAGCTGCAGAAGTGGAAAGCTAAAAACCATGTGAAAGCAATAAATAAAAAGACAAACCTAAAGTGTCTTCAAATACAAAGGGCACTATTGCTTTGTACTTATGCTGGGATTGTTGCGTTAATAAATCAGTTTGAATAAAGTTCTGGATGCTTGTAAAAAGGGTTAGGGTTAGAGGTTAGAGGTAGCCTGTAAATCCAATAAACATGACATCAGCAGAGCTAATCCTCACTGAGCTCTGCAGCCACATGACACTAAAAGGTCACTTAAGACACAATCATAGGTTTTGCCAAACTAATGTGCTGCTCTTTTGTTGTCTTTTCCTCTTTTTCCCATCAGTATTATAGTTCCAGTTCCACTTCAGGAGTCTCAGTGTCACTGGGGACAGAGGTTACCCAAGGACAGACTTAGCAAAGAGGAGGGGGCTTTAAAGGTTCATTTATGTGACAGTTTATGTGGTTTGAAACGGCCCTGTGACTGAACATAATGTAGGTGCAGGTATTAACGTAAAAGTGCACGTTTCTATTGAAAATCAGACTTAAAAGTGCCGACACCCCCCCTCTCTCTTTGTTATGGAAATGAAAGCAACGGGTCACCAGGTACTTTAAGCAGGTGACAGGTTTCCTCGAGAAACGATAAAAGTTAGTCGAGTCATGCTGGTGCTTTATTAGCTCTTGTAAGAAAATTAAAAATGCCAGTCTAAGCACACAATGGAGGAATTATACATGAGTCCCACAGAGCTGCGGAGGACTAAGTCAGAGCTGCAGCTTTATTTACTTCTTTTATAACTTCTCATTTATGAGTCACCCAGGGAGGAGGGGGAGGCTGGCCATGACTGTGTTGAGACTGCTGATGATAAGAGTCTGGTTCAGGATATTCTTTTCCACCGGTGTCTGAACTGTAATAATACAGAGAACCACTGGTTCCTTTTGATCTGGGTGAGATGAAATGATATTTGTTCGCATCACAGTAATGAGTAAAATCCTACAGCTGGCTTCAGGAGCCTGAATTCCAAAGCAGAAGTACCAGAATGAAGCTAGTTTCACAGGATATATAAGGATATTAACTGATAAGTCATGCTGCATCTCTAAATCCTTTGTGTTTGTTTATTGGATGAAACTTATGATACACGAGCATCTATAAATTGGGGAAAGCTGAAGACAGAGGGTCTGATCCCTGCAGCAGGATGGCATCGTGTGGTTGACTTGCATGTTGGTTGTTGGGTAAGTTCTATTAGCATTTAGCGCATCTTCTGGTGATTTAAGTTCATTTTCAGCTGTTAATGTTAGAAATTAAGTGTTTGTTTTAAATGTGAAAATCAATCCATGTTCTTCGAGGCTCTCAGATAAATATACACGCCAGGAATATTTCTGATGAAGGACACTTCCAAAACCCGTCAAACTCAGCCGTTCAGAAAGCCAGACAGGAAATGAGAGTAAAACATCCATCCATTTTCTACCGCTTTTCCCTGAATGGGGTCGCGGGGGGACTGGAGCCAATACCAGCTCACAACGGGCAAGAGGCGGGGTACACCCTGGACAGGTCGCCAGTCCATTGCAGGGCCATCAGAGTAAAACATCTAGCAAATTTCAAAATAAAGTTCCCTGTGCAGGTTTGTGATCCCTAAACTTTGTGAATATTCAGGAAGTACTGGTGACACCAGGTCCTCACTTATCAAACACTTTGACTAGAACAACTTCAACTCCAGCCTGGCAGCCCCAAACCTGTTGTGAGTGTGTGCTGGGAATACTGGGCGAGTCCCAGAGCTTTAAATCCACCATGTCCTGAGTGGGGCGGGTATATTAAGTCTGAGGGGACCACGTTCACTCTACTGCTGAACCAGGCAGCTATAACCGTAAGGTTGTTGGTCCCAGAAGTCGCCGGTGGACACTAGCGGTGAGGGATGCCTTCACCCTGAAGGAGTCGTCACACCAGACCTTTTTCATTCCCAGAAAAAAGAAACCTTCCTTCTTTTTGACTCGAACTACCTTATTTGTGGAATCCGTCTTAAAAAGGATCGATCCATTTTCTCTACATTCAGCAGAAGCTTTAAGAACTGGTTTCTATAAGTGCATAATTCTTATGCACGACCACTTCTTTTGTCATTTCAATGGAACTGACCCCTTCATGTTTTATTCTGAAAGCGTTGCTGTCTGAGCGTTGCTTTCTCCACCAATGAGATCTTCTTCAGGGAAGTGAGGATGCTATGATATTTGACTAGACAGTCCATTAGCTCAGAGCACAAAAAGGCAGGATGCTGCTCAGACAGAGGTTGTGCAGGACAGAATACGGTTGTGAGGAACTGTATGGGCTTATAGACGTGTGTGTATGTGTGTGTTATTGCAGCAATCAGTGTGGAATCAGAGCAGTGAAATATCAAAGCAAAGTGTGCCAGAGTTTATGTTTATACTATCAGAAGTAATTTTCCAGACCAGATAATCAGAGTGTTTCTAACACACAAAAGCACATGACTGTGTTTGGTTTGGTGGGTGTGAAGTTCTCACAGGAAAGATTTAAAGTGAGGAAGAAGAGGCAGAGCACAAGCTTGGATTGCCTTACTGCAGCTTCAAGCAAATGATCCATCCATTTTCTACCGCTTGATCCCAGAGCGGGGTCGCGGGGGGGCTGGAGCCAATCCCAGCTGTCAACTTCAAGCAAATGATGTGGGAAAAATGCTAAATTGGTGCAGAATGTGTCCAGCAGTTTCTCACAGTAAACACAGTGTCATATGATGCATCGATCCATTTTATGGCTAAACCTTCCGACTCAATGTTGGTCCATAAGGAAGGAGAACATGCGTGGCTCTGATGCCCGTCGGCAAACTGTCAACACCGCTGTTGTTTGTCTCTGTCCTCTACGACGCAGCATCACAAGGTTTGAGTTGGAAAATGATGAATTAACTGGGTATCAGTTGTGTATAACAGAATTGTGATTCCTAAATGTAATCATGGGAACTACTATGGAGCATGTTCCATGCATGATCACACTGATCTAAGCTGGCTTTATTGTTGTGTGGTTTCTATAGGCCAACCTGACTCGACTCTACTGACCCAGCAGTATTCTACTCGACTGCTTTTCCATTACAAGTCACGATCCTCTAATGTGGGAGGGGTCCCCTCACAAAATTTTACTTTCTAGATGCTTTGCGCGGGGTCTGCAGAAAACCACAGAAGACCGACACGAAGATAGAAGACCTCGCAGGAACGTTTTACCTGGGGCTCAGATTATGGTTATTCATGGGAAACAGACTCATGGAACCAATCAAGGGACGTCGTCGGAGGGCAAGACGAAACACCCTGGATCACATCAGACCAATCAATGGACGCCAGCCTGTAGACGTCACGCTACCCGCACGGCCCGACACGTTTGGAACCTCAACAAAGTAGGTACGGCAACAGTATCTATACGATTTGATAAATCCTAATGGAAACGCTGTGTTTTCCGGTGGAGTCGTGTAGGGTTGGGTAGTCGGTACTGGTGGAAAAGTGCCTTATGTAGGGTTAGTTACGGCATCACAGTTATGAAGCTGTGACGTGTAGTTATGGAACTCCTGATTGATCCGTTTGTGATTACGTGTTACAGGACTTCTAGATCTCTTTGTGAAGTTTATGCAGTAAACACGGAAGAAATACTGCAACATGATGCTGCAACCCTACACCCGTCAGCTGCGCTGGACCTACCATATACAGATACCAAATGAAGTGTGAATCCAGCTTTTGTATTTCCCAGAAACTCTGCACTGACGGAAGGATTGATTCTTCATTCCCATCCCTGATTCGACAGCTTGGGTTGTTTTTTTGTTAGTTTTATAAACTCAGCATGGTCACTGCACTCAATCCTCAGAAGCTCCAGTTCAGAGCTTTTTGGTTGGAAGTGTTTCACAGTTTTTAAAAATGCAATTAAAACAAGTCAAAGCTTTAATTTAATTCCCATTTAATCCAACTACTTAATGAGTCATGAACATCCGTGTTTCTGTGCATGTTTGGATGAGTAAGAAGAAACAGATGGTATGTGTAGCCAACAAGTCAAAGAGACATCTATTTAATCTCATCTCTCATGCAAACTGCAGCAACACAAAGCTTCTCTGAGGCATTATTGTGCACACTCTGATGGAAACATACATAAAAAGGTAACACCATCTCAGTTTATGTAATCCAAGTCAGCTCAAAACTTTTCAGGATCTTAAACAGACACAAATCTGCATTTAATACCTTAAATTTTATGTGGCAGATCTGAAATGATTTAAGCTGAACTCATTTCTTCCCATCCAGGGAACGTCATAGCTGCTCTCTGTGCCAGAGCACATAGGACTGCTCACTTTCACCAGCAGAAAGAGAGGGCAACGTGTCTGTAATTACATCAACAAGCAGGTTTTTTAAACAGAGAGGTGATGATGGAAAGTCTCCCTCCAGTGAGGATAACAGAGTATTTCTGCTGCAATGCTACAGCAAGACCTTCACCTCCATCGATGGGACTTTATCCTGCTTGTGAAATCTCATGTTTTCAGGAGGCATCTGGTGGGAAGAGGTTGATTTAATCGCATGAAGCAACATCTGCTCCCTGTATTGATACTTTTTTGGGCAAATAGACAATGGACAGGCCTCTGACCAAAGCTAATACCGAAGCAAAACCATGCGTAGACTGCCAATGCCAAACGAGACCCCATGAGAGCTTTATAAACCAGGTAAATCTGTAGGGTGAAATAAAACTAAAAAGGTCTGAGTAGAGACCCAACTTTGATTCTCTGAGATATTATTATTGGAATAGAAGATGCTGTAGCTTACAACTATAGCCTGGACCAAAAATAAACCTCACTGCACAAGTCTTATTGATTTTCTCTAATGGGAACAAACCCTCTCTGGAAACAGCTTCACACCCTGCAGAATGGGACGATGTTAACGGAAAGGGCTTTGCGACTCGTCGTGGCCGTGTCACCTCCCAGCCAGCGCTGGGTTTTGCATGCAGGATGGAGGACAGCCTCGGTGGCAGTGTGCCAGCAGCTCCATAGAAAGCAGCTGAAGATGAAAAGGAAAAGAAAGAAATATGCAAAGCCCTTTGCTAAATCCCCCCCAAATGATTCAGACGCAGCACGGCCAGCCACCACAGAGCAACTGGAAATTCCTCACGGGAGTGTTTCAAAACCATCCAGCGGTCTTTGATGTGCATTTTTGTCCATGCGTTTGAAAAGATATGCATGAATATTTATCACATCGACTGAAACGCGGTATTTAGATTTATTACCAAAAGGTTGCATTTGCACATTGTTGTCTCACACGGGGATGAAGGCAGTCTTCTTCAGTCTGGAAATGTAAATAAAATCTGCAATCACAGCTTTATAGAGTCTCAGATTCATTTAATATGAGACAGAAATGAATTTAGAAGCTAAAACTTGTATTAATTTTGACCTCCCTTCCTGTCCAAAAAGAATTCCAGGTCAAAGACATCTCATTAAGTACAGCTCAAAATCCAACCAGCACTGAAACCGAATCAGTGGTGGCACCAAACGGCTCAACACACCGGCTGTTGATCCCAGAATGCCGTCTGCTTCGAGTTTTCAGCCACCAGAGAAGTTCTGGTTCTGGTACTGAAGTCTGCTCTCATTTAAACCACTGTTGTGCTTTTTGCCTGGTTAACTCTTTAAAAACTCCAGAAGTTCTCGATTGGCATTCTCCCATTTAAAAAGGCCCTAAAATAAAAACTATAAACAGGTAGAACGATGCTGCACGGTGGCGCAGTTGGTTAGCTCTGTGGCATCACAGCAAGAAGGTTGCCGGTTCGAGCATCGGTTGGGGCGGGGGTCAAACCGGGAATCTTTCTGTGTGGAGTTTGCATGTTCTCTCTGTGTTAGCGTGGGTTCTTTCCGGGTACTAGGGCTTCCTCTCACAGTCCAAAGACATGCACCTTTAGGATAGGCTGATTGGAGACTCTAAATTGTCCATAGGAGTGAGTGTGTGTGTGCATGGTTGTTTGTCTCTGTGTGCGTTAACCCTGTGATGGACTGGCAACCTGTCCAGGGTGTACCCCGCCTCTCGCCCGATGTCAGCTGGGATTGGCTCCAGCCCCCCTGCGACCCCGTTCAGGGAAAAAGTGGTAGAAAATGGATGGATGGAGGTAGAACGACTCGCTCATTGACGGCGTCTTCAAATGCCGATACTTGCGGTGCATAGCAATTATTTAAACACAGGACGTCGCGAGAGAGGAATGTCCAGCAGAACAGCAGCATTAAGATGATTATGATGTGACTGAGTGGTAGAAAGAGGAAAGAGAGAATATCTAAGTCTGTACATTATAATGTATTTTAGGTAATTTTTATCACAGTCAGTAGTTTTAGTGTAGTTTGTTGCTAGGTTTTTACCACAGTTCTTCTGCAGGCTTTGCATAGTTTCTAGTTTATCAGCACAAAATCAATCAGTAGTTTTTAGCTTAGTGTAGGTTTGATAAGTCTCAGCATAGTTTTCTTTTTTGCTGTTGTTGTACACATGTGAAGTCAATAGTACAGAGAAAATACTTCCACACTTCATTATATTGCATGTCATTGTTGACAAGAACCGCTAAGAATACTTCTACAAGCAAATTTACAGCTTACATATAGGACTCAAATAACCTCTGTTTGTAGCCTAATGTAGGTTATTCCTGCACATTATAAACAAAAACTGGATCATTCATTATTTTTTGTTATGATTATTTTAAGTGTTTTTGTCCATTTAGTTCAGTTTTGTGAAATTCTGTCTGGTAGTTGTATAACAGTACATCATTGCTTCACTTCAAACTGTGGTAAATCAGCATCCATCCATCCATCTTCTACCGCTTTATCCCTGAACGGGGTTGCGGGGATGTTGGAGCCAATTCCAGCTCACAACGGGCGAGAGGCGGGTTACACCCTGGACAGGTCACCAGTCCAACACAGGGTAAATCAGCATGTAAAATCTAAATCTGTGTTGTCTTCTAATGCAGTCCCCAAAGAGGCACCAGCCAGTGTTCTCCTTGTTCTGGTTGTTTCAGTAAGGGCAACTTCTTTGGTCTCCTCAGCCTGATTTATGGATGAAGAGAAGCAGATGAAGTTAGTTGGTGTACCAGAGAATAGGTTTGATGGAGGCAGATGGTTTGCTGTGGTGCTTTTCTTAAAGGCTGACTACCTTTGCACATTTTCTGCCTTTCATCTGATTGGTGAGCTCTCTCTAGCCAGTAAAAAACAGCCTTATTTTGACTTTTGTCTTATTCCTTACTCTCTCATTTGCTTCATCTATTCCTCTGATGTCTTCTTGTGTTTCTGAATATGCCGTGCTTTTGCCTGTTCGTTCATCTGCATGTCCGTAATGGCTCTCTAGCATGGCACATGGTGCGTTAAATTAAACCAATAGTGCTCTGGAAGAATAATATGTAGATTGTTGTTTCTCTGTCACAGCGACGGCTTCATAAATGCATATAATATTCTAACTGTGCCATCAACTGAGTCAGCATTTTAAGGTCGTGTGATGCCTGACCGTTGCCATCACCAAGGCGTGATAACTAAATATTGATGCATAAACCAACTCCAGTTGAATTATTGTGTTTTCAGTTAGGATTACATGATTTCCACATGCCATTAATGGACGCTTCTCTTCTATGTTAGGCTCATGATTGGTCCCGATGTGAACTTATTAATGTCTTTGTGTTTTATATTAGGAGATTGGATACATACAGTATATTCAGTGGCAATTCTATTAGTGTCTCTAGCATCACCACAAATTCTGGAGATTCGTTTAATATGCCAGAGTTTTTCAAATGAACCTTTTTTATTATTCATCAAGCTGGTGTCTCGAGGCCTTTTTGCCTTCGAGCCATATTCTCCACCCTAACAACCTCAGCAATCACCGATGTTGGAAAGATAGGTGGTGCATCTGTAAAGGGAACAACGGAAAAGAAAAAGATCTGTTGCGAGTTCCCGAATCAAATTCGCTCCAAATCATACTGCAGCAAATGTGTGACATCAATATAACATTATGTGGTGATCAAATTTGTGACTTATATTTATAGCCCTACTGCCTGATCCCATAAGATTTACACTGAGTCACAGGGGACCCAGAGGACTTATAAGTAACGAGGTAGCATAAATACCTTCAGTCTCCACATAGCACATAATCTATAATACCTGTTAGAACAGCCATGCTTATAAAATATACAGGTTTATTTATTTATAGTTCATTTACAGATGAAACAGTTAGAAAAACTTGAGAGAAGTGCAGATTTCTGTGGTCTGATTCTTTATAGTTTCAACACAACCCAGTTGTGTCTGTGACCATCTGTTAGAAATGTACCTTCTGAAATGCTTCTTATCAAGGGCAGATGTGCATACTCAGAGCCTGATGTAAGTACGATCATCTGGTAACTTAGAAGAGCAGAGGAGATAAAATGTCATCAGGTTTGTGTCGAAATCAGTTCAGCAGACGGCAGGATGAGGTGTCCCTCATCGCTTCGACTTCCTGTGGGGGAACTTTGCGACTGTAACTGTACGTGAGGCTGAGATGTGTGGAACAAGCTGAAGCGTCTCCCTCAGAATTCCTAAGCTCGGAGAGGCTTACACAGAACAGCCGGGCAAAAATCCATCTTTCTGACAGATTCACTTCCAAAAGCCCAAACTGGGTTTTGCGATGCGATTGTGAGCAGCACCCTGGGATGGAGTGTGTTAATGTGTGTGTGCCGGAGCAGGAGGATGAAGTATGAGCACAGAATACGGAGCGCGGCACAAGCAGCTTTATTTCGGCTCTTTCAGACAGAAGATTTTGTGTTTCTTTAGTCATGAACTCCTCTTATTGGACCATACATGTGTCACTGCATCTATGAGACTTATGCATCCTAAAATGTTCCAATCTTTTCTCAACCAATCTGTCTAAGCCACCACATTCCTACAAGCTGCCTCTCAGCAGTGTGTATCTGTGTATATGTGGAAAGGAGAAACTCAGGTTGGAGTTCAAATGAAAGAAAAACACCCCCAGGGGCAAATACACCTCGTCCTTATAGTTTCAGTCTTGTGAGACTGTCCGTCTAGACCTCATACAGTCTCTAAAACATACAAATTCCCAAGAAATCCCTTCATTAATTGAAGCTGATGAGACCCTGGTCACATCCTGCTTTGCTGATGCTGATCTTTCTCATCTGTTTCGTCAGATATTCCTTCTTTATTTTGTTCAGTCTGATGAATGTAGAAGTCATCATACCGAGAGTATAAATTTATACAGACGATCCTTACTTTGGTCTTCTGATCTTTACAAGAAAAAATGGACTAAATGAGTAGGATAGGTGTTCTGCTTGTCATTGATATGCATCTGTTTTATTGGTCTGCTCATAATCAAAACCTGGATCAGACTCTGTTTATGACCCCAGTGCTAACAAGCTGCCCTCACTCATTTTCATGCTCTTGTTGGATTCTTCAAAATGAGACTTCCTGAATATTAGGCCTGAATGATTTTGAATAAATAAATACAATCTATGTTCTACTCTAACAAGGACACACAGTTGAGATGTAAAAGCTTCACTGAGCAACTACAAATTGCAACATGTGACCAAAACAATGAGGTAGTAGAAACTAAGCACGGCATAGATACAGCAGGTAGTCGCGTGATATCCGACAGCGACGAAGTGGTGAGCTTCGTGTTCGAATGAGGGTGCTGTGTAGTCCTACGTATGTGGTGCATGAGGGGTCAGGGCATAGGGTGCACATTCAGACAGAGCCAGAAACTGCATTAGGGTGCACACTCTGACACGTATCAGACCAAATCAGCTTTCCATTTGGCTTAAAGAAACAGCAAAAACCATCTTTTGGTGTCTTTGGCAGCTATTGTGTTAACATCAACACATCTGATTTGTGAACATGAAGAACATTTAGAGTAACTCAGTAAAGATAAAAGATCGGATAGAAATCAAAGCGTACCATCAACCATGAGAAGGATGCGTTCATGCTGTCCCCCCACATGGGGCTCTCTCCCGCAAAGATCCATAGAGACCGCTGGGTAAACTGGTCTGATTTCCCAGTGAGCCCTCGTCTCCAGGAATTCACCAGGGTTCCACCAACTGCTCATAAAGAACGTCATGATGGACGTCTGATGTCTGAAGTGACAGTCAAAACATGTCACAAGTTAAACTAGAAAAGCGCCCTGAGAGTGCCGACCTCCGCCGATTAGCACCATAATCCACCCATCCATCCATTTTCTACCACTTGATCCCAGAGCGGGGTCGCGGGGGGGCTGGAGCCAATCCCAGCTGTCAACGGG
>JBAMHV010012942.1:0-13144 GCA_037177535.1 Pseudomugil gertrudae | reverse complement strand
GGAAAACAACGAAAGTTAAAAGGACGAAAACACTTTTTCCCTACACGAAGCTCTTTCGATCTTTTTTGAGGTCAACATTTCCAACATCTCTGGTTTCAGCTTTTTAACCACCCCCCCCCCCCCTTTTTTTTTTTTTTATTAAGAAAAATACCATAGTTACCTGCCATTTAACCACATCATGTTTTATGTAAAATGTTTCATAGAGGTAGGGAATTGCAGAAGCCACTGGACAGACCAAAACACCACCCTTTTGGTCTAAGGTCTATGACATGAGACTGGGTGATGACAGTTGACTGACAGATATCCAGCTTACAGCACCAGAAGTTGCCGAGACTTGATATCATTTTGATCTCAGAAGCTTTCAAGACAACTTGTTCAGCTGGAACTTACAATCAATTGAAAGTGAATGGAAGAGGGAGGTGCAAGAGAGGAAGAGCTGGTGAAGGACTGCAGGAATGGCTGGAAAACTAATGGGGCGCAGGGGGGTTGCCAGCTATACTCCTAGCAGGGCCTATGTAAACCTGGGGGTCACAGGTTTGAGAAATGCTGTTAACAATAATGTTGAAGCAACAGAGAAGGCATCTGGAGGGCTATGGCTGGGATGGGGAGGTCATTAGCACATAGTGTGTAGAGGCAAAAAGTTTATCAAGGACAATGAGTCTGGTTCTGAAGTGGAAAGATGATTACAAAGTGTATTGAGACAGAGAATAACATAATACAACAGAAGCAAATTGCAATTTGAAAAAATCCGTCCTGACTCCAAGTGCAGAAGAGACAGGAAGGATTCCTGCAATAATCTGACCATAAAACTCTGTTAAGCTGTAAGATAATCAGTCAAATGCCATCATCAAACCACAGTGTCTTGGAAGGAGGAGATTATCCTTTGTGCTTAGTGATCATCCAAGCCCTCTAAGATAGAAATGTATGTCTTACATAACAACCTAAACCTTCATGAGTTAGGATTTTCTCTGGTCATCTGGAGAAATTCTACTAGTAACAGATAGAGCTTGGGTCAGCAAGATCTAACTGACCCTAGCTCGGCATGTATCAGTTGTTTATTCTACAGCCAAGGCCCTTCAGTAAAACTAAACATAGTAAATGAGCTGAAATATGACATTTTCCTGAAAAGTGTTTTCAATTTGATTAACTCTTTTTAATCTGTTTATTTCTGGACCTGTCACTTAGAAATGGATGATAAAACTCTGATACTTTACATTTGCGTCCTCTGATTAGCTTGTGTTCTGCACATTGACATTGGTTGATATGTGTAAACTGTGCATGTGTGTGGATGACGTGCTGTCCTTTGCTGAGATCCGTGTCTTCAAAGGGAAACACCCTTTGAGAATATATTTTTTTCTGAATCTTAAGCGTATCCCTGGCCCAGCACACTTGATTAAAATCAAATGGATCTAGCAGCTTTGACTCGTTCATTGGAATCAGGTGTGCTGGGTCAGGTATACATGGAAAATTTGCAGGAAACTGCAAACTCTAAAAACTGCAATATTATGAAGAACCACACATGCCACAATAATGTCACAAGCCCGCTCAGGGGTGACTCTGAGGGGATGTAGGCACTGGAAACGTGCTTTCAGCAGGCCTATAGTCATTTCCACGCGGGCTCTGGTTCTGCAGTGGGCAGCATTATATCGATGCTGAATGTCAGGGTAAGGGGTCAGTAGGGTGGGTTTACAGGGGTAATAACATAATATATATAATATATATGTAACCCCTATTTGTGTCCAAGGAACACAACAAAAATGTGAAGTAATCTCTAAACACACCTGATAAATCTACACACTGTTGCTTATATTCTCTGCAACTTCCAGATTGTATTAAAAAAAACTACCATTTGCCAGGAAACGCAGTCCCACACAGAGGATTTGCTCCAAAGTTAAAGCGCGTTTTGTTTTATTGCTGATGTTCAGCTTGATGAGAGCAGAAATATATTTTAAAGACTGCAGTGAGAAACGGTAACGCTCCAATAGATGTGTTTCCAGGAATAAAAAAACGTCTAATCGGGGCCTAATATTAATTTTGCAGCGAATACCTAACTCCCTGTGAGGAAGCACAGCCTCTTCATCAATAAACGGACATGCCATGTTCGCAAAAGACGAAACTGACAAAGCGAGTGGGAATTTGATTCATGGAAATTGAGCACACGTACTTCTGAAAGAGGGAGGAGACTGAGATAAACTCAGGGTTCCAAGCACAAAACCTGCTTCCAACCAGGTTAGTTTCAGAGACACTGTTACCATAGCATCTGTTAATATTTTGGGTTCTGGTTAAGATTGAATCTTTGTGGAGGCAGAACCACTCTTTCCCACATCACCATGTAACACAAAATCATTCTCCAAACAGGTCCTATTATAATAAAAAAAAATACTGGAGCTCTGTTGGCCTTAAATAAACATCATGCTGTCACTTAAAGGCTTTGTGATTAACAGTAATCATTGTTTCCTTCATGCAACATGCAGACTATTGTATTCAGCTGGTTATGTTGTATTCTGTAATTTTATCTGTAATACTTTTAAATGTAACTGATGTGTTTAAGTAATATGTAATGGTCTTCATCATTGTGCAGTTTCTGGTGGATCCATCGTGTTATCGGACCCTCCAAAAACCACCCAGTGTGTCTCAGTCATAAGTGATTGTTCAGCACTATTAGTTGCTTTTAGATGTTTTCATTTGTGGCCAGACAAAGTATACCTGCATACATCTACTGTAGGATGAAGATGAAGAGACACTTCTGCTGTGACAGACTGGACAATGCTGGGGGTCCACAGAGGTGTGATGCATGCATACTATATAATGCATACCCCCAACATATAAGGAGAACAAATACTCATTGTCTTTTTATATAATTATCCTGCAGATTTACACACAGATGAAAGTCGTTCTGCCTCAGCAGTGTGAGAACATGTCTGCTGTTCCATTTAAATAAATGTTATTGTAATAATGGATATTTTTATCCATCTTTCCTGCTGCCAGCAAAGCAGCTGTAGTTTATAGGGGCCATCTGTAAAGGCAAATAAAACAAAGTCAAATGGAAACAGTCCTTATACAGCTCATAATGGAAAAATATCCATTCAAAAGTCCAAACTGGAAGCAAAAATACTGGAGCTTCACCTTAGTGGGACCTGTAAATGAACCTGTTACATCTTCAATCAATTAATATAAACCTACTGTATTTTATTTTTTTGTTTCATGAAATGAAAACATGAGATGTGTTTTTGTAAATTTAATGAACGTGATTTTAGCAAATCAAGTCTCTGATCATTCTGCATCTCTGTGGAACTCTGCTTTAGTAACATGAAGAGGTTTGTGTGCAGGGAGCTGTACAGATGAGCCGAACAGCTCTTTCCCCACATCCTCTGCATCATCCACATTGTACAGAAATGTTACTGTCGCAGAAAAACGAAGAGCAAGTATGTATTCTGTGAGAGCTGACCCACGGTTTGTGAGGTTTCAAAATCTTTGCCAAATAAATCAACAACTCTTCTGAAAAACGGAAGCGCTCTTTCAAATGCTCTGGAATAAACACATCGATACGCGGCTTTATAACCCTCTCACTGTGAAAAAAGCTGCATGGGATTTGCGTTTCAACGTCCACAGCACCGTAGTCACAAAGTCACACATGCTCAGTGACGTCTCTGAAGCAAACATAACTATAACATACTCAACATAACCTGTTCCGGAGCAGGTTATGTTGAGAGGGTCAGTTGCTATGGTTACTTACATACCCTGAAAGTTACCTCCGTTTTTGGAACCGAAAGTTGAGGTTATCAACAAACTTACCCCTAAACCCGGTTATGTCACATAACCCGTTTTCTGGAACAGGCCCCTGGTCACGAGCCCATTGAGTTAGTTTGTTCTGTTTGGTGCTTGTTATCAAAAGACATATTCCGCATTCCTACAGTAAGTTCAGAGTTCACTTCCATGTTCAGACAGAGGTTGGTGGTAGTAAACAGCACTATGTTTACAACAATCTCAAAACACCAGAAGATGAAGTAGGAGAAAATTCAGCTTTGCTTTTCTGAACTTCTGTCTTCAGGGCTTTTCATGTGCTCTTTCTGTTTGTGTCATCTTTTTCCTGTTGTTCTTCTTTGATTTGTTCTCTTCTCTGGTTGCATTTCAGCAATACAACTAAACAGTTCCTCAAATTATTTGTGGTGGTATTGCTCCGTTTTCTGTGTAAACATGGCTAAGTACCTTTAACCAAATTCCATACATAACCATCATAGGAGATGGAAGAAACTGTACATCTGTCTGCATTTCTGTCTTCTGCATCCAGAATAAATAGAGCTTTATAATCTACTCTCCCCATCCCCATAGAGATATTATCGACTATAACATGCCTAACGGTAACTTTTTTTTAATGTCAAATTTCTACCTAGAGCTTTCAAAATAAAAACACAAGATCCAACAAAATAAAACAGAAATAAAACAGGTTGAAATAATAAACACATTTTTTATACACAATAAATTAAAACTGAACTCGAATTGATACGTTTTCAGGATTTAAAGATTTTAACATCTCTGCAGAGTGAATGTGGTGGGCCGGTTTGTTCCCGAGTCTGGGGGTGCCACCGCTAAAACCCCTCTCTATGCTGAACTTAGACCATATGGCTGTAAGATCTCACAGATCTTTCAGATTTATACTGTTAATACATTGATTAAACCATTTGCTGTGAGATGGGACTAAACCTATTGCAGAACTTTGCTGATAGTTTGAAACACTTTTTGAAGAGGAATTAAGTTTTTCTGTAAAACAATTTTGGCTGAAAAAGGAGCATCCTGGCAGATGACTGGATAAACTGATTGATCGATGGTGGTGAACTTTTTGATAGCACGCTTACTGAGTAAAAGGTCGGGGAAGATGACAGATGATAATGGGTTCTAGATAATAGCTTAAGAGATGCTGTACTTGCTTCTTAGTGAGAGGTTCTATCCAAAGTAAATCCAAATTAGCATGCAAGTGAAGGATGCAGGGAAGGATTTCTAAATGCGAGATTGATTTAGATACTAACAAAACGATCCAATTCTAAACTTAATCTGACATTTTCACATCAGATGCGATTAACCACATATAACACAATCATGTATTTAAATTTGCCAAAGGATCTGTCTTTCTTTTATGGGTCAGAGTGGAATTATTAACAGTGGTGTATAAATTTATGACCAATTACTTGTGAATGGCAAATAATAGTGGAATTCTTATTATATAATTGAAGCTATAACGTAGCAGAAGAGATAGAGCATGTTGGGCTCACAGGGTTGGAGGTGCAGCATTCAGCTACACGAACTGAATCCCTTTTAAATCTTGATAAAGTATTTGCTGCGATGACAGCCTGTCATCAATTTATCATTGAAACCCTTCACCAGTTTGCATTTTGAGGAATCCCAGACAGTCTCAAAGGCAGCACCAGGATAACACGAATCTGTACAATTGCTGCACATTTAACATTTTTCCAGATAAGGTTGTTGACATTAAATGCCACACTCAGAAATGATGAGAGATTGTGTGTTAATCAACTGTGTGCTCTTAATCATTAAACCGTGTGACCCTGCATGACCCTTTCTTTACCAGTTAAGACTATTTTTATGCAAAGCAAAAGAAAGTCTTCACTTTTATAACTTACTGAGTTGTTTGGCACTATCCCTCCCAGGAATAAATGATCAACCTTCTTAACCTCACACCATGGTTTCTAAAGTTAGTTTAAATAAGACAACATTTACAGACACCGTAAATATCCTCAAAGTTCAACAGCTGACTGCTCTCTGGTTTATCCCAGGTGACATACCACACTAACAGATGCTTGTGAATCTGGAATTTTCTATTAGAATAAATTAATAAAGTATGCTTTGAGTATTCAATTTTCACTTTTGAGGCCTAAAGAATGAAACGTGATCTACATTCCCAGATTATTCACCTACACAAACTAGAGGAGCTTCAAGCTGCTGTGTGCCACCATCATGTAGCTTTTAAAGAAATCCACCACATCGGTTTCACAAAGAAACGGCTTAATGAAATGAATGAATGAAAAATACTTTATTGATCCCAGAGGGAAATTCAGATGGTAGTAGTTTTTTTTTTTTAAATACAAAAATAATTATTGAAGGGTATTGTTTTTAATGCTGATGGCTACAGGAAGGAAGTATAGTCTGTATCTTTCAGTCCTACATCGGACCTGAACCAGCCTCTCACTGAACACACTGTTGTTTTATCACTGTGAAGTGTACATCTCTCTTTAAGTCTCTGGTTCTGATGCTGCTGCCCCAGCAGATCACTGCAAAGCTGATTACACTTTCAACAACAGACCTGTAGAAGATGTGTAACATCCTGGTGCAGACATTAAAAGATCTCAGCTTCCTTAAGAAGTAGAGTCTGCTCTGACCTTTCTTATAGATGTACTCAGTGTTGCTTTTCCACTCAGGTCTGTTGTCCAGCAGAACTCCAAGGTAATTGTATTCCTCCACCACCTCCACCTCCTCTCCCAGGATGGAAACAGTGTATTCTTGTTCTTCCTGAAGTCAACAATCATCTCTTTTGTTTTGTTGGTATTTAAGATGAGATGATTGTTACTGCACCATTTAACAAACTGACTGATCAGTTCTCTGTACTCTGCTTCCTTTCTGTCGCTGATACATCCAACAACTGCAGTCATTTCTGCAGATGACATGACTCAGAGTTGTACTGGAAGTCTGAGGTGTACAACGTGAAGAGGAATAATGACAGTACAGTTCCTTATGGTGTTCCAGTGCTGCTGACCACCATCTCAGACACACAACCCTTAAGTCTCACAAACTGGCCTGTCTGCAGCTTTTTCAGATCACTGGTGATCCAGGGTTTGTTATTGGGGAAGCACCTCACTGTTCTTGTTAGGATGATGCTGTCCACACATAAGTTTATATAATCTGTCACACACTCAATCAAGCTGTTGATGTCATTTCCATGAGGTTCACAGAGGACAATAAGATAAAGTTTCTCATTAAAGGTCCTATGTTATATTTGTCATTTGTATTCTATGCGCAAATATGATAATATTATGCATTTAGCATCATGCATCATACTATAGTTTTGCCATAACACTCATTTCTTGCTGCGAGGTCTCTTACCCGGAACTGGGAACTGCTCACTATGGCTTGCTCTTAGCTCCTCTCACTCATTCTGCACTGAGCAGCCAGAGAGACCCTCACATTTCCCGCCCAATTTGTGACTTCGCCTGCTGGGTGCCTTGCTCCCACTGCTTTTTTGATGGTGGGAATTGCCCCAGGTAGTAAAATCAACTTAAAAGTAAATCCACTTTTAAAAAGGCTGAAGTTCTGGAAGCTGTCTTCAGAAAAGTGTTTCTTGCAAATAAAAAGATGTGTCTGCACTTTGTGTTGTGAGTTTCCAAATATGAATGCTAACCACCTTTCTCGTAGCTTTTCTTCTTTAGGCAGGTTATATAAGGCGGCCTCATTTTCACAGCCAAAAACACATTTTCTTCAGTTAGCCATGGTATATATACGTGATTTGGCTATCACCAACAAAAATAATGGTTAAAAAACAAAGGAAACAAAATGGGAGCGAGTCTGCAGAGTGGTGGCTGTAGTCTGCCTGCGTGAAGCGTGTCTGTTGACAAGTGTGCAGCAGCCGCAACTTCATGGTGGAGGTGAGCATTAAAGTTTTCAGGTACAGGAGGGGGAGTCACCACCTTGCAATGTCACACGGTGGAGTCAGGCATTTGCTTTTATCAAGCCAAACCCTTCTTTTCAAAGAAGTAAAGCTACAAAATGCATGTATGGAAAATAAAACTACTCCAGGGATTGTTTTAAGGTACAACTAACGCTAGTAGACTAGGTTAAAAGCTCATAAAAAGTTGATTTTGCATAATATAGGCCCTTTAAAATATCAAATAACTACAGGTCAATCGTTCATTGACCCGAGAGCTTTCTTGAGAACAAGAAAAAGTTCTTGTTTGTTGTAGCGGAGGAACCAACTTTGACAATGGATGACCATTTTCCTAGAGTTCTGACTGGTCAGGATGTTAGGATGTCAGGATGTTATGTTATCTAGAACATAATCTGCTCTGGAGCAGGTTAATCATTCAGTGTTAGTTACAATAGAGATTTCTTCTGATAATAGGTGAACCAGGACAGAAAACTCTGAATTATCTCAATGAGAGAATCTTATAGGCCTTAAGTCTGACAGCACAACTCTTTGTATGTGAGGGTTTTTGTTTTCCCTTTCTGACACTGAAACCTGAAGCCTCAACATGAAGAAACATTTGCAGTCACTCTGTTCACATGCAGATATGCATCTGTGCATGCATACTTGTGCATACTTGTGTGTAGTTCTACTGCAACGGGCCAATGGCAGCAGTCCTCTTCTATTCCATCCCAGTGGGGAGCGGACACTTCAGCTTTGATCAGAAGAATCTGCAAAGCAAAACAAAAATGCTTAATATATTTTCACCAAACTGACCTACAAGATACTTAATAAGGATGAAGCTTTGATGTGGCTCTGACAGTGATTGTGTTTAGTACATTTTTCAGTAACAGAAAGAAACACTTACAACAAACGGGAGCTTTACATATAATTTGAGCTCTGAAATGCTGATATTTTAAAACGTTCAAAAATCTTTATGAACCTAATCATCCTGCAGGCTGACATTTTCAGCTCCGGAAATAATCTGGTGTTTTCTTATTTTAAATTATAAGGAATAATTGGTGAATTAAAACAGACTAAATAACATTCTAACATTTACATTCTAAATTTTCTCATGTACTCAGCCGCAGCGTTGGGACTAACGGTGTTTAATTATAACGGCGTTACTAACTGTGTTATTTTTATAGTAATGGAGTAATCAAATTAATTACATTTCCCATCAGTATAACAAAGTTACCGTTACTAACAATATAAAATGTTGCGTTACTATAATTTGAGTGATTGCAGCACAGCCGTGTCAGGCTTTCTGATAGCCACACATCAGCTGCAGGAGAGCAGGAGTCTGTGATGCTTGAAGACAGCCTTGCAAATGCAATGATTGGGTGGATTGGCTAGGTGGGCGGATACCATGAGTGCTTAGGCTGGCTGTTTCACTCACTGCACGCTACAGAGGTCACATCACGCCACATCAACACAACCGAACAAAACATTTGTTGCTGCCGCAAACCCAAGGCCAGATGCAGGCTATTTTTTATCCACATTTTACAATACTTATCTAGTTTTGTTTTTGTTTTTTATTATTCATTTGGTTACTATAGACACATTTGATCTCATAGATAATATATGTAATAGCACATTAGCACAACAATAATGTAAGTTACTTTGCTGGGTAATTAATTACTTTTACTCTATGATAACTGAGTTACATCAATTACTATTTGGAGAAAAGTAATTTGTAACTATAACTAATTACTTTTTTAAAGTAATATGTCCAACACTGATCAGCAGTTAAAAATGAGGGTTAGGGTTGTCCTCTTAAGAGGCGTTATCCACTATGAAAGTGATTCTGTAATGCAATAACAGAACTGCTTTTTCATTTCTTGAACATACCTGCAATTTTTGACAAATAAGTAAAAAGATAAATCAATTATCCAAAATGAATTTTTATTTTCTTCTTCAAGATAGCTCATTGTGTGACTTATTAAAATTCTTAAGATAATTACATTTAAGATTTTATTTTCAAAACATGCCCCAGCCAATGTGTATCAATATTCAGTTTGAAATGTCAAATCTGAAAATTAAAATCAATTACCAGAGATGCTTTTTTCATTTTCAGAACATACCAGCATTATTTGCCTCATAAATAAAACGATCAATCAATAATCCAAACTGCATTTATCTTTTCAATTTCAACACTGCTCATTCTGTGACACAACTAAAAAGAAAATGAAAAGAAAATAGCTTTGTTGTTTTCATGCCCAAAAAGTGTAACAAAATTCCATTGACTTTGCAATGTCAGTGGTGCAGGAGGGTAATGTCAGTGGCTGCTCCTGCTTCTTCAGCGCCCAGCCTAACAGTGCTTCGTAGCTGGCAGGGAGAGCTAGTGATGCAGAGATGCTATATGCTACTGGCTGCTACAACTTTCACAATGGTTAATAAAGATTACAACCGCTTGGAAAGTGTTGATGCATGTTGTTGCATCTCTCAGGATAGTTAATAAAATATACTGCCCTGCCTTTAATGTTGGCAGCAACATTAAAGTTGGAGGATTCAACTTTGCTCAGCAATAGTTTTATTAACCTTTGTTAGTGATCTTGGCCAATGTCTTCTCAATGAATATTCCACTTTGGTGATAGCTGCTACAACTACTGAACAAACTGCTCATATACTAGGACTGTTTGCCAGCAGAAGATGTGGATGGCCCACTCATTACTCATTTGTTGAAGCCGGTATTATATGTTTGTTTAAGTTGATAACGAACATTACAGGCTGTTGTTTTTATTACAGACAGTTTTGAATAACAATTTATATCCTTTAATACACACACAAAACTGAAAGTCACCAATCTCCAACTCGCATTTTGGCTTCAGAAAATGAAAAAGCAGTTCTGTTATTGCATTTTCATTTAAATGTTTTTACAGAATCACTTTCATAATCCACATCCTGACATACTCTTAAATTAAAACAGTCTTGTATGGTCCTGATGATGACTGCGATTGTCTTACAGAGAAAACGTATCTGTTTCCAGCAATAAAACATAGCATGGATGAACTGATTGTTGTTGATAAATTAAAGATGTCACTGGGCTACTTGGGTATCTTGATGATTCTGCAATGAGCAGAATTAATAAATGAGTCAATAAACATGACTGTTTATAAAAGAAACAAACCTGTTTCAGTTTCACATTTTTCACTGAAATTACTGATAACTACACCACTGCCGTTGTGTTTGAAGCAACCTTGCTAACTTACATTTATAATATTATGAATATAAAAAATCTGCATTTACACCCCCAAGACTTTACACAGTTTGGTTTAACAGCTGAGATCTACAGCATGGCTCTGATTGGGCAGGAATTCCAAAACATGTCTGACCTTCATTTGGCCTGAACCTGACTGAACCATACCACCTGGATAACGTCAGGCAGTTAAGCAGATCCTCAATAGGTGGATTTAATCTCTGAAACAACCACTAACCATAAGAACAGTTCATTGATTGGCCTAAAATGAAAACATCCCATTCACCACCAGTAAACTCTGCAGTTTGGTTTCTGGTTTTACTTGGGTGTTCACACCTGATTTGGTTTTCACCAGAATAAATCTAGTATGAGCACCAGGAGAGGCAGCCAGATATCCACCATGTTGAGATACATCACTTTCTGTTTTGGTACACTGGAAGAGAACCTAACCCTGATTTTACCAGAGTCACTTCTTTGGTCCACACTGGAGAGATGATGAGCAAATACACATCTCCAAATGCCCTATACTGTCTGTGGATGTGAGTCAGAGTTTGTTTAAAGTGGACCAAACACCATCAGTGTAATAGTGACCTGAATTATTGAGGCTCCTTCATCAGTACCAGCTGGGTTGTCTTGTGGCCATTAGTACCTACGCGACACTACTCTACTGGCCCGGGTATCACGATTGCTTTTCCATTACAAGTCGCGATCTTCTAATGTGGGAGGGTTCCCCCGTGCAATGCGAGTTTCTAGACAATTTGGGCGGAGTCTGAAAAACACCACAGAAGAAGACGAATACCATATATGAAGTCTGACATGAAGATAGAAGACTTCCTAGTAACTTTTACCTGGGGCTTGGATTATGGTTATTCATGGGAAATAGACTCATCAAACAAATCAAGAGAAGTCATCGGAGGGCAAGACAAAACACCCTGGATCACATCAGACCAATCAATAGATGCCAGCCTGTAGACATCGCACTACCAGCACGGCTTGACACGCTTGGAACCACAACAAGGTAGGTAACAAAAATGCAACTGCACGGTTTGACAAATCCTAATGGAAACGTTCTGTTTCTGGGTATAGTCGTGTAAGGCTGGGTAGGGTGGGTACTAGTGGAAAAGTGCTATTGGTGTGTAAAGATACATAAATTAAGGAGAACCCCTGTTCCTTATTATTTTACTACAATAGAACTGAAACCTGAAAATGCAGTGCTTCCACATGAAAATAAAACTGAAAAGGAGGATGAATAGAAACAAAAAAAGTGAAAGATCTGTCATACAGGATAGTAATAGAAACAGCGAGGCTCAAACACTCCAGATGTCATGCATGTGTCTATGCGTGTGTATAACTCATGCTGAAAGAAAATCACATTTTTTACATGCTCATACTGTCAGGACCTGTCTGCCTCAGTGAGACAAAGCACAAGTCCTTATACATATACCCAACCCTCTAAACAGTGATTAATATGAGAGAAATTTTCTATTATCAGGGTCTGGGTTGGATTTAGGGTTGGGTTGGAGGTTCCAAGTTGGAGATCCAAGGTTGGATTGGAGGATCCAGATAGGATTGGGGATTGATTTGAAGGGTTCCTTATGGACTAAACGGTCCAGGGTGGATTACTCTCCAGGAAATGTACATAAATCCGCTTCATAGCTCTGAACAGCACATATGTCTGCTTGCTCATGTGAATACTGTACATGGGCATTTTGGAAAGGACAAGGGGAGGTGAGAAATTTCTTTTCTTCTGCAGATCTCACAACATCTACTGGGAACACTTCAGCCACTACATGGACCCAGCCACACATGCACACACACACACACACACACATAAATTGGACATTCAATCTGGAATGCACCACTAGGTGGTAGCAAACAGTAGTAGCTCTGTGTTAACTGTCGTAATGTTTCGTGATTTTTGTAATATAGGTGTTTTTTTTAAAACATCAGCTTCAGTTTTTGAGTCGTTCAAGAAGATTTTTCATGCTGGTCGAAGTTGTGCTGCACAGGAGTCTGTCTGGGTATCTATTTTTCTGCTATTTCAAGACTTGTTATTAGAGTCTCCATGGCAACGAGACTTGTTTACCCCAGGGATTTACTGATAATGCTCTCCAAATTCAAGATTATCAGTGAAATAACACTTCAAATCCCAACAGAGTTTAAAAGAAAGATGAAGATTGTTACGGCTGCCGTCAATTTAACTGCTTGATTACCTCAATCAGCATGGAAACCACTTGCACCTGGCTGGGACTGGC
>JBAMHV010012226.1:0-13212 GCA_037177535.1 Pseudomugil gertrudae | reverse complement strand
CTTGGTTTATATCCTCTGAACATATCACAGATGTATTCTGGGCCTAAACTGTTTTGGGACTTATAAACAATCAGCAGGGTTTTAAATAATACCATTTTCAGAAGGTCTGTGATTGTGTTTAAGCATTTGACACATTTAGGGAACAATCAGTACCTGCAGAATATAAGAAATTTTTATAGCAACTGGTGTAAAGGATTTGCTTACTTTATGATTTCTGCATAAATTAATAATAAAAAATAGAGTAATGACATAGGATACATAGAAGTGTGTTAAACGCATAAATGCAACTTTAAAAATGTATTGCGCTGTTCTTTATTTATATAAATTTTCCTCCCAAAGAGCAATACTTTCATGCCATTCTTTGAAATTATCTTCAGTAATACTTTTTAGGCTTTCTTTTAGAATTTTACTTTGAGCTGGAACTGCTTTTGTATTCATTTTAAGCCCCATTTTGCATTCAGTCATTTTGAGAAAATGTGTTTGTTTTTGTTTTGTTTCTTTTTTCATAGTAAAAAAACTAACCTTTGAACTACTTGAGCATAAAAAGCACATAGCTCATATAAGAGATAACCTAGTATTATGATGATACCATTTTTTCTAGTGGCATATTAATCAATGAGGGGTTATCTATGTGCCAAATATTGAAAATTTGCATTAAGACTTATGGACAGATATGTTATGATGTAATGACACTGTGTCACTCCTGTGTAAACACACACACTTTCATTAAAATAATAAAAATTCTGACTTTTGAAAGTTTTGTCCTTATATGGGTGGGGAAGCAAGATTTTTTTCCCTGTTCTGAACCTTAATAAAATATATTGAAGGTACTACACATTTTTATTTCCTAACTTTGGGTATGAGAGCGCCATAAAAATGTGCAGACCTAAGTGAAAACATTCAGCACAGTAGTGTATTATTAAATCACACCAAGTCCGAACTACTTGAAACACATTATGAAGCCAAGATTAGACCGAGAGGCTCGGGGACCTGAGCAAAGACAAATGGCTGAAAAGGATATTTTCCTATCGTACAAAGTAGTGTCTCATTCTCAGGATGTCCCCTCAGTGCAAGACAGAGTTCATGCTTTACTTGACATATCTCTGTAGAACCAGGACATTACACAGGCAGGATTTACATAGAGAGGTCATAATGGAGGGTAAAAGCCTTTTATGTATATTTATATATGTGTCTATTCAGTCAGTTTTAGTTCAATTTTTGTTTTTGTTTAAGGTGGAAAAAGAAACGCATGAGCTGATGAACAAGTCAGTCCTCACAATGTATTGGCCTCAGGATAATGGCAGCTTCAGCATTTAGATTGCTTCTTGATAAGCCACACTTTCACTGAGAAATTCAGTTGGCCACAGTAAAAATATTTTAGAAAAATGAAGGTTCAATTTATACCAGAAAGATGCATGCACCTGCATTTGGGAACCAGAGAGGATAGCATATTTTCTATGCCTTGATTAACATAAACAATATTTATGCCCCCAACTCAACTGTTAAAGTTTCTTTCCTTTTTTCACATTAATTTTCACTTTGATTGAAACTGATATCCTATTTTTATTTTGGCAAACAATTGTAATTTTTTTTCCAAATAATCATGATTTGTTCATCTCCCCAGTAGTGTTGACCATAGTTAAGGGTAACATCAAAAGCAGCCAGCCTTTTACAATCGTTTGACTAGTCACTAGAAGGTAGATTCATAAAAAGCCACTTTTATATGTCACAGCATCCTAGACAGTTTAGTTTAAATGTGATATCTACTATCTCCACTACCCTAACGCTGCTGTGCATAATGTATAAAACATGTGTTTTTTTACATATGTAGTTTGGGTTAGCACCATGGCTTCATAGTAAGAAGATTTCTGGTTTCAAAATAAAGCTAAAAGTAAGTAAAATGATAAATTTGAAAATGTGTTTTTTAGACTTTTTGTATAAAACTAATTAGATGGGATGTGTGCCCAAAAACTGTCGGTATGGATGACAGTAAAAAAACAAAACAAATATTTAGATTAATTTCATTGGCTGTTTAGGACTGCGTTTCTATCTCTTTACCAGTGAACAGTGGTCACTACAGGGCATTGGCTAAAACACATAGAGATGAGAAGTTCCTTTTTAATTTCAGTTGTTTAAAATTAAACTTGAAGGTAACTGTAGATGGTTTCTTACTTAACTCAACTTTATATATAAAACACTTTAAAAATTAATAAGTTGACCTAAATGCTGCACACACAAATACAAATGTTAAGAACACGTGAAAAAATAAAATAATTAAAAAGGGTAAAAAATAAACGATAAAAGCCAAAGAGAAGAAATGTGTTTTAAGAGAGGATTTGAAAAAGGAAGTGAGTCTGCCTGCCTCACATCCAAAAGCAGCTCATTCTGAGCTTTGGAGCAGCAACTAAAAAAAGCTTGATCACCTCTTATCTTTCTCTTTGTTCTAGGTGCAACAAATAAGGACTGATCTGCTGACTGGATAGCATGTGAGGGAGTTTAGGGCTGAATCAGCTGGATAGATATTGTGGGCCAGGGCCATTGATGCATTTAAAAAGTAATACAATTTATTTGGAGTGATATTATCACGTTGTGTGGCCAGCTGTAGATGGGACATTGACGTCTGACTCAGCCCAGCATGTGCATTACAGTAGTCTAAATGAAATCTCAAGTAATGTCTGGAATGAAATGGCTTGACCTTGGATAATTGTCTCAAATGATAAAAACTGGACTTGTCCACAGATTTAATCGGAGTGTTAAGTTTCAGGTCACTGTCCAGTTTTACTCCCTGGTTTGTAGCTGTGTGTCGCACATCTGGGTTAAGGGACCAAGATCCACAGAGGCTTTTAAGCCATCACTAGTGCTAGACATCTTGACCTCAGTCTTTTTGTCATTGACAAGTAGAAAATTATTTGACATCCATGCTTTTATTTCTGCAATGTAATTTAAGAGTTTGGTCACAGAGAACCCATTTCCTTGTCTCAGGGGCAGGTGAATCTGACTGTCGTCAGCATAACAATGAAATGCGACACCACTCTTTTCGAATTTATCAAAGTGAAAGTACAGAGAAAAGAGAAAAGGGCCAAGTACAGAGCCCTGAGGGCTTCTAAAACACGTTTAACAATAATTATTAACAACCAACAACTATCCATCCATCCATCCATTTTCAACCACTTGTTCCCAGAGCGGGGTCGCGGGGGGGCTGGAGCCGATCCCAGCTGCCTACGGGCGAAAGGCGGGGTACACCCTTGACAGGTCGCCAGTCCATCCAGGGCCCAACCAACAACTAAAGAATTACAATTAAAAATACTTAGCATGTAAATACAAAGGTTATACAGTAGCATAATAACAAAAGGAAACAATACTATGTAAGGTAGAACAATCAAATATCTAATTTTGAGACTGCTGATCCATGCATCTGCATATTGTAATAAGAACAATATGCAAATGCATGTTTCCAAATAGGTGAACAACACAAAATATTCTCACAGAATGCATGGATGCATATAATCTCAACATAGGAAAAACCTTTAAAAAGAAATCCCAATTTATTCTTAACTTATAAAAAGACTGTCTTTCCACTGCAGCTGTCATTGGCAGTTACATTAGCCATGTCTTTTTGCACCGAGGGAGTGCTGCAGAGCTTCATCTGACTGATTACCATACCAATAAACAGTCCAATAATTACTGGTTTAGTGTTACCATAGTAACTAGTTGACTTGTAATCTATGCAGTCTCTATTACTTGAATAAACTGTAGCTATTTAAAGGTTAAGTAATTACTTTAATGACAATCAATTGAGCTGCAATCACTTTTTGGCAACCAGAAACTTATTTTTCATGGCATATTGCCACCTTAAAAGGGTTTTGGAGTGGGTGAAAGATATTAGTTTTTTTGGAAATTGCAATAATGTGACTGTTGAATGAGTTATAGCAATGTAAGGTAATGCTGTTGTTTATTTACAATAATATGAGTTGTAATCACTTTTTAGCAGGCAAATACTTTAATTTTGAAAGTTAATCCCAATTTAAAAGCATATGATAGAGGGTCAGCAATATTATTTGGCCATCAATGTGTCTAATGTCATTCTTTTCAATGAATTTTAGCAATATAAAGTAAAAGTGTAGTAATATTTAAAATATTAGAAGCTGTAATCACTTTTTGGCAGAACAAAACTCCATTTATGAGGCTTAACCCCATCTTAAAGGGACAGGGATTAATATCTAAGGTATCAATTGGTCAGAAATGTGTATAACATAACTCTTTTAAATGGAATACATAATAAATTATGGAAAATTGGGGTTTTATTGACACTATTAGTAGCTGCAGTCACTTTTTGGCAGATCAAACTCCAATTTGAGAGTTCATTTTACCTTAAAAGGACAGGAAAAATATCTAAGGTATAATTTGGTCAGAAATGGGTTTAACATCACTCTCTAGAAAGGATTTTAGCTAAATAAGTAAAAGTGTTTATTTACAATGTACTGTAGCCTATTAAATTCTTGGGATTCCAAAACTTAATTTTGAGACATAATTTCACCTTAAAAGGGCATGGGAAGCCATTTGTGTCTAATATGACTCTAATATGACTCTCTTGAACTGAATTTGGCAAAAATATTGTAAAAATGTGGTTTTATTCACAATATTAGGAGTTGTAATAACTTTTTGGCAGATCAAAACTCCATTTCTAAGTAAAGCAAATTCCACCAGAAGCTAAACAATGCGTCTTTACTGAAAGTGCATGCAGTCTCACGGCAGAGCAATAACTTTTTTGGCAGATGCTCACTTTATGGCACGACACCGATTCTCAATGCTGGCCCCACCACAGAGTTGGTACTTGGATCAAACCAGTTTTGAGAGCCAGTGGCCGGTGCTTAGACGATCAAAAGCTAAAGAACCTGGCTTTGGTTTCAAACTGGCAGAGAAACCAGCTTGGTTGAAAAACCTACTTTTTTATTTTAACATTTTGTACATTGCAAACTTTGAAAAAAAGCAGATTTTGATAAAGTGGCGGCACCCCCAATACACTGGCAGAGTGCAGCTTCACAATAAAACCACTTAGAACACATGAAATAGTGATAGATCCCAGGAATGAACTGTGTTAGGTTCATGAACATATTGACATTCATTTGTAGCACTTATAATTAAATTGCCAATTAAATATAGAAGGATTGTGGATACTCATCAGGGGGAAGATATAAATCACTTTCACACAAGCAAGTTATATATTCTTTATTCCTTTTTTATAATGAGACTGAAACACATTTATCTCGAGCTTCTAAGAATTCATTATAAAGCAGAGCTGAGAATGAAAATGAACTTTGATGTTTTTTTACTGCTAAACAGCTGGCCTCTGAATTTAAATGAGAATTTCAGATATTTTTGCAGCAGTTCTCACATTAGTGTTTCATAGTCTCACAAATGTAATCTATTTTTTTTCACAGATTCATCATGAAGTCATTCCTACCGTTCATTACCCAACCATAATAGTCCTCAAATTATTGATAAAACAATAAATGAGGTCAACACGAGGATTCTTATGTATTCAGATTCCTTTTCATACCTCTTTTTATATATTTCTTTCAACTCACTGGGACAGCAAAACCAGTGAGCGGACCTCAGCTGTCATAACCTTTGAAGCTTTTCCTATCTAGAAGCATTTTTGTTTCAGACTCCTATTGAGTGTTAAGAGCGATTCTAGGATCAGAGCTTTAGGAGTGCTGAGCAAGCAATATTTTTTACACTGATTTGTACATTTAATAGCATTTTATTCCCTCTTTTGTAAAAGAAGAACAAAAGAAATGTTTTGGAAAGTCTGTGACTAAAGCATCAGATATGAGTTATATGAATGCAAAGCTCCCTGTGATGGACTGGTGACCTATCCAGTATGTACTTGTATCTCACTTACAGGGATAAGCTTCAGCACTACAAGACACTGAATTGTGATAAGAGGTGTAGAACACAAATGAATGAATAAATGCTGAGCCACAGCAAAAGAGGAATTGAGACTTTAATTTTTATAATAAGCTTAGTGTATGTGTGCTGTTATTTTGGGCCAGAATTTTTTTTAATTGGTTTTAAAAATGGACATTAATGAAACTTCACTAATGTGCAGCTGTAAAGAGTTCCAGAGCTTTAGTGTAGCAACTGGCAAGGCTCTGTCCTCTCTAAGCTTCCACCTAGACCTTGTACTCTAGCAGGAGCTGATCAGCTTATGTGAGGCACTGGCTTGCAAATAGAGAGAGGAGCTCAGACAAGTACAGCGACAAAAGATCATTTAAGGATGTAAAAAGAAGTAAAACAATCTTAAAATAAACTCTAAAATCTAAAGGCAGCCAGTGGAGCGATGTCATACTCGATAATGAGGTCTCTATAAATCAAAAGGAAAAATCTCCTCTGGTCCTTTTCTCCATCACACTAAAATCATCATCAGGGAAAATAGAACAGAAAAACGACTTCCTGTGATCCAAAACACAAAGGCCACATTTGAAGATGAACACACCTTTGAACCATTGGGAGAACGTTATTATCAGTATTTAGTAGCATCTACATAAAATGTTTTTTAATCCACTATTGTCTTTAAAAAGTGTAGTTATTATTCACGCATTAAGCCTTTCTGCTTGCCATTAGTATATATTTTTATATACAAGTTTTAAGAACAACCCATAACTTTGTACTTTTATCATCACATTAATCATTTAACCTTTTCTTTAAACAAAATATTTTAAATATCTACAAATGACATATAAAAGTGCTACAAGTGACATGCTATTTATTCACATTGCCAGGAGATGTGTCCCTGCTGAATGTTTGAGCCCAACAGGACGTGTTCATGTTTGTTGCACTACGCCAGACCAGTATCACGTTATCTTCCAACCAACCATTTTCCTCAATGGACCTAAGCAGGGCATTGGATAGTTCAATACTCGCGGTGAACCATCACAATAAAACTAGACTGGTGAACTGATTCTGGAATGATAAGAACCAGCAATCTCCTGATTGTTTGCTTGATAAGCATTTTCACAGAGCAGATATTTTATGATTGATTCCAAAACATAACTTTGAAGCCAACTGTGAACACAAGCATGGTGGTAAAAAGCTTATCCAGCATTTGTTGTTTAAGGAAACTCTCATTATTTCATTCATTTTTTTTCTATACCACTTAATTCAATTCAATGCCGTGAAGCTGGAGCCTATCCCTCCAGTTAGCAGTAAAGAGGCAAGGTACACCCAGGCCAACACAGAGAGACAAACAACCATTCACTTCTAAGGACAATTTAGAGTTACCTAACATGCATGTCTTTGGATGGCCACAGAAAGGCCACTGTTTGGACAGACCACTGGCTTGAACCAGCAAACTTCTCACTACAAGGCAATCTCATGTTTTATGTGTCATGTTGTCTTATGTTTCACTGTTAAAAGCACTTTAAACTTTGTTTTCCTAGCATGTTGTGTCACTGTGTGGATGTCTATTTCATGATGCTTCTGTCCTGTGACCTGCATGAAAATTAGTATTGAAAATCAAACCAAATCTACCTACGGGTGCAAATAAAGTATAAAATGCCCTGAAAATGTAGCTAAAGAACTCACAAATGGTACTATACCAAAAAGTTAGATAATTCATTTATAAAATAATTATTTGTATTATCATTTTAAAAATACTCATTTGAGGTCTTGAGTTATTTATGTAACAATGCTAATTGCTTCCCTGAGGGAAACTGATAAGGGACCAAAGTGCACCCTGAAGTGAATGCATTTCCTCCATTCCTGCAACAATGTCGCCATCAAGATAATTATTCATGAGAAGTCAGCTAAAACATTTCATGTGCCAAAAATCTTTGAAATGGGAACATGAAAAGAAAATAAATTCTGCAATTTGATCTGAAGTTGGAACAAAGAGCGATTATGCAGAAAAGAAAGACTAATGAGACAACCGTGACTAACCATCATGATAGATCATTTGAAAAGTGAAGTTTTTCCTCAATTAATAATTTTTAAAAAAATTTTTGACTACATACCAAAGAATAAAAACAAGCCTTTGTTAACTCTTCAGTTACATTTTTTAACACAACACATACAATTAATTAGAAAGCAATAAAAAGCCAAATAAAAACTTCTATAACTGAATGGTGCTTATACAAATGAAATAATGTATTGGCAAAACATTCTTGAGTGCATGTCTTTCTGGGTCATTGCTAAAGCACAGATATTAGCTCTAAAGCATTGCCTGATTACATATAAAAGTAGTCTCAAAAATGTATTAAATGAAAATAAAACTGTGTATTTTGCCTGTCCTGCAAGTAAGCTTTTCCATGTTGGTCCTTTTTTAAATAATTCAGATACTTCCTCCTCTACAACTAACACCTCTAAGGGGAAGTTCCACTTTGCAGGATTAGTTTAGAAGTCAGCGTAGTCTTAGATTAGCTCTAATCATACTGTTTGGAACTGGTTTAGTTTAATCCAGAACAACACAGTAGAAGGATTCATTAAAATCAAACCTCTGCAAAACGCGTTGAGTTAAATCAGCTGAAACATGCATTTTAGTCAGGGACCTGCCTTAATCTGACTTTTAATCAAGCACTTTTTAATACCTAACCAGAACCTTTATCTCAACCATAATGCTCATAATTAACTGAGTTATTTGTAATGTATAAACATTCATTCATTTTTTTTTCTATGCGCAGTGGTTAGCACTGTGGCCTCACAGCAAGAAGGTTGCTGGTTCGAGCCCAGGCTGGGGCGGGTTGTCCAGTGACCTTTTCTGTGTGGAGTTTGCATGTTCTCCCCATGTATGCGTGGGTTCTCTCCGGGTTCTTCGGCTTCCTCCCACCCACAAGACATGCATGTTAGGTTATAATAGCTATGGTTAAAATAGTTTAAAATAACATGTAAGTTGCTTTGGATAAAAGCGTCTGCATGTATAGTATAGTAAATGCGAGCTTCAGAGGACTGTCACACCAGCCCTCCCAGTTTGTGTGCTCAGAAAGTCCAAGGTTCCACTGAGGACTGGAAAAGAGAGCTGTAGGGTAGCTCACATAGAGTCTAAAATGAGCTAGATTAGAATAAAAAAAGTGACATGGGACATAGAAGTGGTGACTGAAACCTTATAGCAGAGAGAGTGATGGACAGGTGGGCTACTGCACACCTGAGGCCACTCCTGTTACCATCCATCCATTCCCGGGAGCCTGTGATACTCTATGGTTGATGTTATATTTGTACGGTATTAACATCAAACCCCACAGTGGGTCAGTTGTACCAGAGACTGGTATCGATCGGGGCTGGGGAACCCTGGGCTGGTTTTCCATTTCCTGCACACTTCACATTGTGCTGATTTGACTTTACCCTCTTTTACAGACTTGTCTGGTGTGCAGTCTGACCTGGAACTCAGTTTGTCTAATTTAAATGTCTTTTGCTCAGAGTTGGTATCGTATATAAGCCTAACTAAGGACTGAAGTTACACCAAAAACATCAGACACTGACTGAATCTTCTCAGTGTTTTACCCTGGGCCAATTGGCCTCGTCGCTATTTCAGAGAAATGTTGGAAGGCGGTGATATTAATTCCATTTCTTCCTCAGCCCAGAGTTGCTCGCAGAGATAAATAGCATTGCTTTGTTGTAATTTTCTTCTGTTCTACAAGTTTAACTCGCTCACTGTCTACTCAACAGGGTACCTCAGCAGCATCGTGTAATCATGATATGGTCCTTAGTCTCAATTAGTATCATAGCTGTTTGGCGGAAAGGCTCAGTGATTAACTGGCAGTATGTTGCAACAATGAAATGAGAAGCTGTAAAAATGAGATGTTACACTGAACAAGAAAAAAGGATCGAAAGTACTGCTGAATGATGAGTTTGATGTTGGGCAGCGCTTGTTGCTCGCTCATGTTCCTTCCTTTTATGTTGGTTTAAAGAAGTCATTTTTCTGGTTTCAGCCTGCTTTGAAAGCACAGAATAAGCACGTCTAAAGGGTTTTATTGATCTTCTATCAGTTACAGACTCAGGAAACTTGTCTGTTTTTACTTCTGTTAGATCTCAGTGCTACCTTTGATACTGTTGTTCATATCTTTCTCCTTTCGGGGCAACGTTAGGATGAAAGGAACCACAGAATGAGTTGAATCTTAAGCGACAGAAGGGCTCTTCACTGCAGCCCCTGGGGCCTATCTATCCCTGGTCCAGTCCTCACCTCGTCGTATATTCACAGATATATGTGCCCCTCATTCTTTCTAAAGGTTTTTAGACTGCCTAAAGGATGAAGCACAGACTCATCTAAAGCAGCCTTTCTCAAAGTGTGGTCCCCGGACCACTAGTGGTCCGTGAGCGCCCCCTGGTGGTCCGCGAGGTGAACAACACGACAATCCTAAATTTATTTGAATTTATTGGAAACGTTGTCCCACTCAGTTTTGCGACACCAAACCCGTCTTATATACAAATAACTATGGAGCGGGCTTAGGACAGGGTCATTTAAAGGAAGAAAAACTAAAATAACTATTGGATATTTTACAATAAAAATATTGTAAAAGCTGCATTCTATGTTGTCAACTTGTGAATGGTTTATATTGGTATATTGTTCTTGGGCTGTTTAGAGTCAGGTGGTCCGTGAGTTTTTGTTGTAAAGATTAAATGGTCCTTGGACTGAAAAAGTTAGAGAAACACTGCTTTACATATTAGGCCCACAGCGTTATCAGGTGAGATGTGCTGTGTGGTGGAGGTGTTTGGGGACGTGTAAGTACTTTAAGTGTCAGCGTTTACTCATGTACAGAAAAAACTAAATCCAAATTTAACTAATAACTTACACGGTTTTTACAGGGGACCTGTGTTATGTTGTTAACGTTGTCATATTGTGGAAAAGAATAAAATAAGAAAGAAAGGAAAAGGTTGCCAGACTGCTGAGGACAACAGCTGCACTTCATACACACTTCATACACACTTCATCCAGCATCGAAACATCACTTTCCATAATTCTTCATTTGTTTTACTATAGTTGTATATTTTGTGTCTCTAAGAGAGAAACTAACATTTGGCCTTGTTGTTTCTCTGCCTGGATGATGTTTATCTCGTATAGTTGTTTCAGTGTTTTTCTGTTTCTGCTTCTTTGGTGAAAAAAGAACCTAGATTTAAAAAAAAAGAGCATAAAAGCAGTGTTTTCATGCATTCCTCCAATTTTTGCCTGAAAAACTCTTACTCAGTGACCAGTTTTTATAGATCGTTACCGTGGTTACGGTCGAAATCACAGTGTTTTAAAAAGTGTCTTTATCCTGCTTCTTCTCACACGTTCACACTGCGGGTTACCACATGATGGCAGTGCAGAGCAAAGCATGCCAGCCTGCACGGCCCCACACACACACACACACACACACACACACACACACAATAATAAAGTGTTGCCTACACTGCACAGCAGAGGCGCCACCTTTGCCTCTCGCGGCCTCTTGCCCCTGACGCCTGGCGGCAGCTGCTGGGCATCCGTTACCGGTAAAGTGATGAAGACGAGATGAGATGTAGGCAGTGAGATGGAGACAGAGTGGTACAGCAAAAATAACACAGACGAGCAGGCAGAGGGACATGTGGGTGGTTGTGAGCAGAGAGGATGGATGCTTTACACCGTGTGGGTGTTTAATGCTGGATGAGCCCTCAGTGGAGGCTTACACCCAGGGTAACAGCTGCTCCACACCCGGCCTGGAGCAGATCCCAGAGCCCTGAAACATGCAGCGGCAGCAAATGGATGCTAAGAGCACTCAGAGGCGTCTCTCTGAAAGGCCTCGGCACATAGAAACCCAGCTGATGATGTTCGCATGCTAATGTGAAGCAAAAACCAGGAAAAAAAAGGACACTTGACAGAGTTTGAGGTGCTTTCGCAATAAACTCTTCTCTAATGTTTTATCCCAGCTGGATGGGTTTGGACTTGCTGCAGGTGTGAGGACCGAGGTCAAGCTGCACCTCCGGGTCACGCAGAGTTCTGAGAACATCACGAGATCCTCCCGGACCCAAATGAGAGGCACCTGGAAGGGTTCATCACACCGCTGAGGCTTTTACAGACTGAGGGCGGATTTTACTCTCCAAACAACTACTATGCAAAACAGATGCTTTCAGCCAGGAGGTGAGAACAGAAGCAGGTACTTCTCTTTTCCCTCCACGGCCGTGGTGAATAAACAAAGTGGGAGTAGTACAGCGAGAGTCTGGCTCCGGTTCTGGCTTGTTCGTTGAGGCTGACTTTGACCCCAAACTGGGAGAACGTGAGCTGGGACGGGGTTATAAAGAGCACCTAATCAGTTTAAATATAAATAAACTCCATTTTTACAGGATCAACATTCACAAAGAGGCGTGAATGGATCTGGATTATCCAGAATCCAGATCTTTGGTTTTATGTAAAACACGGCTCTGTTTCACTTCTCCAGTCATGACAAACCAAACCAGTTTTCACTCCAGTCTGGTTCTGGTATCACCACCGGAGCTGATTCCAACGTTTATGCCCGAAACAGAAGATGGACATGCGGACGTAAGGACGCCTTTGTCCGTCTCTGCATCACTTACCTGTAACTTGGTCTGATTAAAGATGTTTATCAGTCAATACCACCAGATACGGAGGGGACACACAACCAGTGAAGAGAAGAAACCAGAGAAGAAGAACGGGAAGAAGACCCTCCTTCGAATCCACGCTACAAAGGCGTATTTGGGTCCAAATGAGCTTAAAATACTGTAGCTACCATCGAAGATCTTTTCTCCCAGAATTCACTGCATGAACGCATGCAGTTTGTTATATATATGCACAAATATTTGTCCCAGCAGACAAGCGGAGACGGCAGCAGCATTGTCTCCAATCACCTGAAATCACCCAGAGGAGAGTTGGTTTGTGAATAAGTAACACAGAAATATCTGGCGCCATTTAAAAAAATATTTTTGTGTTTATTTTAAAAGAATAGGAGCACTACTTGGATAAACATAGCATATAAAATGACTAAGCAACACAGGACTGGAGCATTATGGGTAATTCTGCACACTCAGACACAGCCGGACACTGTGAGATCAATGACAAATGAACGTCCTTGTTTACGTACGTAAGGGAACATGAATGGGTCTTAAATGAGATATATGATGCTTTTAAATCCTTTTAACATGCGAATCATGAATTTATTGTTTGTAAAAAGCAGAACAGCAATGCTTTGGTCTGAATTCCTGCTTATTCTCGCTCCACACACACCTTATAACCCTGTTCTGAGG
>JBAMHV010011916.1:0-11092 GCA_037177535.1 Pseudomugil gertrudae | reverse complement strand
GTGTGTTGTGGGTCCAGTGTGTTGTGGGTCCAGTGTGTTGTGGGTCCAGTGTGTTGTGGGTCCAGTGTGTTGTGGGTTCAGTGTGTTGTGGGTCCAGTGTGTTGTGGGTCCAGTGACACTGACTTTTCCTCAGCTGGTTTGGAACTTGCTGATCTGCTTTTGAGACAGCACAATGTGTAGCAGGTGGTTGGTACATATTTAGCCATGATTAGCTGACTGAATATAGACAACCCCCCCCTCCCCCTCCCACACACACACACACGCACACACACAAACATTTCTTTTTTCATATCATTCAGTGGCACTTTACATTAGTTTTTAAACTTATAAACTGATATACAGACTATAGCACAGACAGTTTAGCACATTAAGAACCTTCAGGGTGTCAGATTTAATGAAATGCTAACATGTTAACATGTGGAAGAGAATAAACAGTTTTCTTTAGCATGGTAGAAACGCTTGTGATTTCTGCCTTTGTTCAGAATGAAACTCATTTACAGCAGCATGAAAACACCTCACAGCTCATGCCTCATATAGTCAGAGTACATTTTCTGTTTACGTTAGGGTTCCTCTCAAATAGCCGAAGCAGAAACCACTCCCTTTGCATTTACCTGAGCTGAAATGGTGTGACTGGTTTGCAGCGTTTATCTGGTGGGAGTAATGGCAGATAGTGAGAACAGGTTGTGCAAGAGATCAGGGGCCTTGTGTACAAAGCATTAAAGGATTCATTCATCCATGTTCCACGCATAAGATCAGGATGTACTAAGAGATACTTTTGTGGATCTGTGTGTGCCGCCACGCAAACCTTGTACCTGGTGTGAGAACGTTCCCAGAGGCAAACTCTGACAGACCATAAAGTACCGAAACTGTCCTTTACGAACTCCGGTATGTTCCTGTAAACTGTCTGAAGTTCCTACAGGAAGGATGTGGGATTAATCTCCACCGTGCCTTTCGGGATTGCAGCTCGGTGGGGTTTGGTATTCGGTAAGTCTGTGTGCCTCCTTTTACTTTAGTTTGGATTCAGCACTACTATTTTATTCAATATATTCTAAAAAAATAAAATAGGTCATTTGAAGCAGAGTGTACATTATTAAAATAATTTCTCCTATTAGTGTGTGTATGTAATAACCGAAAGACAGTAAAAATGTTTTACCTTTTGAATAATGGTTGTACTATATTTCACACAATAACACAGATTCCTTCACTACATCTGCAAAAATATTGTATTTAAGTAAATCTTAAAACATTTAGACTCCTTTAGGCTGCTGAACTCATGCAAAGCATGCTGGGAAGCCCCGCCCACTTATCTGAATTAAGAAGAACTGGGCAGAAACTTGTTTAAAATCTGAAAACTTTATTTAAACTTTTTACAAAATCTGATGAATAAAAACCAATTTCTTTTTTTACTACCACGTGAAAGACCAAAGTTATTATTATGTAATCTCCTGCTTCCTGCTACTCACCAGGATGCAGGAGACCAGTGTCATATGGTAAACAACAGGGTTTTGAATAAAGTTTCTACCATAAAGTGATACAAAGTGTTGCAGAAACAGTGTGTACCAAATATGCGACATCAGTCCGTAAGTGTGTGTTTCCCACGTCCGATTTAACCTCATAAGCACCAATTTAATTTAAATATTACCACTTTGGATGTTTCTGGTGTTGTTTAGGCTAAAAGGCATTATTATATTTTGCATCTGTAGTAATGTGAGGAGAGGAGGCAGCAGATTTAAGGCAATGAAAGATGCATGGGTGTACACAGAGATCTGTACTTCTGAATATTTTTGGTAGTACTTTTCTACATCTGTTCACACACCATCTTTCACTCTGAAAGTGTTTATACAGGAGGCCCCAGATGTGTTTGGGACTTGGAGTCCCCCTGCAGGATTGGAGCAGCTTGCATTTAACAGCTGAGTTCTTACTCGCTCATATATGTCAGTAAATAATGCACCTTGACATCAGTGTCCTTTTAAACATGCTGCATGTTCATGTTGGGCATATGTTCTGTGTTTATGATGTAGGTTTATAACAACATGGATTAAATCCATGTGCTATGTAGCTGACCTGCTTTTACATAAATGTAACTAATCTGATCTGCAGGAAGCTGCTGAATTTATTTTATTTATTATTAATTTATTATAATGTCAGTACCCCTTTAATCAGCCGTACTTGCTCATTACTTAATCAGCTTTTTAAAAAAGGATTCATCTTTATTGTTTTTCTATAAAACATTATTGGAAAGAGAGATCATATTTCTACAATATATTTATTCTTTATGAGCATACTTTCATATTTTTTCTCCTATTTATCAGTGAGGCTAAATTTAGGTCATGATAAAGTCAATGTGACCTCCAGTGGCCACATAGGGAGGATCTTCTGAGCGCTTGACTCTTAGTCTGTGCTTCCCACCACACCGGAAGCTGTGATACAGCACTATTTTAGAGACAGGAGGAGGGCACCGAGCTGAACAGGCTTTATTGTTTTCCAGTTGCACTTGTTTGGAGACAAGCCTGCAGGCCGACAGACACACAGAGAAATATGCATTATGTGATGTTTATTAGTATATATTTATGCATGTTGGAAATCCATCCATCCATTTTCTACCACTTATTCCCTAACGGGGGTCGCAGGGGGGCTGCAGCCAATCCCAGCTCACAACAGGTGAGAGGCGGGGTACACCTGGACAGGTCACCAGTCCATCACAGGACCAACACACAGAAACAAACAACCACGCACACACATTCACTCCTATGGGCAATTTAGAGTCTTTAATCAGCCTATCCCCAAGGTGCATGTCTTTGGACTGTGGGAGGAAGCTGGGGTTAGTCCCTAACACGGGGAGAACATGTAAACTCCACAAAGAAAGGTTTCTGGTTGGACCCCTGCCCCAGTTGAGGCTCGAACCAGCAACCTTTCTGTGAGTCCACAGTGCTAACCCACTGTTCCACCGTGCAGCTGATGGAAGTCCAAATTAATAAAATGTTTACCAGGTGAACTGGTGTCTCCTAATACTCGAGAGTTAAACCTGTGATGGAGCGGTGTCCTGATCATGGTGTGCTCTGGCTTTTACCCTGTGGCAAGCCTCAGCTTTCTTCTGACCCTGCATCACAATAAGTCTGCAAACACGATGGATGGATGCTTTGTCCACCTGCAGACTGAACCAGAGTCCCGTTCTCTGAGTCTCAGCTGCACATTTTAAATACAGATTATAAAAAATATAATAAAAAAAGACAATAATGAAGCTTTTTTCACTAATTAGAAACCTTTTTAAACACATCAGGCAGCCGATCCTGCCTCCTTTTTCACCGTTTTCATGTTCACCAGGTGCTTGTTAAATCAATATAATGAATGCAGGACTTGTTTTACACATGACCTGCTCACATTTATTACTGTTACATATTTTCTCCATTTACTAATTCTACATTTTATATTCGATGCTTTACGAAACAGAAGAACAAAGTTTGTTGGTGGTAAAAACAACAGGAAGATGAGCTGTGATGAAAGGTTTGTGGGCTGGTGCACATCTTTCACTGGCACATCTTGTATGTCCACGTGTGTTTGGCTTTTATTTTTTACACTTCTGTAACCATGTAAAAGTCATTGCTCTGTGATAATGTATAAAGGAAACATGCTGACTGTTATATATCAACACAAACATGCACAGTCTGAGCGGCTCTGCTGGACACGTGTAACACATACGTGATGTTTCAGTGAACCTGATGGGGTAACTTCTCTGAGGAAAGACTCACTTCCCTTTTTCTTAAAAAAGGGTTTCAGTTTCTTTAGCATAAACATGTGTTTGGTCAACTGTAAAGACAACACATTTTATGTATGTAACAAAGTGCAAATAAACCTTTAGGGGACATTTACACGCCACTATATGCTCCACTTAGTCAGGTCTGCTCAAACTGGGCAGATTCTGGTGGTGTGAGCTAGCAAGCAGCAGCTGCCGGACGTGTTTGATCGGCTTGGGTAAAGCACGGTACCACACCCATCCAAACCAAACAAACGTGGAAAAATTCCATGCCCAGTGGATCCCAGTCCCCCCAGTATGAAGGTGCCATCACACGCTTTGCCCAGATGCAGCCAGACTTCATCAGACTGGAAGTTGTTTCTCAGCCTAAGCGTGTGAGAAGATTTCACACCGCATCACCTGACGGGGAACTTCAGCTGGTTAAAGTCTAATCTCTTTTCCTTGTTGCTGCACTTTGTGCTTTAGTGTTGGGAAACCATTTATCACCAACATGTCAGCGTGCGTTGTCATCACAAGGTAATGTGTCTTAAACATTGTAGCTGTGTGTGTGTGTGTGTGTGTGTGTGTGTGTGTGTGTGTGTGTGTGTGTGCCCTCATTTTCTACCTATGTTTGGTCTTTTAAAGTCTGACCCCTTTAATTGTTCTGCGGTCTCTCAGCGTGTCTCTTGCGTTACAACAAACAGAAAGGAGTGTTTTTATCATTGTTGGATCCTGATAGAGACTACAGAAAGGACATTTTATTGACCCTTAAATGAATTTGGTAGGCGTAGGTGCTAAATAACTTTTTAAATGGGCAAATTACCAGTAAACTACTTGTCATTTTTCCAGTTGCATTCTGTTGGGGCAGATCATCTGCTTTAATGGAAATGTCACCTTTCTTATGCTGCTTTTTTGCTGCGTGATTTAATGTCAAACATCAGGAGACGGTGTACCCTCCCTGGGACTTAAGGACCACCTCAGGTCGGAACAGAGCCGAATGAGCATTTTATAGAAAACTGGAAGGAGAAGAAGCTAATCCCCTCAGCTGGAGGCGGTATCCATGTTGTGAAGAAAACAAAGGACAGGTGTAGTACACTTGTGTTTGTTTAAGCCGTCCTACGCTAGAACTGATGGACCTGAGACCAGTCCAGGTGTACCTGCCGCTCGCCGGCTAATTACTGGGATACGCTCCAGCTTCTCTGTGGCTCTGAACTGGATGAGACAGCATAGAAAATCCATCATAAAACAGTTTTATGCCTTTTAATGTTGTAACATTTAGGATTATCTGTTTGTTGGTCTTCAGCTGTACTGGTCCCCATCTTAATAGACCTCATGTTGTGGAAAAACATCTTTTATAAATGTGTTATTCATTTTGGAAACACGAGATAGTGTGAAATAGAAAGTGTTTGCTTGCTCATGTGTGCACGTCTGAATGTCCATAAATCACTGTTTAAGACTTGGTGACAAGGCCTGAAGTTGGAGAAAAGACTCCTGACTGTTCTGTTTGGGGAGCATAATGCAGCATTTTATCAGAGAAGAGAGAGGCTGTGTGTGCATCTAAATGATGGTATTTATCTGTTTCAGCACACAGCGGCGGGTTTGTGTCAAATCGCGCCATCATTTAACTACACTAACTGCTTCACTATTGTTAGCCTAATTCTGGAATTGGTCGTGGTGTGTCGGGTCAAGACTTTCTTTGTGTCTTTAATTGAAAACCTGATTTGCATCAAATCACGGCGTGCAGCACAGACTCAACATATCGAGGGACGGAAAACACTGAGATGAAGCTTTGACCAATCACGAGTCCACATGGCCAGAAAGCGTCACGTCATCACGCTTAGGACCCTGTTGTTTGCTTACAATCCTCTGCTGTTCACATTATTTATTGCATTAATTAAGGCCACCTTTTTCCTCCTGTCCAGAGCCGGTTTAGTCAAAGAGCCATTCATCCTGTTTATCATAAAGATGGGAACAGAAGGAAACAGAGCTCATTCTCCTGCTGATGCCAAGAAAAAAAAGGAAAACGTAAGCCATCCCAAGAGCAGGAATTGAAATGAACAATGAAGCGGAGGCCTGGCGGAGTTTGCTGTAGGTCTGTTATCACTTTGTTCCAAGCTGTGCTTTATGATCATAATCCCTTCATAGGGCACTGGGGGTTCACCTGCTCTCTCTCTCTCTTTCTCGCTCTATCTTTCTAGTAAATAAACCTAAATATTACCCAATAACCCTAGCTATATTTCTCTATGCAGAATAATTCATTCCTATTTTGATTGATAGCAGAAGAGTTGCATGCACTGCATGATGGATTTATGCATGTAAACCTGCTGCCTGAACTTCTGCTTGCTGTATATAAAACAACACTTACAGCTGGTTCAGCAGGGTTGTCGCTGAGTTTCAGGAAATCAGGTTTCCGTTGAACACTAATTATTTTAATGTATTCATGAATGTACTCACATGTGTTGATGCCCAGTCGTCTCATACCCAGCAGCGGCAGAGGCAAGGTGCCGTCTGAGAGTCACACTGGGACAAAACCAGTCATTAAAACCTGTCACTCATGGCATCTTCCCCCACAGGTAGCCTGTGTGGCCTGATGGAACAGGTGCTCATTTGCTTGTCCTCTCTACCTTTTCTGATATGTCGCGTATAGTTACACAGCTTATTTAGCTTAATGAAACAAAAGAAAAAAAGCAGGCACACGTTTATATCTCCCAGTAAGCTAAGTGACCTATGGCTTGGATATGAGCTACTGTTTTGATTCAGTGCATATATTTACTGTATATTTATTTAACACAACACTGCAGCCGTATCAGGGTCTTTTTTGAGGTGTTATATGTCGGCTGTTTGACACATTCACTCTTAATTTAAACAGGTCCTGACCTGTTAAAGGAAAAGACAAAGTCCTGTCAGGTTCTGAAAAGGATGGATGCAGCAGTCCAGAAGAGAACCACAGCTGAGCTTATTTTAGTGTTTAAACCAGTTACTGAGGCTCGGTGACATGTAGGAGTATCAGTGCAGCACACACATGTCCTTACAGTCAGCTGAAATATTTTATCGTGTTTTATTTCAGTCGTTCTTGCACCGTATCCACTCAATAAAACTATAACTAAATCAGGATCTGTGAGCCTGTTTTAATCTTCATGTTATATCCACCATCGTAAGCTGCAGCCTGCAATGCATCAACAACAATCACTACTTTTCAAGATGCATTGTGGGTAATTTTGAGTGCGCTACTTTTTCCAGACACCCCTACATAAGGGTACATAGGGCACTATGAAGGGCATAGGGTGCACATTTGAACACAGCATTGGGAAACTGAAACAAGGGTTACAGGTGAACTAACAAGAAACAGGTGATGCAAATGAGCAAATCAAACCAGATGCAGCAGTGAACAGGAAGCAGAAAGCAAAACCGAACAAACTATGTTCTATTATTTAAATATAATAAGACAGAAGTCAACCAGAGCAGAAATAACCCAAAGCCCAAACCTACAGCTCATGGTAAGTAGTCTTGATAACAACTTTAAGTCACAGATCACTCTTAGTGTTAAGGTGTGTTCTCACAGTGCTGCGGCAGCCATGTGTCACTTTCCGGTGACCAAATAAGGTTATGAGATGTTTGTCACAGTGGTGTTAGTGGTTGTAGAAGCAAAACTGCAGTAGTGTCTGTAAAACCTCTACAAACTGCCCCTTCTACTTCTCAGCAGGACCAAAAAGCCAAGGGGGGGTAAAATAGTCCTTTTTGTGCAGAAGAAAGAAAGTGGTGTCAACAGGTGTGTGTGTGTGTGTGTGTGTGTGAAGTTTAGCAGGAAAGAAGCCTAGCAAACAGCCTGGGGTTATGTACCAAGCTCTCAGGGGAACTGGACATGCTGGCAAGCCACCTTCTCTCTCTAACAAGTGTCCTGCAGACAAGTCACTGAGAAGTTTGACATTTTCCTTCTTTTTTTTATCTGGGTTTCTCTTTCCTCCACATTCCTGACCTTTTTCTAGTTTGTGCTGCAAATGTTGGTTTCAGTGGAGAAAGGAAAGAAGGGTTGGCTGTGATAAGAGCACTTGAGATACCAGTGAGTCTGCTGGACAGTCGAGTTGGACACCGTTGACGAGGAGGCATGGGTTGAACGGGGAGATTTAGCTGTCTTGGTTTGGTCTGAAGAAAATCAACATGCTCTCTGCAGGCTGTTTCTATTAAAGTCTTTCAAAAATGTTTAGTATCTGTTCCCCAAGTTATTTTTAGTTGTGGTGTAATCAAGCATTGCCTGGTAATGTGTAGACTTGGTCAGAGTCAGAGAAAACTTTATTTATCCCTAAGGGGCAATTCATTTGCAGCCATTTACATTCATTCATCAGTGACATGTGAAATAATATATTTATACATGACAAGGATATAAGCATGAAATGGATAAAGAATTAAATACAATAAAAACATCATTAAAAATGAGTCGGGTTCGAGTTGAGCAGCTTAACAGCAGAAGGGTTTATATGGATTTGAGGCATGTTGTATCGCCTCCATGAGGGTATAAGAGAAAACTGTGGACAGGATGTGCTCCGGTTGGCTCTTTTTTTTCTTTCTCTGCTACCAATAATTATTGGCAGCATCAGCAATTATGTGGTTGGGTTGAATATTTTTACATAAAGGTATTAACAAATACCCTGAAGCACAAATAGGCAGCCCAACGTCAGTAGCCTTTAAAATGACACAAAGGTAAAGCTAACTTTGCAAGTTTGTTCAGCACTTTGACATTCCTGAGCTGAATCAAAACAATTATAATGCTTCAACAGGTTTAAATTGGCACCAGCTGTGATTAAACCCTTTGCAAACTACCTACCCAGCATAAGATGCAGAGTTGTTGTTCTGAGGAAGTTTCAGACCAAGAGTTGTCTGACTGATGCCTCAAAACTCCTAAAAGTGTGTGTGTGTGGTGAGTTATCCCAAAACTTTTGAACAAGGAAAATGCAGGAGAATCCATCAAGCTTCCCTGATAGGCTGCTAAAAAAAACCCTGAGACTGTTACTCATGGTGTGTCTTCCACTGTGTCTCAGAGCTGTTATTATGCTATTCTCTCAGGTTGGAGGGCATCTGATCTCTAAGAGTGACTTCAGCTGACAGTAGACACAACTGATGCTGACGTCTGTCAGTCAAGACGGTGTTAGTCTGAATGTGTGAAATCTGGCCTGTCTGCTATGTGTTGGTGTGGGTTTTTCTGGTTTACATGCACATGATCCTGTTTTTGTCTTATTTGTGCCTTTTGCTTATTTACTCCTATTAAATAATAAGGTTAAGCACTTTCTGGCACACTGTTTGGTCTCTAAAATCTCCTTCATATCTAACATATCCAGTAATCTGAAGGTAAGAGTCAAACTGAACCAGTAAATGAACTGTCCTATGATTGTGTAAGCCAGTCTTTCTCAATTCCGGTCCTCAGGCCCCCCTGCCCTGCATGTCTTATGCATGTTCTTATCTAACACACCTGACTCAAATTCATGAACCTGTCCATGCAGCTTGTTAATGAGCCATTCATTGAATACAGGTGTACTAACGAAGGGTTGCCTCTAAAACATTCAGAGCGGGGGGGCCTGAGGACCGGAATTGAGAAACACTGATGTAAGCTATCAAATCTGGGGAATATGAGTAATGTAGCCCTGCCACCACAGACACACTGCTGAAATAAATGATTTATGACCATAGACTGATTTATTGACGGACCCTGTGTGATGTCACCTTATGTTTCTGACGTGCTAAAGTGAAGCTCTGTGGGCTGTTGCCATCTTAGCAGCATCACACATGCTGTTGCTCCCAAAGAATACAAAAATGGCCAAAGAGGTGGAGCCCGGAGATGGGCTGTGAGGCTGGGGGGTGATTTAAGCTCTATCAAACCCTGAGCTGCCTGTAGGTAACTGAGCTAACAGGTAGGCGGGCTAAAGTGTGGTGTTAGCCAGCTAAAAGCTGTGATTGGGCCACACTTTGCCTTCTTGCCTGTGTATATTGGATACCTGTCAATCAGGATGCACCCCGGATTATACAGAAGGTCCAGATTAAATAACATCCAAATGAACATGTTATTCCCCACACACACACACACACACACACATGCAGGTGTCAGGAAGGAAAACTTGACCTTTTTAAGCCTCATATGATGTTGAACCAGGCTGCAGACATGTTTATTATATGACCTTTAACATGGGAGTTTATGGGGATTTGTCTGGTTTGGAGCCCCTACTGGAGGAGGGTGGAATTGCAACTTTTTGCACTTCTGCAAAGGCACTTAAGGTGTGTGTGCACACACTTTAGGTGCATGTGCACTAATGCATTCCAGTATGTTCAACTCAACGATGCCCCAGTCTAATTTTTTCTTTCTAATGGAGGAAAAATTGTACTTTTTAAACTGATGCACAGTTAAAGGTGTTTGCTGTAACACTAGACCTGACTGCTGATGTATGTAATCCTGTTTATGATAATGTACTCTGTTATTGTAACCTCCACACCTTGCCATTGGCTGCTGTGCTATAAACTGCACCTGTGCAGTTCTCATGGATCTGCAATGTGATGCTTCTGTCACAACTTCCTTTCTTCTGTTGCTCATTTGTTCCATTTTCCTGCTAAATCAGTTTGTTTCTCTTCTCCTTCACTAAATCTTTAACTGTGTGAAATGTACTTTATGTACAATAAGAATGATTCTACATTGATGCATCTGACTAAACGTAACTGCTGCTTTTTAAAAGCCATTTTCTGTTTTTTAAGTGAAATATTTTCCAACATTATCAAGCTGCAGCATGGGATGGGGGGGGGTGTAGCAAATTTCCTGCTTCTCGTAGTGGATGCCTGCACGGAACAAGGCCTGACTGGCTCACACAGGAAGTCAGTTGTTCCTCAAAATAGGTCAGCCTTCATTTCTGAAATCCTACCATATCTTTGTGCTTTTCCGAGTTTTGTAAAAACTTGCAAGCAGAACAGGATCATGGCATTGTCCACATATTACACTGCCTGGAGTAAGTTCACTGGTGGTTATCTTTAAATAATCCCCTTCCTCTTCTCAGTCAGAGAGGTAACATTTAACCACAGCCATCTTGGATCATCTAAGTGAAGCACCGTATAACCGAAACATTTCCCTGAAATGTGGCTGTTTTGAACCTTGTTTAATCTTCAGATCTGTACTTGTAAGGGTGTGGTGAGAAATGTAAAGTCACAGTATCAGTTTAGACATGTGTTTGCTTGCATAGCAAAAATGCATCTGTAAGGAACACACGCACACACACACACACACACACACACACACACACACACACACACACAAGCCCACTATCTGATCTCTCACCATTTCAGCATTTTTGACTCTTATAATGTGCCACTTAACGCTCCTTCTTT
>JBAMHV010011580.1:0-11147 GCA_037177535.1 Pseudomugil gertrudae | reverse complement strand
AATCACCAGTAACTCACCCTGGATCACCAGTAACAGACCCTGGATCACCAGTAACAAACCCTGAATCACCAGTAACTAACCCTGGATCACCAGTAACTCACCCTGGATCACCAGTAACAAACCCTGGATCACCAGTAACTCACCCTGGATCACCAGTAACAGACCCTGCAATCACCAGTAACTCACCCTGGATCACCAGTAACTCACCTTGGTTCACCAGTAACAAACCCTGGATCACCAGTAACAGACCCTGCAATCACCAGTAACTCACCCTGGATCACCAGTAACTCACCCTGGATCACCAGTAACAAACCCTGAATCACCAGTAACTCACCCTGGATCACCAGTAACAGACCCTGGATCACCAGTAACAAACCCTGAATCACCAGTAACTCACCCTGGATCACCAGTAACAAACCCTGGATCACCAGTAACTCACCCTGGATCACCAGTAAGAGACCCTGCAATCACCAGTAACTCACCCTGGATCACCAGTAAGAGACCCTGCAATCACCAGTAACTCACCCTGGATCACCAGTAACAAACCCTGGATCACCAGTAACAAACCCTAAATCACCAGTTACTCACCCTGGATCACCAGTAACTCACCCTGGATTACCAGTAACTCACCCTGGATCACCAGTAACAAACCCTGGATAACCAGTAACAAACCCTGGATCACCAGTAACAAACCCTGGATCACCAGTAACAAACCCTGAATCACCAGTAACTCACCTTGGATCACCAGTAACCCACCCTGGATCACCAGTAACAAACCCTGGATCACCAGTAACTCACCCTGGATCACCAGTAACAGACCCTGGATCACCAGTAACAAACCCTGGATCACCAGTAACAGACCCTGCATCACCAGTAACAGACCCTTGATCACCAGTAACCAATGCTGGATCACCAGTAACAGACCCTGCATCACCAGTAACAGACCCTTGATCACTAGTAACCAATGCTGGATCACCAGTAAGAGACCCTGGATCACCAGTAACAAACCCTGGATCACCAGTAACAAACCCTGAATCACCAGTAGCAAACCCTGAATCACCAGTAACTCACCCTGGATCACCATTAACAAAACCTGGATCACCAGTAACAAACTCTGCATCACCAGTAACTCACCCTGGATCACCAGTAACAAAACCTGGATCACCAGTAACAGACCCTGCATCACCAGTAACAGACCCTTGATCATCAGTAACCAATGCTGGATCACCAGTAAGAGACCCTGGATCACCAGTAATTCACCCTGGATCACCAGTAACAAAACCTGGATCACCAGTAACAAACCCTGAATCACCAGTAACTCACCCTGGATCACCAGTAACAAAACCTGGATCACCAGTAACAGACCCTGCATCACCAGTAACTCACCCTTGATCATCAGTAACCAATGCTGGATCACCAGTAAGAGACCCTTGATCACCAGTAACACACCCTGGATCACCAGTAACAGACCCTGCATCACCAGTAACAGACCCTGGATCACCAGTAACAGACCCTGGATCACCAGTAACAGACCCTTGATCACCAGTAACCTGAAAAAGCTGCTATAAACTTGAATTTCCCTCTGGGAATAATAAAGAAAAAAACTTCTTTTTTTTTAAGATTGTGTTTTTCATGGTTTGCGTTTACTTTAATGTTAAGTAATTTTGAACTTCTCAGTTCAGTCTCGTGATTTTAATTTTTATTCATGATTTTATTGTGTCTAAATCCTCTCCTCAGCTCTGTTGGGATGTTACGCCGTACATTTCCAGCTCGACCGCTCGAGCCAGTCCTTCCTCCCATGCGTAAGTGAGGAAACTGGCTCTTTGTTGCAAATTTTTCATATTTCATTTTTATTTATCTACTAATATTTCAACACACTCATTACAGTTTTAATGAAGTGAAATATTTGATCAGTGTGATCTTTGTATTGCCTCGCGCTCAAATTAAAACCTTTCAGTCCTACTGCATAGAATAACTGGCTTTTTGTCACTGGTTGTGGATGAATCCAGATATCAGGGCTCATGGCTGTCGGTGTGGTGCTTAACCCTGGCCTAAGACTAAATTGACCTACAATTTCTTTTTAGATGTAGAATTTGTTGAATCACCTTTCTGAAACTAGCCGCAGGTGGCTGCACACAGTAAAGAAAAACAAGACCAACACAGTTTACGCCATTTTTGCTAAAAGCTCTAGACGTAAACACATATGATCTGCTCTGTGTAACAGATTTCTGCACACAGCAAAGCCAAAGAGCATATTTACAATACATACAAACACGTGTTGGGACAGCTGAGCAGATATTTTTAGATGCTTGCACTTTTCCCCTTTAGTTGTGCCTGCAGTGTGTTTCTATTTACACCATTTTAAGGTAATATTCATGTATCCTCTCTGCATCTTTGCTTTTCTTTACATGATTTTGTGTTTAGACTATGAAAGAAATATGATGACGTGTCTTTTTTTGTACCATGTATCATCAGTGATTGTGATTTTGGGGGAGACTTGCAGTTACAGTTGCAGTGACTCTGATTTGGGATGATGTGGAAATAAATTGCAGTCAGCTGTTACTGGGAGTCTCCCAAGTGCAATTACTGTGTTTACAGGAAGTGGCAGGAGGAGGGAAATTGCTTTTGAAAGCATCTTTAAGGTCATGGTTTTGTTGCTGTGGATAAGCCCAATGTTTACCAATGTATTTCAGGGAAACTAAAAGCCACGCCACGCATCAACAAGTGTCTTAACGGCTCCACAAAGATCTCATTTTCAGCTCCACGCACCTAATCCTCCAGAGAGGCTCCTGCAACAACCCCTCTGAAGAGGTGCTGCAGACACTTAAGCTTGGTGCAAACAATTCCAATTATTGGCTGCATTTCCAGGACTCGAGCCTGCAAACAACTGCATGCATCACACATGTCTGTGTGTGATTATTGATCTTTTCTGGGGGATTTCCTACAATGAGCTTTACCTCCCTGAAACAAGAAAGGGTTTATTTTGGAGCCTCTGCTTCTTCTCCAGATTGCCCGGAGAGATCGATTTTCTCTGGCTGGAAAACAGAAACGTCTAAATCATTAGTGTTCAATGGCCACCATGTGCCGACACGCGGCTCAGGTTGCTGCGACCCCGAGGTCAAGCGACTGAGAGCTCCCTGACCTCCAGCATTTCCTCCCAATATTAACAGAGTATTTATGTAGTCAGAAGTCCAGATATAGAACATTGGTTCATTTAGATAATAGCCAATCAGGCGAAGCGGCGAGGAGCCTTCATGTGGCTCACTGAGGGCATAATGACGGCAAACACAGGAAGAGAAGGCCTCTCTGGATTAAATTATGTGGTCCCAGGACTGCTGGCTGTAGTGCTTTCTGCTAACTTGGCTAAACAGGACAAATGCAGTGAAGATGAATGTTTTGCACTTATCTCAACCACATTTGTGCTGATAAAAGCCAGAGAGCTGGTGTAAAGGCCTCCATTATGTTTATTTATAATAAAACCTGTCATTGTATTTCGCTTTTACATCTGTCTTCAAATCTATCAACAAATAAGTTTATAGAAACGACAGTTTCATCATTTTGTATATATTACCAGATACTTTTTCTGAGTATTGTAGAAAATCTGGTGACTGTTTGATTCCTGCTTTATTTGCCCCGTGGGAACAAAAAAATTTAATTTAAATAAATTATTTTGAACAAGAGTTCAAATTTGTTGGATTTTTTACATCATAGTTGTAAAACATCCCTTTATTTGCTAACATTTTATTGTATTTTCTGCTGACTGCTCCTGAGCTGACAACCTGAAGGGATCCAAAACATTCCTGATCAATGTGATTTTTTTTTGCTGTATTTAATCTTTTTGCTCTGATTTTCTTTCAACACTATGAGATTGTCCTACACGTGCTGCTTAAATAAATGCTTTATTTATTTATTTATCTCTGCGTTGTTTAAAACAAATTTTTATCATTTAGAGATTTGAGCCCAGATTTAAAATAACACATCTGTGCTGCTTAACTTTTTTAAAACTGTTTTTTAATCCTGTGTAACAAAAAGTTTTTATGGCTATTTTTCCTATTTAAAAGTAATCTAAACAGGAAAACATCATCTTTGTTGTTTTTTAATGTAGTTTCTGAAGTATTACAGAAAGAAAGCTTGATTGGAGGCAGAGGCATTCATGTGTCACAATAATGAGAACACGCTGGAGGTCAACTTCAAGCCAACTACACAAGTCTCCATCAAATCAAGGAGATGCCCTGTCCCCACTGTTGTTCTCTATAGGCCTGAACCCCCTCAGCCAACTAATCAACAAGACTCAGGACTGGGGCCACCATAAGCCACCTCCTGTACATGGATGACATCAAGCTGTATACTAAGAGTGAGCAGGACCTGATCCACACCTCCAGGATCTACAGCAGGGACATCAGAAGATCATTCCGACTGGAGAAATGTGGGCGGATGATAACAAAGAGAGGGAAGGTAATCCATATGGAGGGTGCAAAACTCCCTGATGGCAGGATAACAGATGTGGTGGAAAGCTACAAGTACCCGGACATACCACAGGCGAATGGCAACCCTGAAGAAGCCACATGGAAGGCTCCATCCATCCATCCATTTTCCACCGCTTATCCGAGGTCGGGTCGCGGGGCAGCAGCCTAAGGAGGGAAGACCAGACTTCCCTCTCCCGGCCATCCTACGGAGGAAGCTCATTTCGGCCACCTGTACCCGGGATCTCATTCTTTTAGTCACGACCCACAGCTCGTGACCATAGGTGAGGGTGGGAACATAGAGCGACCTTCAGGCTCAGCTCCCTCTTCACCATGACAGACCGGTGCTGTGTCCGCATCACTGCAGACGCAGCACTAATCCACCTGTACTTAACTCCAGCAGACCAAACTTCCAGGTCAACGTTGCATCGTTGGAACAACTGTTCTCCATGGGGCAACGCTGCAAAAAGACAGTTTTACTGGTAAATATTACAGATTAGACTTAGACTTCACTTTGTGAATCCTTTGGGATGACTCCCTCAGAGAAATTAGGGTTATAGCAGATTATAAATAAAGACTCCTCAATATAAGGCAAGTTTATTTTTATAGCACCTTTCATGTACAAGACAGCTCAAAGTGCTTTACATTTACATATAAGGAAACAATAACACATTAAATAGAATAAAATATTAATACAATAGAAAAGAAAATAGAGAAACTATAAATGGCCTTTAGATAATGTAACTTAAAGGTTAAATTTCTTGCAGGCGATTGGTGAAATTTTTTCTTTCCGTTTTATATTTTCGCGGACATGACTGTTTACTGATTATATGCCTTTATTGTGAAGCCCTGCAGTTCCAGTCATTGTGGTTATTGTGTGGACATTTTGCCACCCTTTGGCTGTATGTTGCTTAAACAACCAGAGAGAGTGTTTTGTGCTGCTGGTTAGAATACAGCTGAACCCAGAGGTGGTGGCTAATATCTTGTTTTTGCAGCATTCAAATAAAATACCAAACTATGGGGAGGTGGACTAGTGGTTCAGTGTGATATTATACAGGTTAAAAATATCCAAAGATCAAGTTATGGTTAAAATAAACCTTCAAATACATTTATTGTGCTGTTGTCTTTTACTTTTTATTGTATAATAAAGTTATGACAAAACAATAATAATCACATTATGAATGGATGAATGAAATAATGGGGTGTTAACATGCAGGTTGGGTTGTACGTAAACAGGTTTGGTGCACATTTCAGCAATAATCTGCTTCACTTCCATCTTCCTCCAAATGCTTCAGTATGGCGGCAGACGTCACTTTCTGTTTGATCACTACAAAGTCTGTTTGCAAGTGAACACCTCTAACAAAGCAACTATCCGAGCAACAGACCAGAATTCCAGTCATAAGGGCAGGTGAGCATCCTAAAGTGTGGATGTCTGGAAAGATTTATATTTTGATAGACTGAGCAAAAGACATCAATCAGCAGATTGTACCGAACCCAACCCAAAATTTGCTTCACTCACATGTTCAACCAACCTATTAGAAGTGCATCTGGAGTTAACCTGTGAATAGAAGCTTTCTGGATCAGTCTAGAATCAGACTTGGAACAACTGATATCTTTCTGGATGGGATTGTGGTCTGTGTTTAAAATGCAGCTGTGTTTCAGAGAAAGAAGTGAGACAAAAACACCAGTCAGAAACAAATGCTGCTGTCAGATAAGTCCATGCCGAGCCTGAAGAATGCAGTCAGTTACAGCCACATTCTCCTTTGTAAGTAAATAAACAAGACTTTTCAGTGTCATAGATGACACTGAAAATGCACACAGGCAGCCCTCCACAAAGAATGCTTTGCAGCAATCTCATATTAAAATAATTATTGGATCTCAAGTATTTACAAGGACAACAAAAGTAATGAGAAATACATTTGCTACATTTCTGAGTAAGTGTTATAGGCTCCACAGAGAAGGCTCCACATTCAGGACCAACTCATCTCAACCAGAAACCAGTATAAATTTCTACCCATACATACTGTATACCTATTATTTTCCATATGAACCTGCGTACTCACACTGTGGTACGTTGACCATTGTTAGCTGTTCATGCTACTGCTTATCGCTGTATCACCAACTAACCAGTTGCTCAGGGTCAATATATAACACCTACATGCACATACATACCTGCCTATCAGTAGGCATGAGACACACCTTTACAGGTTTCCAGTTGAAGTTCTTTCCATAATTGTACTGTATCCGATATGTGCAGGTAGTAAACAATTTCTAGCTTTATACATTATAACTGTTTGTAAGTAAACAGCTGAATATGGATATTTTTAACTTCCTAAAATAAAGTCATTTTTTATTGCTCACCTGTGTAGCATGGATACTCGGTGCAGAGAAGTCCTGGTATTGTTTCTTTGAACATTAGCTTTAAAAAAGAACCAGAATGAAGGACACACTGAAATATGTGCAACCATGTTTGTACATGTTTTATGTCCAGGCAGACTATATAGCTAATAATCCCATCAAGATATGACTATATATAGATTTGAACTATCTCTCACCCTGCAGGGTTAGGGTTAGGACATCTTCAGGCAAACAGTTCCAGGTTGTGGAAAATCATTTGTTTGAAAAGGTTTGAATAGAAATCAGCATTTCATTTAACATATTTCTGGGCCATATGACATTATTTACAGACAGCTGAGACAGTTTAGCTCCTGATGGTCTCGTTCCTGAGGAAGATTTACAGAGCCGGACTCTGATTACAGAGAGAGCTGTGCAGCTAAAACAATGTGCTGTCATCAGCGTGAGAGCGAGGAACTCTTTATAATCACCAGCTATTTTTAGCCATTTGGAATCTTTCATTTAGAAACCGTTGTGTTCTTTCAGCATCTGTCTTTAGTGAAAATCTTAAAACAAACCAGATAAAAGAGCAGAGTAGGAGGAGGGTGGATGCGAGTGTGAAGGTGAGACTTTCAACATGGTCCCAACCCCCCGTTCCCAGACACCACCCTCACACAGACCCCTTTCTCAATGGGACAAGAAGCCAATGACAGATAAGGAATAATTTGCTAAACGCTAAACCTGGAAAATAAACAGGCTGCAGTGGGAGAGCTGGTTAGTGCTTCTAATTCAGCTGAATTAAAGACAAATTTCCTCCAACTGGCACACTTACGGCTGTAAAAACATGGAGACCCAACCAGTCTGCACAGCATCCACTCGTAGCAACAATGATTACACAAGCTACACGTGTTCATGCACAGATTTAAAAGCATCTTTACTTTGTGAAGTTCTTATTTTCTAGATGCTAGTGAGTTTTGTTTATCTGTTGTGGGTTTTTTTTATTGTGGATCATATTTCAGTATCCTCTAACTACCCATATCTATATAACATCAAAGATAACAAAGGCATTCATATAACGCCTATACACATTTAAAGCTAAACCATAAACAACCTGTGATAATCAGACAGATTCTTCACTTACATACTAACATCAAACTGGTTTAGACCTTCCCTTAGTGCCTTCCTCAAACTATTCCACAATTTAATCTGGAGTTAACCTGTGAATAGAAGCTTCAGACTTTCTCTGAAACACAAGCTGAAATACAGTTTTCTTTGTTCGGTAAACGGGAAGTGTTCTAAAGTTAGATTTACCTCTTAAGTTATAACCTCTTCCCTTCCCATGAATAACTTTAGAATATGTTCTGGAAGAAGATTGCTTTTTGCTTTAAATAAAATTTGTGCTGTTCAAAAATCCACAATATGTGTGAATTTATAAGTCTTGATTGTAAAACAAATTAATTTGTATACTCTCAATATCCTGGCCCATGAATGATCCGTATTGCTTTCTGCTGCAGGATGATTAGTGGATGTATTGTACTCTTGTAGTTGTTACCCCAGACTTGTGCACAATAAAAGATATGGAAGTACCATATAAAGTGATTTATTATGCAGTACATGTTTTGCTTTATATAATGCTGCGATACTTCTTGAAATCTTGTACATGTTTACATGTTTTTTAATCAATTTCTTAATCTATGATCACCCCTAAAAAATGTATTTCAATAAAAACCCTATCCAGCTGTATCTGAAATTGTATATTCGCTCTATGAGTTCCCAAAATTTTGCTTAAATTGAATAATTTATTGCTGTCCATCCATATTTATTTAATTCAGTATTAATTACTTGTGTTACAATTTGTATGTCACTACCAGAAAGAAAAATGTTTGTATTATCAGCTAATAAAACCATTTTTAATATTTTTGAGACTTTGCAAATGTCATTGATATAAAACCTTTTGGTCCCGACACTAACCCCTGGGGAACGCCACAGGTAATGTCCAAACATGCTAAACAAACCTCACCCAAACAAACTGTTTTATTTTTACAATTAACCTCTGATCCAGTCCAGTGGTCCCCCCTGATGCCATACTGATCCAGCTTCTTGAATAATATGCCACATGAGAATAATATATCCCTGCTATTGTTTTTGGTCTATTGAATTTGCGATTTCCTCCCCTGAGTCAATTAATGCCATTGTTATTACTCTGTTAGATCTAAACCCATATTGGCTTTCTGTGAGTAATTTATGTTCTTCCACAAATGTATACAGTTGGTTATTGAAAAGATTTTCTAGATTTTTGGAGAACTGAGAAAGCAGTAAAACTGGTTTGTGAACTGGTGTTTGTTTCGAGATCTGTATAAAGGTATGACTTTAGCTGTTTTCAAACATTTAACATCAAAACATGAAAAATCTGCTTGGCTGCAAATTAACCTGGAGTCACTTTGAGCTGGGACCTAAACATTTTGAGCTCCAGCCCTCCATGTGACCAAGTCTAACGCTTTTTATTTTTTATTGGTGATTGGAACCAGCAGGTGGAAATGGTTGAGTTGATGAGGAGAAGGCTGAGCATGAGGGGTGGGAGCCATGGCCGAGAATGACAATTTCATATAGCGGCCTCACAAAATGTGCTTTAACCCTCTTATATGATCATTGTTCAAATGTTTTATTTGCACACATGCTTCAGGAGTTATGGTACTGAAGCTTACGTTAAAAATGTGTGACGCACTTCTGAATCTTTCTTGAAATTGAACGTAGTCCTGTAGGGGTACTGAGGCCTCCCCTGGGGCCTCATCCCCCCGGGGCCTCCTCCCAAAGGGGCGTGCCCGAAACACCTCACCAGGGAGGCGTCCAGGAGGCACTACTATGATGACAACAAGGTGACAAGGTCTATTACTCCACTTTCTGGTGGTTTTTACAATTCTTACAGAATATAAAGACTGAATATAAAAAATATATTATTAGATACTTCCATCCATTTTCTTAATCCAATTCATTGTCACCGGTAACTGAAACCTATATTAGTAGCCGTTTGGCCGAGAGGCAGGGTACACCCTGGACAGGTCGCCAGATATAAGACACATTAAAATCAAATTAAATTCAGTTAAAAGCTAAGTTAAAAAATCTGGAGCCTCTTTTTAAACACACCAGCAGTCTCTGGGAACCTCAGGTTCTCTGGCAGGATGTTCCACAGTCCAGGGCCGTGATAATGGAAAGAGGCCTCACTGTGCGTTTCAGTTCTGACCTTAGAACACATAAAAGGCCAGTACCAGAGGACCTTAGGGTCTGTGAGGGCTCGACAAATAATAAGATGGTCAGATAAATAGGAAGTCCTAAGACCAGTAAGACAAAATTTTAAATTAAATTAAAAATAATTAAAGTTTCTTAAAAAAACCCTGAAACACATGGAGAGCGATGTGTTTTACTATATTCTATTCTATTCACTTCTATTCTGTTCTATTCTATATAAAGAAGCTATAGAATGCACCAGAACATCCTCTCACTGAACACACTCTGTTGTTTCATCACTGTATAGAGACAATGTGAAGAATCCTCCATCATCTTCATCAGCTTGTTCACTATCTTTTTCTAGACGATCAGCTCCAGAGTTTCTCCAAGCACAGAACCAACTTTCTGGATCATTTTGTTGATTCTCATTGTCTGTGTCTCAGTTGTTCCATAGTGCTCTGGAATCAGTGCATAGTTCACACTGCGCCCTTTTTTCATGTAGTGCGCACCATTATGGGTATGTGCTGTCTCAAATGGAATACTGGACGTTTTCCACTTACCGGTAGTGACGGTAAGTCACATATTATTTTGTCAAAATTATTATTTTGTGTCCCCTACATGGCTAAAACCTGCTAACATTTGCGTGTGCTAACTGTACTGGGTTGGTTACCGCAGTCTCAAACAATTGCTCGGATTTTTAGCAAGCAGTGGTATACATGAGAACCATAAGGAAATTACTTCATATTAACATCTATACACATTAGCCTCCGCCTCTGTATTGTCACCGCCATTAATTTGAAAGTCTAGCATTTCCTTTTTTGCTCCGTCAGCAAGATGTTGTCGGTTTAGTGCGTGAGGTGTCCATCATTTCACACTGGATCTTTGGCCAATTTTAGGGCAGCATCCGGGTACTTGCAGTGCACTGACTTTTTTCCTTAAATGCCAGTGTGAACGCACTACGCATCCAAATATAGTACGCGAAGTAGTGTTAGTGTGCTGACTGAGACACAGCCTTTAAGTCTGGTTCTGATGCTGCTGCCCTAGCAGATCTTTTAATGGAAATAAAAGTTTTCAGCCTACAGAGGGCTCAATTGTGTAGACACCCTAAAATCAGAGTGAAATGAA
>JBAMHV010011098.1:0-13292 GCA_037177535.1 Pseudomugil gertrudae | reverse complement strand
CTTATTTTGGTGAAAAGTAACTGAAAAGTAATATGTTACTTGTTACTTCATACAGAGAGTAATATTGTAAAGAAACATATTACTTAAAATTGAAAGTAACTGGTAATGTGAAATATATTACACTTAGGAAGTAACTTTCCCAACACTGGTTATGTCAGATGGTCTGTTCACAGCTTCTACATCAGACTCATTTCGAGCTTTGCTATCAGCACAGCCAGGAGTGAATCTAGCTTTATAAGGCACAGTGGGCTTAGCCCAGCAAAGTAATGTAAATGTACGTGTGTGTGTGTATGTCTGTCTGTGTGTCCCTCTTTCTCTCTCACTATCTACCAACCTGCTATCTACCTATCATCTCTATCATTTTTCTGTCGTCTACCTTCCAGGACTCTTTATCTCATTTATCTATCATTTACCTAACCACCATCTTTCATTTATCTCCCTCTATTCTCTGCAACTGTCTTCTATCATCTACCTGCCTAACATCTATATTTAATCTCCATATCATTGTTCCATCATCTGCCTATCATTACTCTATCATACACCTATCTTACTACCAACCCTCTGTCATCTATCTAGCATCACTCATCAGAATTAGATGAGGGATGTATTTTCACTCTCCTTCAAACATATCATAGGTGTGTCTACCTTTTACTCTATACACAGCACCTCTCTTTCACTCCTGTGCTGTGACCACACCCACACAAGTGCTCAGGTGCACATGCGTTCACCACATGGGTAAGTAGCGGGCAGTAGTTGCATTGGCACCTATCAAAATTTCTTCAGAAATTTTCTAGTTCTTCTTCTTCCCCCCTGTTTTTGGGTTGCTAATCCTAGGGATTTGCCTGCACCCCCACAATAGTTATATCAAACCATGCGGCCTGATCCAGGCATTTATGCTATGACTTTTGCTTTACGAAGCTTTAGAAATGTGCAAATTATCGTAGAAAGTGTCATATTTTTTCCTCATTGAAATGAATTGCATTCCAATCACATTCCAATGAAGACCAGCCTAAAAAGACAGTTCACTTTGGTGGCTTATAGCTCCGCGATGCTTCCACCTACAAACACCATTCAAAGCTTAAACGGCAGAGGAAAGATTAAACATTCACCATGTGAAAGGACATTTTCATTCCTTTTACGGTTTTTACACAATTTAAGTTTAGGCAAAAAATCTCTTCACTCTAGGTTCCGCTCTAAGTGAGGTGTTAAACTTTCATTTGAAAATACTTAAGAAAAACGGCTCTCATGAGTTTTTGTCCTACAGACATAAATTATACATCAAAACGTAGAAAAACTTTTATAGGATGACACCTGATTGAAGTGGCTAGGACCAACGGTTTTTGAGCTACATTGCTCTAAATGAGACAAAGTATGAGTCTTGTCCCATATAGTCAATAGAAAAAACCAGACAGCTCTGCCAAACTTTCTTTGTGTTTACACCATCGCCATTTAGATTCTGTTAAGGTTACAGTAAAAAGAAGGGCATCCCCGTGTTTCTGAAAGCATCATTCTTCTAACTGTTTGAGAATTATTTTGATAGGATGTTTCATTTTTGAACAGCGCTGGATTATTCGCGAGGTGCGAATCTGGATCTGAGCGCAGCTCGCATTGCTGAGGAGAAAGGAGAGAGGAGGGGCTTCGCACACACACAGACAGAAACAGCGCATGCGCCTCTCTCTTACACACAAACTGGCAGACGGAGACCAGCAGAGCACACACTAAATAAATAAATAAATAAATTTATTTTCCACATATAGGAATGAATTGGATCAGGGGAAAATCAGACCAAAGCACAGGCTACTTTTTCAAATTTACAGCTTAACCCCACTTTCATATCAGAAACAGTTTTTAAAACATGTGTGTCAGCGTTCACAAACACGTTTCAGCCGGTGGAGGGCAGCAGAGTACTGTGAGAACATTTGGTAGGCGTCACCTATATGAAGTGCTATGATTGGCTAACAGCACAATATGACGTCGGCTTTCTTTTCTTTTGTTTTTTCTTTCAGGATGCCACGACCAGGACGGCAATCCCAAGGCCAGAAAAAGCGTTGGAGCAACATGGCTGACGTCGAGGTGGGCAACCGGCCTAACGATCCGGATCAAGTTTTGTCTAGCTCTACCAGTGAGCAGGTGTGTGACAAAGTTTAATTATTAAATGTTTATGTTTAACAAAATATTATTAGATGTGTTTAATATTTAATTGGTTAATCATTTAGTTTATTCTGTTATCTTTAGACAGTTGCACAGCAACGACCTGACCTGGTTGCACGAACCTCGTACACGTATGTTATTAAAATTTTTTTTTCTTATTTCTTGTTTTGTTTTTTTTTTATTTCTTGAGCTGGATATCAATATTTCATATTGACACTTGTAAAAGTTTGTTAATTATCATCTTGTGTCTGTCTGTTCATAAATGATTTGTGGTACTGGGCGCAGGCACCGTGTCTGCAAATGGCCAGTGGGTGTCTCAGGTCGCAGCCACAAATTGGTCATTTCTCCTCTGTCGTCAGACAAGAATGTAAAAAAAAAAAAAAACCACCAGAGACTAATCACTAATTCACAGCTAGCATAAGCTGTCTTTACATGAATAGTGAGTAATGGCTTGACATGTACAATCTCTTTTTCCATTTCAGTTTGTTCTTTTTGTTGGGGACTCGCATTTGCGTGCGTTCTGTGATGGTTATGCACACATACCTGGAGAGAAGATGTCCTTTGGGTTCATGGCCACACCCGGAGCATGTGCTGATGTGCTTTGTACTGTGATGCACTGTTCTCTTCCCAGGGATCCAGACCTTGTGGTGGTTCTAGGACTTTCTAACAATCTGACAGCTTCTAGAACCATCCATGAGGCTGGAGCGGCTTTTCGCCATTACCTGGTGTCTGTCTGCAATCGCTTCCCTAACGTAAGCTCCTTTTCTATCTATTTTATGGCATTTTCATATAAAAGTATGATTTTTCTTATTGATGACTATTTTGGTTACAAGGTTGTTGTTGTTGCCGACTTTATTCCGTGGTTGATGGTTTCCATGAGCTACCAGGTTCACATGAGTCAGAAGTTTCATTGTGTTTGGGTCAGTTTTCATAATAAGATTTCTTTATGTAGGTTTTTAAATGTGTTTTTCGGGAAACACATTTTTATATCATATGAATAAATAATGTATATATTCCTATGATAATAAATATTTACATTTCAGCTCAAGTACTGGAACATGCTTAATCTTTTCCAGCTGGATCAGCATCAGCTTTGGTGCTATGACGGTGTAAGTTGAACTTTACTGATTATTTACTCATTTGATTATTTAATAAATTTGATTATTTGATATGTACAATATTTCACATTGTTATTAATGTGACTTTTGTCTTGTTTCTGTATTGGCAGGTTCACCTCGGTGATGATTTGGGAATGACCATCCTGGCTGACTTCATTTCGAATGCCACCTGGACACCCTGACTCCAAAGCCATAGGCACCTCCTAAGTGTTCTCCATCATCGTCCCCAAAAGTTCGTCCCAGGGTGGTGGTGAAGGAAAGTACAAAGGTCCCACGTCCACCCAAACCCTAAGTGGACACATGTGACATCTGCCACAAAGGTAAGAACTTTCTAGTAGATGCTAGTAGTTTTCGCTTGGGATTGGCAAGGCCGTTAAGTGTAGTGTCAAAGATATGAGTATTTTTTTGTTTTTTATTAAAGGTTGCTGCAGTAACACCAGACAACATCTCCACGAACCCGGTATTCTTCTCCAGTGACATCCTGGCAGAGATGGACAAGGTGGTTCCATCATTTCTTGGCAAAGGTGTTCCTGCAGGCCAACCAGTAATTTGCCTATAAATATTAAAGCTGATGCTGTCTGGTATAATCACTCAGTAATTAATTTTTTTATTTTTTTATTTTATTGTTGTTGGGGTTGGTCTGTGAAACACCAGAAGAAACCTAGACCGTTGAAGCGCAGCCATGTTCTACAGCAGGTTTGTGCAAAAATACACAATCAAATCAAAAGCTGTGGTGAATTCTGACATTAAACGTTAACAGGATTTTACAACATTTCATCTGCTTCTCTGTTGCTTTAGGAATTGCCTCCACCTACCATCACTGCTGTGAAGAAGGCGTCTGCAATGAAAAAGGTTTTAGAATTTTTTTTTTCCCCAAATTATTTCATTTTACACATTCTATTAATGTATTGTTGAATCAATGTCAAGCTAGCAAGTAATTAAGCTAATGTCATGAGTTTTTTAGATTCCTGAACCTTCCATCAGACAGGACAAGTTTGCCAGAGGAAGAGGTAAATACTTCATACTTTTTCTAGTTCAGATAGAGGGAGGATATCTAAAGTACAGTTTAGCATATCAATATTAAGCAAACAATGCTTTTGAACTTTTAGGTTTTTCAGTACATGCAACATTAATAAGACATTGGAAACATTTATAATATATACTTCATCCAACAGGTAACTGCCTCTAAAAGCAACTTCACAACAGATGAGACACACTCCTGTCCTCCTTGTCATGAGGTATATTTCTTTTTTTACTAAGTTTCATAAACTTTCTACAAAAATGTAGAAAATTGTCATTTTCAGCAGTATGTGTACATATTAAATTTAATATGTTGGTCATGTTTATTTTTTTTCCACCTTTTTATATCACCAGGAAACTCTCCCACCTAGAAAGATCAGAAAAGCAGATGAGACATCTACTTCAGCCCCACCACAGTCTGCACCAAAGAAGGTATAAGCTTCTTTTACTTTTACTCTTTTTACTTATATTTATTCTAACATATTAGTTTTAAAGGAAGCCTTCTAACTGTAGGTGGTGTTAACCATTATTTTTGCATTACATTAATTTTAAATGTAATGATGTTGTGCAGAAGAATAAGACTCTTCTACAATCAAGCACCCCCTGGATGTTGGACAACTCCCCTGACGCACATGACACACATTTTCCACCTTTACAGGTATAATATGAAAATATGTTTAACTAGAAGAAAACGGATGCAATAGTAAATGTGTATAAATTCAGTAATTTAATATTTTTTATTTAATTCTTAACAGAAACCAACACATGCTGAACCTTTACAGCTAGTGAGGAGCAACACCACCACAGCGAAAGATCTTCCATGGCCCACAACGACGTCTGGTCTGTCACAGCAACACACTGTCAGGGTGATTTCACATACCTAATTACTCCATGAATTTCCAGTGTTCATGCGAAACTCTTACATTCTTAGCATACCACACTGAGGGCATACAGTTTAGCACAGCAGACCTTGATAAAGTGCTTGAAGAAGGGGATGACAGATTTAAAAACAACCACCTCAACATAGAGGAAATGCCAACAGAAATTCAAACGGATTCAAGCAAGTACAACATACAAAAATCAGAAATTAGGTACGGATTCCTGAATGGGGAAGCACATTCCTGAATGGGGAAGCACAAAGTCCTGAAAAAAGGAAAATGGTGGTTGCCTCTTGCCAAACGTCTACAATGTCTCACAGAAGATGTCAGTCATGCTCTACTTATGGTAGCACCTGAGTGCTTTGCTGTATTCTGTGATGGACCAGGAAGATTTGGATTCTTTGATTCTCACTCAAGTAATTCTTCAGGTTTTCCAACTCCAAATGGAACTGGAGTTATGCTCATTTTTGATGACCTGAATTCCTTGACTGACCACTTGGCTAACCTATTCAAAGATCGTGGACTTGATGCCACATTCGAGTTTCTGCCAGTTTCTTTTCAGACTGTTACTACTTCCACTGATACTCCCACACAGCCAGATTCCATTACAAAGGATACTGATGAGGGCATATCACTACCAGAAACCAGTGCTCAAACTGCAGAAACAAGCAGTTTGTTATTACCAAGCGTGTCAGAACAAGATCCAAAAACAAACATTCTTGAGGGAGACATAACACAGGTCACAATGTTGGAACATCTAATAGAAAATGTCTCATCAGTTCCAGGAAATGGTTTATTACTGCAAAATCCAAAAGCTTTTCTAGGAAACCTCACCAAAATGAGTAAACTTCAGCGACGAAAAGCAATGTGCAAAGAAAAACGTCTCAAACAACAAGGGTCTACAGAGATGGCCGCATCTGATAAACACAAAAAGAAAATAACAAATCTGTGCAGAAAACCAAGATACCGTTCTAATGTTGATGTCCAGGGTATACCGTGCCCCTCGCCCAATGTCAGCTGGGATTGGCTTCAGCCTCGCCGCGACCCTGTTCAGGGCGAGGTGGTACAAAATGGATGGATGGTTTACAAAGAGCAACAGGAAAAGTTTTAGGAATGATCAAATCACAGTCCCCTTCATTTTAGCCTACATGCGCTGACTGACCTACAGTCTTTTCAGCAGGAATGACCACCCAGGCCCCAATGGTGTTCATAGGTGTCGAGTGCTTTTTTACACAACATGCATCAATAAGACCAAAATAGTCAGTCAACAGGGACGACCTCAAGTGGTGGCCAGGGGTGCCAAGGGCCCCAGTGGTGGCCAGAGGTCGCCTGCATGCATCTAACTGCCGCTTTGTTCGAGGCATGCACGCACACAAGGACTTTTTACGGCGACCGCACAAACGGGGCAGCTCCATCCCGGCGAGTTGGCCACAGGGGGCGATGGCAGCATTGGCACCCATCAAAATTTCTTCTGAAATTTTCTAGTTTCTGTATGCTATGATGAACCTATGATTATTGAAAGGTGGATACTGGGATTTTAGGTTTTGGAAGTTTGATTTGATTATCTTATGGAGGGTAGTGTATTGATGGGAGAAAGTGGTGACAAAGGGAAGTGGTTTGGACTGGGTATTGAGTGGATCAGGGGGGTAGGTCTATTGGATGTGGGTAGGGTTAGAGGATTGGGTGGGACCTCGTGTAGGTCAGATGCTGAGGAGTCAGGGGAGGGGTGAATAGAGGAGGAGTATGAAGAGGAGAGATAGTTATGGGTGGAGGGGGTAGAGGGGGGAAAGAGTGGGAGTGGAGTGAAAGAGAGGGGGTGAGGGGAGAGAGGGGACAGGATTGGGGAGGGGCGAGTGGATATGTAAGAAGTTGGGGGAAGGGGGAGAGTGGATGGGGATGATGGGGTAAGGGGGCCTAATTAGGTTAGGGTACTGGGAAGGGGGAATGGGGTGACTTGGGTTACGACTGGAAAGGGGAGGGGAGAAGTTAGGGTTAGGGAAGGGTGGCTGGGAAGCAGGTAAGTAGAAGGGGTGTCTGTGATTGTGTCTGTGTGTTGTCTGTATGGTCTGGGGTGCTGTGAGGGATGGCTGGAGTGAGTGGGAGCAAGGGCGGCCAGGGTAGTGTTTTTTGATTTGTGATTTAATTATTCTTCGGAAGGTGTGTTTTGGATGGAAGCTGGCTTTATGGAGGAGTGCGTGTGTGTCTGTAGCTTTAAAAAAAAACCTTGGTGTGCATGTGTTTGTGTGTGTGAATAAATTGTGGTGTCTAGAAAGTTAATTTGGTTGGCGTCTATGGCGGATTTTAATTTTATGGAAGAGTTGTGGTTATTGAGTGTCCAGAAAAGGCTGAAAGGGAGAGATGTCGTAATGCCAAATGCCTATGATGTCATCCAAAAACCTGAGATACAGTAGCGGTTTGTGGGGGTTAGGGTTAACCCAATGCCTCTCGCTCCCACTCGCTCATGTAGATGTTGGCGTAAGGGGGGGGCAAATCTCTGGCCCATGGCTGTCCCGTGAATCTGAATGTAGCGTTTGTTATTAAAAAGGAAGTCATTGTTGGTGAGGCAGATTTTAAGTAGTTCTAGTATGTCTGAGTCCGGTCTATTGGAATCTGGATATTTATTGAAAATGGACTGTATTGTGTGTAGGCTATGTTGTGTGTCTATGTTTGTGTAAAAGCTATCGATGTCCAGAGTGAATAAGAAAGCATTGTTCAGGACAGCCATGGGGCCTGATCAGGTCAAGGAAATGGTATGCGTTTTTAATGTAGCTGGGGTGTTTAGTGGAAAGGGGGCCTAAGAAGTGGTCTATATACTGAGAGATGTTGTGTGTAGAGCTGCCACAATCAGAAACAATGAGGCGACCGGGAGGAACTTCAGAGGGGACAGTCCAGGTGGAAGGGTCTTTGTTGATTTTGGGTAACAGATAGAATAATCGTGGGCGGGGGAGGTCTGGTCCAAAAAGAAAGTCATGCTGTGATAAGTCTGCGATGATATAGGGATTGTATAATGTTCCTGATGAGTGGTTGGGTCTGTAACTTAAGCATGTCCGAGATGGGTTTGTAGTATTTTGGATTTGTGAGCTGTCTATTGGCTTCTAAGAGGTATTGTTGTCTATCCTGAATGACTATTTTGGAGCCTTTATCTGCCGGTTATATGATTATGTTAGGGTTATGGGAGAGGACCTTTAGAGCTTTGCGTTCCACAGGTGTAAGGTTATCTGGGATGTCTGGTTGTTGGCGATGGGGGTGAAGGGATATTTGTGGATACAAGTGTTTGAATAGCCCCATCCACCTAGGAAAGGGCTGGTTCCCAGGTGGAGGGGGATGTGAAGGGGGTAATCTGGGTGTTTTTGGATTTCCTGAAGTGGTCTGTAATTTTGAGGCATCTGTGGTAACGGTGAAGGTCCCTCTGGAGCTCCTCCCGGTTGAGCCGTCTCGGTCTCGGAATGAAGTTTAGTCCTTTTTCAAGTAAGGAGATCTGGGCCATGGAGGGGGTGAATAATTTGGATAAATATAAAATGGTGGATGCAGAATCCCATCCCAAATTGGGGAACGTATGGGTGGAAGGAGTGGTCGAGGTGGTGTGTGAAACAACTGGGGGTTCTGGAATCCTAATGCAAGTACGGTGGGTGGGCTTGTGTGGTGGGAAAAATTGGCGGATGTCAGGTTGTGATGTGTGGGTGGATGTGGGTGCCGGATTGGCCTGTTGGCTAGTTATAAATTTAGTTATAGTTATAATTTAGTTGGTGTCTGAGCTGTAGTAGGTGTCCAGTGAATATTATCATCAGCAATTTTAAAGGTGTCGTGAGGGATTCTGCTAAAAACAGAAAATGGGTTGCGATGGTGTTATTGAGTAACCTGAGGTTTTCCTGTTGTCTGGTTGTGAGATTGGGTGAGAAGTTAATTATGGGAAAGTATATCTACATCTGTAGAGGGCTTTCAGTTGTTTATTGGAAGTTTGTTTGGGGTCCTGATCTTTGTTATTTAATCCAATTGAGAAAATGACAATTTTTGTGGCCGGATTACAAGTTGTTTTTTCACAGATTTTCAAGAAGTGGTAGATGTTGGCCCCTGGGTAACTGTCCAGTTGAATGTTTGGATTGCTGAAGGGAGGAATACGTTTGATGTTGGAATCCCCCAGGACGGCCACCGGTTTTTTAATTCGGAAGAACCAGTCCTGTAGTTTCCTGTGGGGTCTGGCTAGATGAGTATTTGCTTTGAGTTGAAGCGGAGAGGATGGTGTAGATAATGCAGGAAGTGGGGCTGGGCGGGTACAGGTGGGGTCCGTGGGAGATGGATCATTTGGAAAGAGGGCGGCAGCAGCGTCGGCCGGTCTGAGCGGTGCCGAGACCCCAGCCTTCGGCACAGAGTAAGCCGAGCCGTCACCGCCTCTGTTGGGGGAGAATCAGGGAAGATTAAATCATTGGTGGTGACTGATGCATTGGATGTTATGGAAGGGTTAGATTTAGACAGTACTATGGTTTCTAGGATTTGATTTTCAATTGTTTTGACCTGAATGGTTGATCTTTCGTGGACCTGGGCTGTAACCGGCCGGCCCTCACCGGGTTCAATGACTGAGGAATGCTTATGGTTTGGTTGTTGTTCCTGGTTGTTGAGCTGTAAAGTGGAATCTGGTGGGAAAGAACAGTTGACAGATGAAGATGGTGTGATAGTTATTCCATGGTTGGTGATCGGGAGGATTGGTGAAAGTTCTGGGTCCAGAGGAAGAGATTCAGGGCGTTTCTGGGGGTGTAAAGAAAAATTAAACCGTCCGGTTCTCTGGGGTCGAGGTGTGGAGAACTGTGTCGTATAGGGGGAGCTGGGTGGGGGTCTGTAGGAGTCTTTGCTCTGCACTCATTTTCTTAGTTTTTCCTGAAACAAATTTTCTACTTCACCGAGTGTCTCTCACGTGCTGTCGTTGTTTTTCCCTACCAGCTGGCTTCTGCATCACGTGATGCAGCTCCGCCGTTCATTTGTTGAGAGAAAGGAGCGCTTGTTTTTATGCAGATGGCGTCCCTGATCAAAATGCGGTACAATCGTGCTCTTTTTTTTTTTTTTTTTTTTAAATCGTTGTCATTTGGAAATTAGATCGCATAAAAGTGTGAATTGAGATCGCGATTTTTTTAACGATTAATTGTGCAGCCCTAGTGTCAGTGGTCTAACTGGACGGGTGTTAATAGAAGATGAGGCTGGAGGGTTGGGTTCATCGGTGTCCATGGAGGGTGGGGTTAGCTATGTTCCACACAGCCGGCTGGGTTGGAGGTGTTGTTGAATGTGGTGGTGTGAAGGGAGTATCTGATGTAGTCCTTTTGGTCTGCAGCCTGAGTATGGAGCATCCCTTCTATGGTTGCTATGGTTCCAGGTGAGAGACGGTTGAGGTATCTTTTCTTAGCCCATGTTGTGGCTATCTGTAGTGCAAGTGGATTCCATGGTGTTTCTGAGAGGGCCAAAATAACTGCTGTGTAGTGTTCCTGTAATATGGTCATGTTGTTCTTCATCCATGTGTTTGTGTTATCTTGTACTTTGTTCCGGGTGTGTTCTGATGGTGTTGATGGTTTAATAAAGTCTGTCAGCCTGTTGACTTGACGTATCATGCCTGTAGGGAAGGTGTGGGAAGCGACTGAACTGTCTATAATCTGTTTGTGATGTAAGGCCTGAATGAGTTTGAAGTATTGTTTAGTGATGGTACAAGTGGCCAGGTCCAGTACTTGATATGGGGTGTATGTGGTAGTAGGTCTAGGTGGGTGTGATATATTCTGTTGTTTGCAGCTGGAGGGGAGTGTCTGCCAGTGTCCATTTTGTACTGTAGAACGTGAGTGGCAGTTAAGGGGTAGTGACATTAATGGTGGTGGTGGTAAGAGGGTCTGGGCCTGTATGGGTGTGTCGAGGCCAAGCGTCCATACCCCCACCGATAACTCAACAAGCTCCGGACTCACTACACACTCACACCACGCACCCTGGACACTTGCATTTTATCACACACACACACACATCTACTGTATATGGTCTAAAGTGTGTACAAACTGACTGTTGCACAACTGTATGTCACACACTGCCATTTTGCACAGCTGCACCTTTGTAGAAGGGCTAGATTATTCATATTTTTTTTTTACGGTCATTGTTATTTCGATTGTGGTTTTACCATCTATTTTACTTTATTTTATTATTATTATGTTTTATTATGTTTCTTTTTGCATCTTAATGTACTTACGGCATGCCTGTAAGTTTTTAACCTTTCAATGTTGCTGGAACTGTGAATTTCTCTTGGAGTATCTATCTATCTATCTATCTATAGGACACCCGGGGGGAATTTCGTGGGGTTTACTCCAATCAGATGGGGTTTTTATGGATTTTGGGTAGCAGATAAAATTGTCTGGGCCTGGGTTCAGAATCTCCAAATTTCTCTGTTTAGCATTAATAAATTTCTTAAAGTTTTTGGAAGATGGGGATGATTTCTAGGAGTGTATCTAAATAAATTGTTTTTTTGTAATTTGGTGTAATATTGTGTTTCTTAATTGTCTATATCCTTCCCACAAATACTGCTCTGAGTCCATCACTACCACACTGCCTTTATCAGCAGGTTTGATAACTATATTTCTGTTTTTCATTAATTCTTTTAGGGCAGCATTTTCATTTGGGGTCAAATTTGATTTAATTCTGGGAATTTGGAAGTGGTTTTCAAAATATTCTGTGTCCAATTTGATCAACCTGAGTATATGGGGGGGCAATTTAGCATCCGGGGGGTCCAATTAGATGTAGGAGTAAAGGGCAATTTAGTGGAATCAACATCATTCTGATAATAGGGGATTAATTTTAGTCTTCTGGGATAATTTTGTAGATCGAATCTGGCTTGTGTACTGAGATTTTTTTGGCTGCCCTTGGTTGGAATGAAATTAAGGCCCCTGTTAAGCAGGGACAGCTGCGGATTGGTTAATTTGGTGTCTCTGGCTAAGACAAACACATTCTTAAACCCCTCCTGAACTGGCAGGTTCACAGGGACGTCTTGTTTACCTGGTGGGTCCAGTGTGCCTGCATGCATGATGCCGTCTAGTGGGTCCAGTGGATCTTGTGTGCCTCAGTGTGAAAGCTCTTGCTGGGCAGACGTGGGAATGTTATGCTAATGCTAACAACCACGACCTAATATCCGCAACTTATGATTCATAGCCTAAATCCAACCTACAGTACTTAACACGACCCGTGACGCATATGCTAAAGCCAACATTCGCGACCTAGCCTCCGCGACCTAGCCTCCGCGACCCACCTACAATACTTTAAAACCTAATATTCGTGACCTACGAACTTAAAATCCGTTTTGCACGATTCTTCCGATACTTACCTCAAGCTACATTCGTCCTACTAACCTGAATCGCACTGAGGAGGAACCCCGAGTGACAAGCGACGGCCCGTGCACTGCCTTTGGCTCCCTATTCAACTGTCTCTGTTAACTACTGAATCAGTGGGGGACCCATTGAGAAAGCATTAAAAACCCTAACCCTTCTCATATTTAATTAGTTCAAATGTGAGTTTCATCCTTTGACATATTCAGCATAATGTCTTTATTTGAATCAGCAACTCTGTGTTAAGTCCTTGATACAGCCTGCACATTCTCCTGATTGCACTTTGCTAAACAACTGATAATGAATCTGTTATCCTCTAAATTTGAGAGCCTGTCCACACTTACTCTCCCTGGCTCCAGAGCAATCTCTTCTTTTCATCCTGACAAGATATATGATTAAGCATTGACGTGGATACGAGTCTTCATTAGTCCCAGCTTGTCTGTTCATGGTCAGACTCTTTTCAGAGTTCTGCCTGATGGATCTCTGAATAGACTCTCAGGAATTGCAATTTCTTTACTTTGTACAACTTTCTTTGTTTCAATAAACTTGTAAACATTTTCACTTTACAACCAGACTCCTCATTCTTGACAGAAATTTTTTGCCTCAACAGCTCCTATGATTTACAGATACACCACTTACTTAATAATTCATACTTCAAATACAATTGGAAGAAACTGAGTGAAAACCAACCTGTAGCTCGGGGGTGTGACCAGACCTGGGTGCTCATTTATAAAGCTTGCTTACGCACAAAAAGCAGCGTAAGTGGATTTCTACGGAAAGTTTCTGAT
>JBAMHV010010648.1:0-13324 GCA_037177535.1 Pseudomugil gertrudae | reverse complement strand
TTATATGGACTCCTGTGTGGACGGCACCATCCCAACAAGAACAGTGAAGACCCTTCATTAAATATTTATTGTATTTATAAAACTACAATTTAAATTTCTCTCTGGGATCAATAAAGTATTTTTCATGTCTAATTTAGTATTTTATTCCTGATTGTTTGTGCTCAGACCCCTGCTCTCCTTTGCTTTACACTCTGCTGTCTCTAAGTTTTCATTAGAAAGTAATATAGTGAAACCAAGGATGCTCAAAGATGGTTTTTGTCAACATGTCTAGAAAACAATGTCAGATGCAATTTAGCCCCATGATTTAGCATCTTATATGAACTAGAGCTACTGAAACACACTGTTGTGCAAGTGGCACACCCTTCCTTCAGTACTCAACAACAAAGGACTTTTTATTGGTGGAAGACACCCCTGTGTTCAGTCTGCCAGGTTCCTCTTTTATCTTTTATTTGCAGCTGAGATGAGCATTTAAAGTACATGGTGCCCCATGGCAGTGTTCTTTACCTGTTAACCCACTCCAAGAACTATTTACTAAACCAACTAGAACCACGGTTATGACATTAAAATTATACAATGTCTTGTTTGTAGCAGACATTTCCACACTTTCAATAGCAAGGGTCTGGAGAAGCGATTCAGATCTAACTGAATACTGTGACTGGGATAAAGTGTTGTCAAGCAGTTATAAAGCACCATGTAACCATCAGCAAATTGATTTCATGTTTTACTCAGATCATACCTTACTCCCATTAAACCTCAATAAGTGTTCTTGCAACCAGTGCTTTTTCAGAGCTTTACGTTTACTCTTGTTTTGGGAACACCCTCCTGTTGGACAAATGTGGAGCAATTTTGCATCCAAAACAATAGATCTGAAAAAATAAAATACTTTAATATGTGTGTGTTGATTTTTATTCATTTATTTTTATTAATACCTAATAATGATAGTGCTTATGTGTTCTGCACGTTCCTTGCTTTGGGTCCTTTTCTATGCCTCCTGTGGAAACTGATACTGTTGCTATAACATTGAATCGATAAGTGTTGCCATACATCCTTTTGATTCCATGTCTAACTTTAATAATAACTTGTTTCCAAAACAAAAAGGAATACATCCTGTCTGATTAGGATGCATCCCTGTTTAATTATACTTGCCTAATTTTGTAGCTGAGATTTTAGCTATGACCTTCTGGTTGCTCTTTAAGAGAGTGATGGGTCTGTAACTTGCAGGATTGCACTCAACCCGCCCATCCTTCAGAGGAGGTTTGCTTCATAAAATGAACGAGGGACTCTTTTCTTTCTCACCATTCTCAACCTGAGAGAGTCTTTTTGCAAATGTTTTGCAGAATTCACAACCAAAGCCATCTGTTCCAGCAGCCTTACCTGAGGAAAGAGCTTGAATTGCTGTGGAAATAGGTTGAGATTTGGATTTCTGTATCATCCATTAATAAAAAAAAAAAAGATAAAACCCGTGTGATACAATTCCTCCGAAAAGTCCCGCCTGGACTCATGAGTACTGCTGCTTTTGATCTGATCTAATAAGAATGACTTGTTTAGCTTGTTTACCTCAGCCTGAGCTTGCTAACAGCTCATTTGGATTCTCTACAATTTCAGTGTTTTACAAGAGATTGCTGACACAGTATTATTTACATATTTCAACTTTACAATGTCATATGTTATATATGTGTGAAAGGGAAGCCCTATGCATTTTTAAATTCTGATTTTAGACATTTATCTTGTTCCCACTTCCAGGAAGACTCAGATGATATCATGTGGCCTATAAAACTTAAACATTAGGGCGTACGGTCAGAGACCTATATTACTGTGAGTCATAATAAAATCATACCTGTATGCTTCTATATTTTCAATGAAGCTTGATCCCAGATTCAGCTATGAATTCGTGCAGAATTAAGATTGAATGGGTCGGGACAGGCTGCACTGTGGCGCTGAGGTTAGGTGGTTAATTTAAAATGGAAAAAACAACAGCTCTTCTGACACCACATAATGACTGTGTAAGTGCTCAACAGGTCCCAGAAACACAGAATGGAGTATTATGGTGCTGATTTCCAAAAATGTGATGTCCTTGTACAAGGACGCCTGGACTCAGGAGGCGAAATCATTATATCAGGTTGGAAATCAGTCTATGTTAGAAAAATCAATTCTATATGAGTTTTATGAATGTGAGAGTAAAATAGGTTTCCTAGTAGAAGGCTGTAGATGTCACGCATCTAAATTTATAGATTTGATCAGATCATTCGTATTTGTACAAAAGTGTTGGCTGGAGGGAGTTTCATTGACTGTCTATGTGAAGGGGAATCTAGTCCCCACCAGCACTGATATTTAAAGCAGAAGTTAGCTGGAAAAAAATCAACGCTGCCAACCTCCATAGATATTATATATACCTTATATTATAAGCATCACTACTGGAAAAGAGAGATTGTGTTCTGAAACCATTAGATATCAACCCCATGGATCTGCAGCCAGAATCTAGATGGGATTGTATGTTCTTTCTAAAAAGAAAGGCAACACCTCTGGCTTTAGTTGTGAATGACACTTTGATACACCAGGGGAATCCAATTTCCTCTCAGCCTTCGTTGATTATTGACACTGATGTGCGTTTCCTTGAAAAAATTTATATCAAGGAAAGATTTCTTCAAGAAAAAAAAAATCCAGTTATCTGAAGTAAATCGCCACATAAACAGCACACAAGAAACGTTTTGAGTGAAACGTTTATTTGGCAATCATCACCCAAGAGGAAGGAAAACAGGCATACAAAACACCACAGACAATGAACACATTAAGCAGGAATAAGTGGGATACTAACAAATACAGAAACAATTTTTATATCTATTAACAGGAAAACATCAAAGCACGTGTAGAGCATGAAAATTTGTAACGTCTAAAATCGCAGCAGCTTATGAAACCAATTAGTGTCCATCGTATTTTAGTATCAGCTCCTTAGTTACATCCACAAGCAAATGCAGCAACGCCACCCACCGGTGACAAAAATAATGTTGATAATACAAAGTTTCTCCCATCTTATTCAGAATAAAATTCAATTACGGCCCAAACAAAAAAGGTAAAATAAAAATTACTACTCATATTTGTTGAAAATTAGAACGATGACTCTCCTATAAAGCATAAAAATAATTATCTGCTGGCTTATAACCATAATGTCTAATGGTTTAATCCTGACAACGCGCGCAAGCTGCTGCATGTGTTCACACAGAAGTCTGAGCCGTCAGTCAGTCTCATTTCACTGTGTAACGTGTAAAAGACACAGAAAGATGTGATCTACACATCACATTAAACCTCCATTTTAATTCTAGCTGGGAGTAAGAAAAGAAAATAATCCGTCCTGAAGCTTAAAAAGACTTTATTATAAGGAAATAGTTAAATTTTAATATAACGCAATTATAGTTATTTATAAGTAACTCTTATATGATTTAGAAATGTATTTTAAATGTAAGAAAATTACCTTTCAGGGAAAAAAAGTGCTTTCTTTCTTTTCTGTCTCAGAAAAAGTTTTAATGTGGTTCTGAGAAACTTGAAAAGTTTAATAAAGAAAAAGATTTTTTGTGTGGACAACTGTCTTATGAAGCAAAATCATTTCCTTTGTGATAATCAAGCTTTTTTTTAAAAAAGCACATAGTTCAAGATGTTTCCTTGAGGTATTTGGATGCATTCACATATAAGACATGCTCAACATGCACGTCAGTGAAAACACCACTAACCCCAGGGGTTATTAGCAGATTTTAGAGCAACATATTTCATGCTGATACAAATGACATCATATTCCTAGGTCTTGCTTATGTGAGCAAGAAAAGCTCAAACCACATTCTGTATGCATGACAGCACAGGATCACTATCACCCTGCACATCAGAGGTCTGTTGCATTTTCAAATATTCAGATTCAAATATTCAGGATAAATAAATAAACTGGGCTCATCAAATCCAGGCTTAATTAGTTGCACAAGAGAAAGCTAGAATGAGGATACAGATTCATCAAGCCAGATGAAACTAATTTAATGATGTAACTAAAGTAATGAAGACCCGTGTGATCAGTCACAGAATCACTGCCATGGCAACAAGAGTAAAGTCCTTCTCCATCTGAGAAGAAAACACTCCCAGAAGAATATGAAGATGACAAAGAACACCAAAAAATGAGAAAATGTGGTTTGTAAACTGTCTGAAAGTGTAAGTAGTGCACTATTAAACACTACTCTGCTGGAAACATCCCACTACAGTCCACATAATCACTGTCACCGTAGTTCTCTGATTATGAATCTGGAGGTAAGACTGACAGCAGACGTAAATGTGTGTCTGGTTATTAAAGCATAACGACTCTAGTACCGTGTACGAGGTTCCTGTGAATGGGAAATCCTTTCACAGCTATAATACTCAGGTTAACGTGACTTTTTTATATTGACCATTAATGAACACTGCAAATGCTTGTAATGTGTGTAGAATGGTTTAATAATCTACATCTTATCATTTCAGATGGTCTGCAAACATAACTGGCTCATCAGCAATGCTATAAGTGGTCTGGCTCGATCCAGGTCTCCGGAGTCTTCAGACCTCCTCAAACTGTCAGCACCTCTCACAACCTCTGTTCACATCATGGCTGTGAGAAAAATGCCACTCTATTTATGAGGTGGTGATACTTTGTTTTCACAGGTGAATTCTCTGGTGCACACCTGCCGGCCTTTTCTCCTGACACCGCTTGCAGACCCCCATGAAACACAACTAGCATATATTAATGGCCATGCCAGGACAAGGGCACAAATAGATATGACCTTTGGCCTCCCAAAGGCTCTCTTTAAATGCCTTTACCGCTTAAGGGTTAGCCCTGCAGGACATGTGACATCACAGTGGCTTGTGCTTTCCCGCACAACGTGGCCTGCCACAGTGAGGAGACCCCCAAAGTGCTGCCAAACACAGAGAAAATGTTCAGACAGTGGTCAGCTGATAGGAGGCCAATGTGTCCTAAACTGTTTTAGTTTATATGCATGCTTTCAGTCAGTCATTTCCTTAATCACTTGATCGTGGGGAAGCTTGAGCATATACCAGTACTCATTTGAGCGAGAAGAGGGGTACACCCTGGACAGGTTGCCTGCATACTTTCAATTTAGGTTAAATATGATCTGCAATTGCAGAGAAATGGCTGCCATTTTGATACAATTTGGCTTGTTGTGATATTTTTGCTGTGTGTATACAGGCCTGCAGGGGGACGGCTGGTATGGGGAGCTATGTCATTTTGGTTTATGGCTCAAAAAGTCTGAGAAACAGAGAGCACTATGCGTGACTTCAGTTTTACAGACACTTCATGGTTTATTGTGACTGATCTTCTTTAAATCAGGAACATTTAAGTTTCTCTGTGATGTGTGTTTGTATTTATAATGGTTGTGTATTTTAGAAACAGTCTAAATTGTTAATTAGCTAATGATTACACAATCACCTAAAATAATTTGTCTGAAATAATTTCAATGAATGACTAAACATGTTTAAATCATGACAAAAATACAAACATGTAAAAATGGACAATACACAAAGCAACATTTACTCCACTGCCTGCTGCATATCCCACTAAAGCGGGCAGAGGAGTAAATATTGGTTTCCATTTGTGGGGACTGTTGACTGTAATAAGAGATGAGATTAACTAGATCTGGCTAACTAGAAACTAGATCCTAGATTAACTAGATTAACTACATTCTTAATCTACAAAATAAATCCCCATGTCAACTGATGTCATAGAATATCTTACTTTCCACTATTTGTGCGACCAGATCACAGATGAGTTGAGCCCAGATGACCATCATACCCCACCATACTCTCTTATCCAGTTTTTGTGCAGTAGACCCCTGATGTGTCATCTACCAGAAATATTTGGTACATTATTGAACACCAACATTAACAGAAGAGCTGATGTAACATCTCTGTGACTCATCAGCATTTATGCCTTAAACTCAAAAAATAAATAAAAAAATGTGCGAGCCGACGGCTTCAGCAGTAAAAATAATAACAACAGAGCTCAGGGGGGAGAAAAGAAGTGCAATGTCAGCTGTACTGTTGGACACAATTGAACAAAAACATCAAGTAACACAACACAAGTTGCACAACACAAAAGAAGGCAGAGATCTAAAGCACACACTGGGTCAAAGTTTTGCATTTCAGGGCACAAAGACAGTTCAACACATGATCATGTTTGTTTGTTTTCTTCTGTTGTTCTTTTCTTTCAGGTTTCCTGAGTTGTCATTGGGTTGCACTTACGAAAACAAACCTTTAAACCAATTTCTTTTGTTTTCAGCAATGAATTCACTAGAAAAATTAGCATCTTACTGTTCTATAAACACAACATCATGACGCCAGAGTAAGCATGCGTCTAATGCATATAAACTGTGCTTGCAGAAATATGCACGTAAACATCTGCAGTTACTTACTTGCCCAATGACATATACATTAAATGATAAATAGGCCTTTAAGGTGCTCTGTGTAACAATTCTGCACATGTGTATAAAGGCACAGCCTGGAAACGTGTTCATCATACATGGTCATACATCAGACCTGAAACAAGGATGTAAATAAATAATCCTGCTTTATTTACCACTTCAACACAAAGATCTGCACAAAACGTTTGAGGTGCCTCAGAATCATCGTGCAACCTAAATTTACATTAAGACCAACATGTTCAAGAAGGACAGAAATAACGTAAATGCACCATGACGAGTCATTTTCTCACAAACAGGTACAAAGAACTTAACTGTTTTTGTTTGTGTAGGTTTTGTTTTTCTGTGAACTTACAGAAAATAAGGATTTTTCTTTTGCATTTTTTTAAAATTCTAGTACCAGAAACTCACAATAAGCTTTTGCGGCCTCTGCAAAGCATTTATATTTCTAATATATAAGATCATATCCAGAGTTTCTACCTTATTTTTCTCCACAATGAATTAGCAGTTTTTGCATAATTTGCTTTTAAATAATTTTTTGTAAGACTTGTTTCTAATTATTTTATAACCAGGCAACAATACAGCAAGTCTCCTAAAAGAACACAAATATGTGCCTCAACATATTATAATGTAAAGGAAATGGTGATGGAAATAAATAAAGCAATTAAAAGGTTAACACATTTTCTAAATGCAATATAAAGATATGGCTACTATAGGTACAATTTATCTGTCGTTTTATGGCAGTAAACTTTTGTTTCTACAAAAATACAAACATGCAAAAATAGACAATACACAAGCTTTTAATTTGCAGGTTTTAATCATTACCTGTCTTTGATATTACAGGAATACAACCTCAAACAAACAACAACACATAACTTACTGTCTTGTTATTTATTCACCAACATATGCAGAATGCTGAGAAAGTGTGTAAGTAAAAAAAAACCTCAATGATCAGTGCTTACAGAATAACGAAATAGTTAAGTATAGGTGCTTATCCCCAATGAGCATTCTCTCACAGAAAATGTTTTGCTGCTGCACATCAGTCTGCAAAAGGTAACAAGGCAATTCCCAAACTGAAACCAAACCAGAGGAATGTCAGGGCTACACCTCAGACCCCATGAGGCCCTTAAGTGTGTTAAATTGAAATTCATGACAGTAGAGTTGAAAAAGACACAGCAAATATGTTTTGTTTGGAGATCCTGATCTCCATAAATTAAGCACGGTGATGCAGCTTAACTGAATCTGCACACAAGAACAACCTGGAACCTTTAAATAAGACACCAAAGCAAAGGTGTCTGGCTGTAATGTCTGGGAGAAACCAAAAATAAATCATATCCCAAACACCTCGTAGCAGCTGGATGAGGTTTTTGGGATGATATACTGATGATTTGGGTTTGCTATGGGCAGTCACAGGACCTGGACAGCTTGCAGCCACTGAATTAGGCATGAAATCCTCTGTTTACAAAAGTCTTTTAGCCCAAGCAACAGGACAATGGCTCTAAACACAGCTTTAAATCCACACAGCATGACTGAACTAAAACAGACTGAGGTGTTGCATCAGTCTAATTGATGCTGGACCCCAAACAGACTGAAAAGCTGTGATGGGAGCTGGAGATAAATAACCGCTGTAAAACCTCAGTGATCTGAAATAACTCTGTAAACCAACGTTCCTCCACAACAATGTGAAACACTGAAAACATCATAAGGAAAATGTCTGTTTTAAGTTATTTTACTAAAGGTGTACTGGAGCAGAGAACTGGGAGATTGATTTAGTCTTCCACACTGATTCAGTTGAGGGAAATTATTATGTTGTTACTTTTCTGAGGTTGTATTTCATGTAGTTATCATAAAAAGAAAACAATTATTATTTTTTCCTTTTTTTCTTTCAGTGTTTATTTTAGAAGTGACGTGACACATCTTACCTCCTAAGCTTAAAAGCTGCTCTTAAGTTGGCACAGTGCTCCACAACAATGACTTGCAAATCTTTACTGGGAGCTGAGCTGTTTTTATTTCTGCAAGTCCTAATTATTACTCTACTTTCCTTTGTAAAATGTGCCTAATTTAAACTATGTTTAAATTCCAGAAAATTGCAATGATCTAAAACAAACCTTTAAAACTTACATTATTGAGCTTCAGCGAAATGATCACATGTTCTTGCATCACAATCCTACACCACAAACTTAGTGACCCAGTTGTTTAAAGGGGTTGTTTATGTGAAATAGGATGGAAAATGAAAACACAAATATATATTTAAACCACAAATTAGCTGACTGACACCTATATCATCTATATAAATGCAAAATACCCAAAAGGAAAAAATAAATAAATAAAAGATGTAACTTTTCACTCTAGCAGGAATCGTCCTGTAGAGCCACAGAAATATTTTACAAGTTGTGCTCAGCAATATCATTTAACAACAATCATTTAAGGGACACACAAAGATTTCACATCCAAAACAGTGTTACAGTAAATCTGTCTGCTCAAAGCTTGCAGTAAAAGTAACATGCTTCACCTTCAAACTTAATAGTACAGCTTATTCCCATATAAATAAAGAGCACAGCGAGGCACAACAAGAGAAATGCAGCGTCTGGGATAAAGCAGCTAACTTCAACACTGTGGGAAGCTGACATAAGCCAAGCTATAGCAACACAAATGGCAAACTACTCTGCATCAGTCAGGTCAAAACAGTGAATGGGAATCCAACTCAGCAGCATCATTTATCCCTTTTCAGCAGCCGCCACCTTTCAGAGACAGCATCAAAATTCAGGTGGATTTCATGGGACGCCATTCAAGTGCACAGCACATATAGGTTGCCTCTGAAGAGGCAGGGAGATTTTATGCTGGGCTCAGGAACCATAACACAGTGTAAGTTGCAGTCAGACAGCTCAGACTATATGCTATCACATATGGGTTCACTGTAGCATAAATCATGTTGTATTATCCAATAACAGAATATAAAGCAGCATGTTAACAGTGATAACATTCACACTCTAACTGCCATCATGGCTCTTTAAGCACAAATTCACCTGCAGTTACTATTGTTGGTGAATAATGTTTTTAGTCATCATCTTGTTTGTGTTAATGAAATGTGTTAATGAAATGTTTGTGTGTAGACTCCTTTCAGTTTGTTCTTTAAAAGGCAGAGAGGCCTTTAGTTTGCCTCTGGAGGTAATAAAATGCATTCTGCATGTAATTCTAACTACACACAAGCAACCTCATTCCCAACCATTAAACGCAAAATTAAAATTTTTCAAGTGATTCATAAATTAAATGAATCTTCTGAAAATTTCTTTCCAGCAGTTTTCCTCAAGAATAATTGACTTTGTCCTCAGTGTATTTATGGTACTTGGTTTCAGTTCCTCCTTGCCCGTTTATTGGATCATGGCATGTCTTGTTACATTATGTTGCTGCCCTGTTTCCATGAGTTGCATTCGCTGTTAGTATTTAAGTTCTGGTTAAACATTATTTTGCATTTTGAGCCTGTATTTGAGTCGCCATCACTGTTATACCTCGACAAACAGCATACTAAAATTTATCAAGTTTATTTAAGTTCTGCAAACTCGGATCATTACAATTAAATGTTATAAGTTAAAATAACAAAAAAAAAATTACATTTATACCTCTTTAGTAAAGTATGCTTTTTATTGGAGCAGTTGTAGTTGCAACGAATCATATCCAACTTGATAATTAATTTGAACACATCCGGTATTTTTCAGTACTTATTGAGTTAAAATGCATTGGGGATAAATTTAGCATCTTTAGCTGTAAACTGTAAGCTGTTAAATGTCCTTTTAGTTACGGTATGTATGTTTTTTTTAAAAGACAGGAGTCCTTTGCAGCTTGAAGCCCAAGGCAAATAGCAACCTTTACATAAATATAAAATCCTCCTTTTTGTCCAATGTCACTGTTTTACTTATCTATTTGTTACAGTGAATTGTCATATTTTTTAATTAAAAAAGAACAAGTATAAGGCAAACAGTTTAATGAGTGATGCCGTCATTGTAATTATAATCGTAGTGGCACAATGTGGATATCTAAAGTCTTTCCACAGTATTTCCATATTCATCTAGAAATAATTCATTTGTTCGACTTTTATATTTTTCACTATGCATTTGCATTTGCACAAGTAGAACGATTCCATTACAAAATATATTATAAACTGGTTTTCTATGTGACACCATAAGTAACTGCAGGTGAGTAGAAAAATTCACATTTCAGTCAGTTGTTATACAACTTCCTGTGCACCTTCATCTGCCCTGCATTACTTTACCTATGTTATTATTTCTTACATCCTGCTTTTGTTCTGCAAGCTATTAATTGGAGCAATTTAATTTCTGTCATGCAGGCAAACCAAAAGTCACCACAGAGGCATAATAATACCTTTGGGCTACTAATTTATCCAGGATCACTGCGGTCATCCCCGACAAGCGACATGGACCTCCCACAGTGATTGGTATGAATTTGTAAAGGTGTGTGCATGTGAACACCTTTTGTCCTCAAACGTCTGATTTTAATGCTTATATGGCTACACTTGCCTTTTCTTGTGTGACCAAAAAATTAAAAACATGCTTCTTGGAAAGAAAACCTGCAAATTAGCATAATGTTTGGTTTAATAAAGCTAAAAAAATGAGCTTCCAGTACTCTTTCACTTCAAGGGAAGCTGTAAGGACAGCTTAACAATGGTTTTCCTTTCAGCGCCTTTGGACCAAACTGTTGGTACTCCAGTTCTTTTTAAGCATGTGTCAGGCATTAGCATAAGGTGAATGTAATGAACGTGATGCTATAAAAAGCTTTTCTCATGAATAATCAGGATTTCGGGTTCTTGCACATTTAAAAAAACTTTTTGGATCCCACGTCACTTAAATGTTTGTCCACAGCAGAATATACTTTTGATCAATGTTACGTGGACGCTGAGGTAGCTGATAAGTAGGTTTCGGATTATGTCATTAATTTGTTTAATAGGAGCGCTCCTGCTGACATTCACACATGTACAAGGACGTGGAGGTAGTTTGAATCCTGAAAGGCACAAGCTAAACTATACACAGATGATCTGGAGTAAGAGGCTGTAAATTAGTGGCAGAAGAGGAAATGAAATGAAAATATTCTATTATATTATATTCTAGATGTCGTTTGTGCAATGTACAGATCAGAGATGGGAATAGAATATTTAACTGTAATGCATAGCAAAGAAAAAATGCTGATGAACTTGTTTTGTTGACTTTCATCATGTTCATGATGCTTTTTGCCCCCATCCCATACAAACTAAAAATGTGATTAGAGAAGGTTTCTCATTGTAGACATACTTTCTCATTAGACAATTTCTATCTGCTACTGTGTTTTTTTTCTCATTAAGGGTTGTGTCAAAATCTAAGAAAAATCGTTTTTTTGTTTTTGTGTACTGTGTTTCTAAACCATGAGTAAAGCGTAAACTATTTGCAATAAGGAAAAATCAAGCTAACACATTTAATTTTTAAATATAATGTTTAAGGCGAGTTTACATGAACACAGATCAGAAGGTTTCAGGTCTGATCAGGTAGCGTTCAAACTTCACATCACTTTTATATTTAAACATATAAAGTTCACATTAATTTAGATGCTTTCTAATAGAGAGCACACAAAACTGTGTTTGATGCGAGATTGGTTTCTCATGGGTAATTCTGAAAGGCAAACAAAAATCAACACAAAATGTTAGAAAAGGAATACTTTTTAGCCCTGACCTGACGCATTGATCTCATGTAAAAGAAAGGAGTTCTGGGCTTTATTCACAAGCTGAATTTCATGGAATCATTTTAACACACTGTTTACTTTATCTGAAATCACACTCCAGTGCTTTAGACCATTCTCAGCTATCGCCACTTATCACGTGACTTGCACAACATTGGTGGGTGGCAAAAAGATAAACAAACAAACAAACAAAGTCGGCAGCTTTTTGAGTTGGAAAAAAATTAACAGTACATTGGTGCAGTGCCTTTGGCTGTTCCAGTCGACTTCCTGATGATGGGATTTCATTTTCAAGATTGGCTAATGGACTAAATGGGTTGCTGCCACAAGATAACTGGAATGCAGAGCTCCTAGCTGTGTAGCTATCGCTTTGCTGCTGCTACGCAGCAAATGAACAAGTGAAACATCATGTTTATCATGTGTAAATGCAACTTTGGTCAAATTGGTTGAAAATTTGACAAATTCAACTTTCAACACGGTGTAAATGTTATTTATGGTGACACCAGTTTCAGTGTTAATAATGAAATATTATAAAAATACCTAATCTTCTCATAGCATTGACGTTATCTGCGTCTGCTGTTGTTTTACTCACCTTTGATAAGAGAAAATGCTTTGTTTGAGTATCAGACTTTCCACATCTGAAGGTCTGACCCCCATCCTACCATGAAAAATGACTATGTAAGCTTTTAACTCATCCCTTTAACCTGTTACTATTGATTTACTGGGTAATTGTGAATGTGGTAAGCTGAATTGATATCTCCATGCGGTTACAGTTTTGGAAGTTTGCAAACAGAGATTTTGGAAATTCTTACATGTTTTTTTTAGCACCAGAAGCACACTTTTTATAAAAAATAATTTGCTGTCTGACACAAACACAAGTGCTGAACTAGTTTAGAAAGTGTGAAGTCTGCTAGTGTCATCTTTGATTTGAAACAGTTAAAAGCAAATTAGCATTCAATCAATAACCGCAGCTAGCTTTTTGCTACCCATCATGGTGGCATTAACAAAGGGAATGGTCACAAACAACCTCAACAAACAAACAACCTCACTGGGAATGGTCTATGGTCACTGTGAAAAAAATAAGATGAAAATTAAAACCGCAAGCGGTGATGGAGGCCCTCGCACCTCTGGCGCCGCTCGGCTCGTGTCGCCACCGCGTCCCCTGG
>JBAMHV010009834.1:0-13395 GCA_037177535.1 Pseudomugil gertrudae | reverse complement strand
CCACACAGAAAGGATCCCGGTTGGAGCCCCGCTCACACCAGGAATCGAACCGGCAACCTTCTTGCTGTGAGGACACAGTGCTAACCAGCTGCGCTACCAGCAAAAAATGTAGTTTTTATTTTTGCAGTTTATTTAAGTATATTTTAAGGACTGTCTTTTGATTGACACATCAAATACAGCTTCACTGAATGTAGCTGAACCTTTTTAAACTGAGTGGTTGTTTGTTGGCTCTGTGGTAGGACTGGTGACCCGCCCGGGTGTACCTCGCCTCCTGTCTGCTAATTACTGGGATATAATCCAGCTTTCCACAACCCTAAATGGAAACTAAATGGAAACTAAATGGAAACTAAATGAATGAACACCAAGGTTCAACAGCTTTTGGCAAATTTTCCCTGATTTGCATTTATTCTTTTTGCTAATAATTCTATACTTGGACTTTAATCTTTGAATCTTTCTTACGCTTTTTATCATGTTTATGTCATCTTACTGTCCTACAGTGTTTTGGCAGATGCTTTTCTCCAAAGCAACTTATTCATCTGAGAAGTGATCATGTGACCAAACATACATGTCTGATGTTACGTTAACTCACACAGCCAGAAAGATCTAAGGTTTTTCTTTCTTTATTTTAATAATCAAATCATCTTTATTTATATACACTACAGTCTCTCATATTAGTAGTTTTGTCGTCCATGATTTACAATCCTATTTATTTTTCACGGATCACCTCCAGCTGCAGCTCAAACACGAGTTGGATGAAGAATGCTCATCAGCCTTTATATTCTCACTGTTGATGCGTCACCTGAAACAGATGCAGCTCTTTCAGTTCTTCTAGAACCTCATAGCTTTAGATTTCTTCTTTTTCTTTTAATTTAACTTGAACATTGTTGAACTTAATTTTATTAAATCACAGTGAGAGCTTTGGTAAGGAGGAAACTCAACAGTATGATGCTGGATTCTGGATCACTTTGACATTTTCAGTAACATGTTGCTGCTTGGCGGAGGTCTGCGCTTTCAGTGCTTTTCTAGTTTTCTAAATATTTTTATATTTTTCTATTACTTTTTTAAAAATCTATTACGTGTTTACTGTGGATCTGCCAAATATGGTTGTGGACTTTGAATCTGATACATTTGAAGTAAACTTACCAATAAAACTCTGCCGGGAGATTAGCGTATCACTGCTATCAAGCTACAAACATGGCGGAACAGGGTAGAACTTCCTGTGACCTGAAGGGGGCGGGGCATGACATGCCAAGTGACCTGACGGGGGCGGGGCATGACATGCCATGTGACCTGAAGGGGGCGGGGCATGACATGCCATGTGACCTGAAGGGGCAGGTGAATGAAGATGAGCTGGTGAATATAGCTCGAGGGAAGTCTGGGCTTCCCTCCTTAGGCTGCTGCCCCCGCGACCCGACCTCAGATAAGCGGTGGAGAATGGATGGATGGATGGATGGATGGATGGATGGATGGATGGATGGATAAATTCATGATTTACATCTTAAAAGGAAGGATTTAAAAGCATCATATATCTCCTTTAAAGTTAGTTCTGTTATATGGTTTAGGAGTGAGACTGTTCTGTGATGCACTGAGCACTTTCTTTTCATTTCTCTGCTCCTTTTCTCACATATATAAACTTATAACAGTATAGACATCATTAATGTACTTCTCCTTTTTCTGCAGTTGCAGTGCATGTGGATGTGTCTCTCTCCTTACCTCTCCATCCTAAGCGGTGGAGGCAGATGGCTGCTCTCTCTGAGCTGACCCGGGTTCTGCTGGACACTGTTGCTTCATGCAGCTCCCAGTTCATCTTCAGCCCCGCTTTGCTTTCAGCCAGCAAAATTAAATTGGGAAATATCATATCGTAAACTCAGAGGGTTTACGAGCTGCCAGGAAGTCAGCAGTAGTCTGCAGACTGGTCACTTCAAACCCTGGCCTGTATGGAAAACCAGCTACCACAATCAGGCCCGATGAAAATGCAGCTAAATATCAACATATGTGGTTACAACAATAAAACTCTGATGTTTGCTTGTACAGAGGTAGATAATAAATAAAAGATAAGATATGCTATCTGCTATCCATTTTATAATATAGGCTAGCACGGTTAACACCAACGTTACCCGACAGCTTTGCATTACTTTACTGGCTCAGATGTACTCGTACTTAGTAATAACATTTATACCATGTTAAACGTTAACCTGGAGTTGTTCATTACAAGCTTTGTCGTTTAAACTTTCATATTTATTTTATTGAAGTTTAATATTTGTTTTTATTTTATTTTATGAAAGGGTTTTCTTTAAAACTGTCCTATGATATAAAAAAAAATCTAGATCAAAGCTGAACCCCTTCAGTGACTGTTTGGATCGTGTACCATTAGTAGCTGCAAGCCTGGAGACAAAGTCTATGATTTAGGCCCATTTTCTACACCACCAACATCTTAATTACCCTATCAATAATTTACAGTAGCACTCACTTACATAATTCAGTCATAAATGGATGAAAATCAGAATCAATACATCATCAAATCATATGAATTGAACTTTAAACAAACACACAAACACAGTTCCTGATCACAGCAAAACTCTATCTGCACTTTTAATTCATCAGGTAAAGCTCTACTACATCCTTTCTCTGTAGACACACACGTGTGTGTGTGTTCGGGACACTAGGGTCAATATACTGTGCTACCATGGAGGGATTTTGTGGGTATTATGGATTTGAGTTGTTTATATTTTAAGAGGGCTATTTATCCCATATTGTGATGAGTGAACAAAAGATGTTTCTATTATGGTTTCTATACTTTTCATTCCTTTTAATGTAATGTATTTTTATTGAGCATAATATCAGGGTTCCACATGTGTGTGTGAGTCTACATGGGATTATTGAGGAGTTGTGGTTTGTTACCTTTTTTACATTTAAGCTGAAAAAAGAAAGATAAAAAATGTCCAAATGATCAGTGTTTTATATCTATCCATATATCTAGCTAATGGTATTGACAAAAAACACAGTGATTGGCCGCCCCTCACACCGCTGCTGGTGCTAAGGATTAGACGTGTGCAGCAATGAGAAGAGTTGCAGAAATACGCGGCATGAGTTAACTGTTTACAACACAACTGTTGAGGCAAAAACTTCTCTGTCAAGAATGAGGAGTCTGGTTGTAAAAGTGAAAATGATTACAGGTTTATTGAAACAAAGGAATAGTACAAAGGAAAGAAATTACAGTTCCTGAGAGTCTGTTCAGAGATCCATCAGGCAGAGCTCTGGAGAGAGTCTGACCATGAACATACAAGCTGAAGCTTACTGTATATAGGTTTGTTCATCCCAGAATCATGTATTTTCTCAGGGTGAAACAAAGATATTGCTGTAGAGCCTAGTGAAGTCTGGCGCCCAATTAGGTGTAGACAGGTCCTCGCATTAGGAGTCAGATTTATTATCAGTTGTTTAGCAAAGTGCAATCAGGAGAATGTGCCGGCTGTATCAAGGACTTTACACAGAGAGTTGCTGATTCTAATAATGACATTATGCTGAATATATCAGAGGATGAAACTCACATATGAACTAATTAAATATGAGAAGCATGTATATGAAATCACCATGACAATAACTTCTCCTTGATCATATGGAAAACAATTTTTTCATATTGATCCCCACAAAATTAAATTTAAAAAGATCCAAGCATAAAAATAATAAAACCACAATAATATAAAATCATAAAAGAAACAAAAAAAAGGATACATATCATAAAAGGAAAACAAAATCTAATTAATGCAGAATTTAAAAAGTAAGGGAACTAGAAACTAAATGAAGAAGAAAAGGGAAAACTCAAGCCACCGATGTTTTTATTTTATCAACATATTTCTTGTTTAGCCAGAAGAAAGTGAGGGTTCTCGACTGGATCCTGCAGAACATCATTAGAAAAGATCAGACACAGTACAGCAGCTTGTACATTTATTTTATTCTTTACAGGTAAACACAATAGAAGCACGTTCCCATTCAGGGGTATTACGTAACCAGATAAGAAGAAATATGTCATGTAAGGTAACTGATATGCCCGCTGGTAACACCAAGAGCTGGATCTGCTTGTGCAATCTAGATTTTTGCATGTGGGGGTGAACCACAGTGATTTACTGAGAGTGATTGTGTAAATGGTGGCAGGTGCATAAGTCACATAAGACACCATATTTAAATGAAGGTTTTGCATGTTTCATGGTTTGTAGCCACACAAAGAAATGCTATGTGGGAGCAAATGATGTAAAAGTTATTCCTGTAATGCTTCGTGAGTGTGTCTTTAATATCACAAACACCCTGCACACTCAGCTAATGTGTGTGTGAGTGTGTGATGTCTGTACACATCCTTAGTGTCTGCACAAGCTGCATATGGATCCATGTGGCTCCAAATCCATCCTGTGTTCCTCCAACAGCTCCAGAATGGCTATGCTGGAAACCTACTGTGCTTTCTGCATGGTCAGGATTCACCTTCATCTCTAAGTGTCCATCTCCCGGACTGCTTTTAGTTTGGAGACACTCAGAGGAGACGTCTCAGTGACAGAATCACAGAGGAGTGTGTTTCCTTCAGGTGACAACCCAATCCAGTCAGTGTCTTCCTTCTGAAAAGAACCTTTCATCATGTCAAAGGGCTCCGCCGCTCGCTCATGAAAGCCTGTCACATTTCAGAGTTACAGACTGTTTGTGTTTGTCATGAGCTCAGTCTTCCTCATGTCATGTCCTATTCAGTAAGAGAGGAGGTGAAGAGGAGGAGGAAGAGTGTAGCTCAGTCATGGGGAAAATGGCTGCTACACCCTGAATAAGAATAAGACTCCCAAAGATCATTCAGCTTGATTTACCTTCTGAGATCACCCAGGGTGCAGCAGGCCAGAGTAGACAGAGGTATCCATGGCAACAAATCACAAGCAGAGATGGAGTTGTGCATCTGTTAAAGCTGGAAATCAGTCAATCTTTCCCCTTTCTGTTCATGTAGGATGAAGAGAAACATCTACCAGAGTCCAGGAAAAGGTTTCCACGAGGTTTCCAGGACTTCGTGACAGGAACCTGGAGGCAGGCTCAGGAGGCCTCCATCATCGCATGAAGGAATCCCCATCAGAGGCCGATATAATAAGATGCAAATAGAGAAGAGCGCACATCACCTCCTTCAAAACAAAGTTTTTTATTACAAACAACTCACTTCACAAATCATTTAGAGCGGGGGAGGAGAGCAATGGGTCCCCTCACATTTGCTGGGCACTGCTGGGACGAGGTTTCGGGCAGGATGGGGGGGTTAGGGCTTGATCTGCTGGTGGGGGTCTGCTGGGTCTGCTGTGTTTGGGGGTGTCTCGGTGGGGCAGGATCAGGCTTGGGGGTCCTCTTGCCTGGGTGTGTGTGTGTGTGTGTGTGTGTGAATGATTGGGTGGCTCGGGGGTGAGGTAGGTGTTTGTGGATGGCTGAGTGTCCTGACATGTTGGTGCAGGCCGGGTCGCCTGCCTGTTGGGCTTAGGGTGTTGCTCTCTGGCACTCTTCTGCCCGGGGCATCTGGCGGAGTTCTGGGCCTGATGAGGCCTGTTCCTCGGACTGCGGAGGGCTCGCCTCCTGGGTGGATTTCAGGTTTTCTCATGGCTGGGGTCCATGCTCGGGTCTGGCTGCCGATGGCCTGGGTCTCGGGGTCTTCCTGGCCTACCTGTGGTCTCTTGTGAAGGCAGGGTCGCACATCGCTCTCCGGAAACACTTTTTAACTTCATACTTTCTGCATGATGTCACCGAGTCATACTGTAGGTCTAACTAACAACCAGTTATTGTTCTATTTTATGCGCTTCTGGTTTTTGCTGACATACATGGTCTCTTTTTAAAGCTTGTTCACATGTGGTGCTTCAAATAGTTGTTGACTGTCTTTCCACGGGTGGGGGGGGGGCCATAAGATGCCTTATTTTGGGTTTATGTACAGGTGTAGTAGATGAGCCAGGTGTTTCTTACATTGTTCTCTGTGTATTTTCCTGTCTGTTCTGTCAGAACAAATAAATAAAGAATTCAGATTATCACGTGGATCTTTAACAAGTTTGTTTTGATAAAGCAAAAGTGCTCAGCACAACATAGCACCCAGACTATTATTCTGCTTGCTTTAATGCTGGACAGGACAAAAAACAAACTGCCAAGCAGGTTTTAAGTTTCACAGATAAAAGTTCCTGCTTCAAACTGAACACCTGAATTAGAAAAGACATTTATTATTGATGTGTTTGGGACAAATGTGAGAAAACAAACTGATCACTAACAGAAAAACTACTTCTGGTACATTTCACATGCATTCACTGGTTTGGCTGCAGCAGTTTGAGCGGCTCGTGTCAGAAACTGTTAATATTGGTGCGCACTAAGGCTTTACTGCAACCACGAATGACTGCTTCTACTAAAGGTTAAAGTAACCATTGCTGTAGCAGAGAGAGACCTTTATCCAAGGAAAAAGCATCTTCTCTGGACTTAAGTCCAAAAAGCCCAATGACTTCCTGTCAATACAGAGTTTAACCAAGCATACGTACGGGAGGGACCAGTGTGGGAATATAATCAATTATAATTCATCTCCCTATTTCAGCCTGGGCTTTCTCTATGCTATAAATCCATTTCTAGAAGTCCATCCTCTTTAACTAAGGAGAGATGTTCCACATCAGTGCTGCTTGGCCAAGACATTGCTGTCATCGCTGGTATGTAACCCTGGCCATATGGTCAGAAAACCCTAAACATCCTGAAACTCAATGAAGAGTTCCTGATTTGTAGTGAAGCAAAAGAAATGTCAGAAAAGTTGTGCCTGAGTAAAACATGAGAAAACACACATGTGTTTACAATGCCAACAATACACAGATGTCAATGAGTGTTTACATGCACGGCAAAAATCTGATTATTACCTCGTTATCAGATAATGCAGGGAGAATGAGATTCACACACCTGGTTATATTTCTCCTGTAAAGACATCTATCAAAACTATGTTCTCACACCTGCACATGAAAAACGTGTTAACCAGTTAAAGGCAGGATCTTCCATCCCAACCCAGGTGGAACAAAATGGCGTGCTGCAACAGGAAGCAAACACGGTCATGTCTGGAATGAAGAGACTTGCTACAAGACAGTCAAACTCTCACTGTTCTCCATGTTCTAGATCAAAAACAGAACTAGGGACATCCTCAAATGGGTGTTTGTTAGAATGGCCGAGGCCGGTTATATGAACTATCGACCAGAGGGCGGAGAGGAAGTTTTGCATTGAATGACTCTGATAGTTTACACTACTGCAGTCACGCCTCGATAGGCACATCAGGGGGCTAAGAGTTAGTGTCCTGGGTTAGCTAAGGGTTAGTGTCCTGGGTTAGCTAAGGGTTAGTGTCCTGGGTTAGCTAAGGGTTAGTGTCCTTGGTTAGCTAAGGGTTAGTGTCCTTGGTTAGCTAAGGGTTAGTGTCCTTGGTTAGCTAAGGGTTAGGGTCCTGGGTTAGCTAAGGGTTAGTGTCCTTGGTTAGCTAAGGGTTAGTGTCCTGGGTTAGCTAAGGGTTAGGGTCCTGGGTTAGCTAAGGGTTAGTGTCCTGGAAGCCTGGAATCAATCCGCCAACTTCCTGGTTAGAAGATGACTCCTCTTCCGTCTCGTCGCCTCATACTTGTGCCATCGAGAGAACCGTTGTAGTGAAATCAGGTGAAGCTGCAATCATGAGTCTACAGCTGTAACACACACACACACACACACACACAGAGCCACCTGGTTTGTGTGTGTGTGTGAAATGCAGCCCAGAGGTTCAGACTTCAGCTGTAACACACACACACACTGCTCTCTCACCCATCCCTCCCCAGCTTTCCATCTTTATCTCCCTCTCTTTCCCTGCTTACTCCCATTCCCCCCGCTTTGTCCTCCCTCTCTGCTCTGCTCTTTCCACTTGCTCCACATATCTCCGTCCACGGCATTATCTTTGTGGATAAAGCTCTCCCTGCTGCTGAGTTTGTTTCTCCGTCCTTATCTCCGTTAGGATGCCGTGTATGTGCAGCAGCACGGAGAGAGGAGGGAGAGCATCCTCCATGTCAGGCCAGTGATGGATTAGAATACTAAAATAGTGGGAAAAGAAAACAAACACATTAGATGCTCAAATCTGGCATGGTGTGTGTGTGTGTGTGTGTGTGTGTGTGTTATAGAGAGAGACAGCACAAATCTAGTACTCACTAATACAACAAATAAACAAAACACTCCAGTATTTCTCTCTAAACACACACACACACACACCTCCAGTTTTCCTCCCTTACCTCGAAGGCTGTCTCTGTCTCATGGAGTTGATTTAACGCATGACTTATCTGCTATTTTATTTATTTTAATGTAAATTACCACTGTCCACCTTGCCCCCCCCTCCCCTCACTCACACACGCACACACACACACACACACACTTGTTTTCCTGTCCTCATGACAAACAGTCACACAACAATTAAAAGGAACAAAGAAGCTCGATGAGAGGTTGTCGCACCAGTCAGGTCAATCAGATGTGTGACCTCCCCGATCTCAATTAACCCCTTCGACACGTTGGTGGTGGGTGGAGGGGTGACCTAGCTATCTTACTTACACAGCAGTGTCAATGATACAGCCCGGGAGCCAAAAACGACCTCCCATTGGATCCAATCTGGCCCGTGGGATGAATTACGTAACTAGAAAAGCACTCAGAGCGCAGACCTCCACCAAGTTTATCATTACTGTCTCACAATGATAAAGGATCCTTTGAAACAGTCCTGGATGCAGACAATGATCCGGATCACCTCCAAAATGTCATTATTTGTTTCTTATCCCATCTCGAAACTTTCCTGTAAATGTAATAAAAAAATCGAGAACTTTTTGAGTTGTCTTGGTAAGTAATAATAATAATAATAATAATAATAATAATAATAATAATAATAATAAGATAAATAATAATGATAATAATAATAAGGCAGGCGAGCAACACGTGTAAGTCAGAGTTTGCTTGTATCAAACTTCACGGCCAGTCACGAAGTCGGTATGAGAACTCTTCAACAGTACGTAAAGTGTCATGAACTCAGCAGACCGGAGCCAAAAATAGTCAGAGACAGATGGCTGGATAAAGATGTTTGTATTTATTATAAACTGATGATGATGATGATATCTGATGACGAGGGTTATGCAGGAAACACCGTCTGGAGCAGAAAAGGTCTGGCCTGATTAATTCCCGCCAAGGTTCAGTTCAAGAAAGATACAGTAAGTCAGTCCATAGTCCAAGAAATCCACAACCGTAAGATCAATCAGGGGTTCATTAACCAGTAATCCAAAAAGAGAGGAAGCAGTGCTACCAGACATGGAGCAGGTAGAGATGTAAGACAGGTAAGACAGGTAGGGTTCTAACTCCAGATGGCAGACAGGGAAAACAGGCTGGAAGCGTACAAGGAGAACTAACCAAGACGATCTGGCAACCCACTGCTGCCACAGCCTATTAAATGCAGCCTGGCACAGGTGGAGCAAATAAGTAATCATGGTCAGAGGAGGAAGAGAGCAATCAGGGACAGACTCCTACAGGTGGAACGTGACAGTAAAGTCAATGTATATTAATCATAAAACTACAAATAAAAGATTTTTGTAACGTATCTCTGAACACGATGAAGGATGAGCAATGCAGCAGCGTCTATGACAGCGGCGACACGTCGCTTTGTGATGACATCACACATGAATGAAAATGGCCCTATGTTGCCGTTACTGATTCAAAATGCTCCAGAATCCAGGATCTTTTCCGGATATCCACCAAAAGTTAATCATCTGTTTCCAGTGACGCTCCCAACATATCCTGAACATTTCATCAAAGTCCGTCCATGAATTTGTGAATTATGTTGCGAACAGACAAACTCTGGTGAAAACATGACCTCCGTGAGCCGGAGGTAAATATAAAATTACATAGAGAAATGAACTGTAATACTTTTATTTGCTTTATATTTAATATGGTTTCTACATAATAAATTTAAACTCTATATTATCTAAACTAAATGTAATCTCGTTTACAGACCACACAGCATGAGACGATGGTGAGTTTATGTTTACAGGCTGTGAATCATCAGAACCTGAGCTGGGCTTTGTGTGGCAGACGTCTAACATGGAAATACTGTGAGCTATATAAGATGAAGTTATCACGCTGGACTACCAACCTGTCCAGGATGTACCCTGCTACTGGTTGTTGCTGGGATAGACTCCAGCGTCCTGACAACCCTGAATGGACTAAGCCAATCAGAAAATTATAGTTTGGATGAAAAATGTATTCATTTTAATTACCAAGCATAACATATGTTATAAATCATTTCAATGGTAAAAATATGAATATTATTGATGTTGTTGCTCCTTGGTGAAAGTGATCAAAGCCAAAAAGCATCTATATTTGATGTATTAGCGGTGTAATGAACTGGTCTGACTGGTTTAATCCGCTTTATGCCATGCCATAAACATTTTAGAACAAATGTTTTTTACAACACTCAGTAAGTGTAAACTAGTTTGGGAACTAGTTTATGGTAATCAAACCTTGTCAAGATAAAAACAATGCTTGAATATGAGATTTTATTTATTAAAATTACTGACGAGTTACTTTTTCAAGCTTGTTCAGCTCTTCTGGCGTTACCACCTTGTGTCTTTGCTGTTCCTGTTCCTACGTCTCCTCCCATTCATTAGATGTTTTGTTTGTGTCATTCACCTGTGATAAAGCATCTGATCTGTATCAGCTGAACAACGTGATGCCCGTAGCGAAGCGATTCATCCTGTCAAACCAAACTCAATGTGTGTATAAGAAAATATAGCATGCCACCTGGCACTGAAAGTCTCGCAGATCGTGGAATAAAAGATTGTAAACGTGTGAATACTCGTTTTAAACTACAACAAAGGGAAAAATTCACCTCCACTAGGGAAGTTGTGTTTTTGTCTGTCTGTCTTTATGTTTGCTTGTTATCAACTTTACCCAACTTTAAGCATTATTCTGGATACTACCATCAATAACAAGAAAAAAGGGGGAATCTTTGGAACTTGCAACAAACACCATAATATGGCCAAGACAGATTTTAATATTAACGAATCCTAGGAATCTAATATTGTTTACATTGACAACAATGATTTTAGGGTTATAACTGGGTGGAAATCACAGTGTGGGTGGAAATATGCAGGCTTTGAGTGCTTCTCTAGTTATCTGCTTGATTCAGGCCAATCACAGCCTATTTCTGCCTCAGGGAAGCCAACGCTGTCCGGTTCTGGAGCAGCTCCAGCCAACCCATGTAGAAGTGATTATAATGTGGATGTTATGTGCTACAGTCATATTTGACATCAGACTAACACAAGGAAAGAGTTAGGGTTAGACATCCACCAACAGAAATGATCCACCGGTTTCTGAAATGAGGCATGGATCACATATTGCTCACCTCATCTGGCTCCTCTCCATGTGGACGAGCAGTGGCTCCTGGATGGCCGAGCTTCTCACCCAACACCTTCACACTCTGCTGCGAATCGCGTGAGTGCTGGAGAGGACATGAGGAAACACCGGACAGCTCGAACAAAGGGGTCCGGTACCCCATACTCCCGGAGCACCCACCACAGGAGTCTCCGAGGGACTTCCTCCGAGCCCCCTTCTCCAAGTCCACAAAACACAGGTAGACTGGTTGGACACACTCCCATGCTCCCTCCAGGACCCTGAAGAGGGTATAGAGCTGGTCCGCTGTTCCACAACCAGGACAAAGACCACACTGCTCCTCCTCAATCTGAGGGACCATCCCCCTGGTCTCCCAAACCAGTGTCACTGTCCCGGATGCTTCAGAGCCGTGTCAGGGCAGACCCCACAGCATCCAGAGCCTTAAAAAACTCCAGTTGGATCTCATTCACCCCCGGGGCCCTGCCACTGAGGAGATTTTTAACAACCTCAGCCCCAGAGATGGGAGAACCCACCTGAGTCTCCCTGTGAAACGACTGTAGTCTGGACCCAAATGCAATGCACTCAGAGGCAGGAGTAGTTGGTAATGACCTTTATTTACTGGTGACAGGTGGGAGGGTCGAGGCCAGGTAAACAGTCTCTGGAAGGCACGGAACACAGTCCACTTGGTCTCAATATTCCCCACCTCACCCAGGACATGGTTGAAGCTCTTTCTGACAGGGGACTCCGACTCCCAGCAGACCCTGATGACAGATTTGGGTCTACCAGGCGTGACCGGAATCCTCCTACACCATCTGAGCCAACTCACCAACAGGTGGTGATCGGTCGACAGCTCCCCCCTCTCTTCACCTGAGTGTCCAGGACACGCGTCCTCAAGCACAGAAGTCCAGTAACAAAGCACAAAGACAAAGACATGCACCTTGGGGATAGGCTGATTGGAGACTCTAAATTGCCCATAGGAGTGAGTGTGTGTGTGCATGGTTGTTTGTGTGTGTGTGTTGGCCCTGTGATGGACTGGTGACCTGTCCAGGGTGTACACCGCCTCTCGCCCTTTGTGAGCTGGGATTGGCTCCAGCCCCCCTGTGACCCCGTTCAGGGAGAAGCGGTAGAAAATGGATGAATGGACAGTGACCAAAGACTTCTCCAAAAACCAAACAGAAAATGGCCGTATTCAGGCTGAAATGCATTTGGCTTTTATGAGAAAAAGACGCACCATTGAGTGAAAAAGTTGAATTTATTTTGAGTGTAATAGGTTAATTGTCAACATGGATGGTGGTAATGTACTGTGCAATCTGTTACTAAGACACAAAAACTCTGCAGCTAATCCAGTTAACTGTACAAAGATAGCTGCAATGTGTGATTTGGATCCTGTTCAGCCTCTCTATGTTAAGAAAAGGCCTGATTATAAGTTTAAATGACCTCTCCATGTTAAAAAAGCCTCCTCAATAACTAGCCTCTTCGTGCTAATAGCCTCATACTAACAAACAGGGATGGACCATTTGGTTTTAAAATAGATTACCTGGCATTGGTAACGATAACGCTAAAAATGATGATAAATAAGCATTAATTTTGTCTAATTTTTAACAATATATGACCAAAAATAACACTAAAAGGCAAATAACTCAGCCAAAGTTCAGGTAGTTCTTTTTTACTACAGTAATGTAGTTGGCAAGACAAACAAGTCTGAAATGTTAGAATTATTTATTGAAAGTTGCTCAGAGGCAAAGAGAAAACAGTGCAAACAAGTAAAAAACATAGTTTATAAAAATAAAAGTAGTGCAACTGCAAATACCATCTAAGACAAATATACAGTGAAAAAGGCTTAACCCTATTACTGTATGAATAAATTAAATGCATTTTCACTAGTATTTCACAAATGAAATACTACTATACTATACTATATTATACTATACTATATTGTACTATACTATACTATACTATACTATACTATACTATACTATACTATACTATACTATACTATACTATACTATACTA
>JBAMHV010009794.1:0-10979 GCA_037177535.1 Pseudomugil gertrudae | reverse complement strand
AGTGTAAATTTATATATTTCATATGTAATATCATTAAAGCGCAAAAAGAATAGTTTATGTTGAGAAAAAAATTAGTTCTTTCTTTAAAAAATAGAAGGATAGTAGCCCTGATTCTGGTAAGAGATTTATTTATATAAAAATTAGAAAATATGTCAAGGATTTTAGTGATTCTCAGCTGTTTGATTTGTTTAAAAATCAGAAGAATTTTTTAATATAATTTGACAAAAACACTTTATGATAAATCGCTCATTTATTGCTCAATAATTACTCCTTGAAAATTTAAAATTTAATAAAATATTATAAACAAATTTAAAACTGGCATAATTAATTGTATTATACATTTTCAAGATAATCTTGATGTTTTAAAATGTGATGATGACAGATTTTATTCAAAACGAGGAGTCATGAAGTAAAAATTGTACCAGAAAGAGATTTTCTATGGTGATGAGACGGGTTAAGTACTATAAAAGGACTCCAGATAAAATGCTTAGCTTTAATGAAAATAAGTATTTGGAGACAAAATTATTAAAAGAAATTTTAAAATTTTTTCTTGTTACGAGTCAAATAGGAGATAAAAGGTACACTGAAATTGTCAGGAAAGAATCAAACAAATAAATATATTAAAAAAAGGTTTTATAATATTTTTTATTTTGCTTATGTAATTTTTAGATAAGAATTTAAATATTAAAGATAAAATAATTTGATGGGACAAATTATTTATGAAAAAATAGAAAATTCTTATGTTAATTAATAATTGCTTTGCACATCCATATAATTTTGAAATTTTTATTACTTTTTTTATATTTATTTAAATACCTTAATAATCTTGTTAACAATGAATTGGGTGAATATATGCAGTTTTAAAAGTATATTCAAATTAGGCCTTTTTTAAATTTATCAAAATCAATAGCTAAAATGTATCATTTAACTTAACCATTTTATATGTAATTAAAATTATAAAGGATTCTTTGAAAATGGCAAAAGTTGGAGTTATAAGCACTGACTTTAAACACTTAGAAATTAGAAAAACAGGCATTGTTAATGAAAATTTGGCATAAAAGAAATTTTTAGATAATTAGGAGATAATATATTTTTAATTGCGAAAGATTTTCTCAATGCATTACGAAATAAATTTTAATTTTTAACAATATAAAACAATTAAAAATCATGAAAAATAAACTTAAAAATATGATACAATACGTGATAATGATGACGTTCAATTTGAAATAAAAAACGGATTAAAATTAAACTAAGTTTGAATCGATGACACAAAGTGGTCATAAATAATTTTTTATTATAAAAATAAAGAAAACTATTATATATTTCGAATTAAAAAATTTCAAGGACACAATTATCTCAAAAAAGCGACTAAGACAAAAATCTAATAAATAATTTATTTAAATAAATATTTTTTTCAATTAATATTACAAACTTTTTTTTAAAAATTCAACAATATTAGATTTAATGAAAAATCGGATAAAATGACCTCAATTTTTTGGTCGCACAAAAACTTAATTGTATACGCAGAATATTTTATATATCAGGGGTGGGCAAGTGCAGCTTATTGAGCCACATTCGGCTCTTTTTTGTTTTGTGTGTGGGTCCCATTTATATTAATAATTTCTACTGTATTTATTACTATATTTATTTTTTATATTTAATTTTTTTTAAATATTTTTATAACTGATATTGCATTAAAATAACATCGGATACTCTTGGTTTCATTCGTATGTCCCATCAACGGCTCTGGGGAACCATTAATCCAGCGTTTACAATATCTGTTGATGAGGTGTAGTTTAAGAAATTGCTAATTTGCCGAACATGTAAATTTTTGTCCTGAATCGTAAGAATCGTAAGTTTCTGTATTACATGATTCTATGTGTCCATTTAAAAACTAATTTTTTTTTAAATTCACTGAATAAATGTTATGTAATTCAAATTATTTAATGTGTGATCTGATTTGGTCATGATGTATTGTTTATTTTCCGAAAAATTTTCCAATTAAGTGCTGTTGTAAGCTGTTTGTTTATTGTTTTACAATTTATTTATTAATTTAATATTTTTATTTCTTCCTTTTATCATTTTAATCTACTAATATTCAATTACTCTAAGATAGAAAGATATAAACAAACGTAAACATGAGAAAAAAAAATAGAAATTTCCTAAAATAGTGGTTCAACATTTCGCTTTTTTGATAATAAAGGGAAAAGACTCTGTCTTATTTGTAAAACTAATACCGCTACCTATAAAGTTTTCAATTATAATCGTCGCTAACATACTCATTCTGAATTTTTCTGTCATTTTTCACTTTATTCAAAATTATGAACTGATAAACTTCAATCCTTTCAAACCGATGTTAACAAACTACAAAAATTTTTTTCTTCAATCAGTAAAAATGATGTAAATTAAACGAAACTAGCTTTATGTTAGATTAGAATGTTGCTCGTGTTAAGTGACTGTATGGAAAGTGTGTATATATAAAACCAAACTTGTAAGAAGTGATTAAAATTCTGAATTCAGACAACTAAAATATTTCAAAAATGATAGGTCAGGTTTTAATATCTCGTCTAACAACTGAACGTAGTATTGGTGTTTTTAGTAAAAATTTTGAAAATATATTTATATCTGAATTGAAAAATTATTTTAAGTTTAGTTTAGCTCATGATGAATCCCCCGATATACAGGATATTCTTCAATTATATATTTTTTTCCTTATTTATTAGATAGAGTTATTTGTGAAAAATGATCTGTTAGATTTAGCAGTTCTTGTTGATACAAATCGTAGAGTTGATGGTAAAAATGCACTTAATGGTGTACAGAAATAAATTTAATTATTCTATGAAAAACTGGTAAGTGTTTTAACGGATAATGCGCCTACAATGGTAGGCTAACACATAGGTCTCATTGATTTGTTGAAAACTGATGTTTGAAATAGCAAGATTTATACCACTAAACTGTATAATTCACAGAGAACATCTAGTATCAAAATGTTTTAATCGTGAGAATTTGTGGAAGACTGTGATACAGATTATCCCTTATATAAGGATAAATGCCAATACCCACCGGCAGCTTAAATATATTTTAGAAGAATTGCAAATGAATGCCAAAATAAAAGTGTTACCAAACGACTTATCTCTTTGGTCTTTTGCAGGATGATTGTCTACTTCCTTTAATAGGTAATCATTTCGTAGAACTTTTCAGTCAAATAAAAATTTTCTTTAAAGATATGAAAGAAAAAAATTACAAAGAATTATATAATGACAAGTAGCTTTCAGATTTAATGTTTTTTACAGATTTTTCAGGCCACCTACAAGCTCAAAACGTAGCTTTGCGAGAAAGAGAGAGAAAAATTATCGATCTATCATAAACTGTGTTAAGTTTTGAATCAAGAGTTATAATTTTTGTAATTGATCCTTAAAACCTAACATTTAATCGGTTTTCGACATTTAAAGCAAATATAACTAATATTAAAGAAGAAAAAAAATATATTAAAATACATAAAGGTTGGAAAATTCGCAATTAAATATACACAATAGATTTGAAAACATCAAAAGTCCAAAATTTACATTTCCATATTTTATAAATCCATTTTTATTCGAGACGCAAATAAATGTTGGTTTTAAATTTCTTAAGTCTTATTAAGTGAGAAAGCGTCTGCAGAAATTGAGTTGCTAAAGATAAAAAATTAACCTCGCCCTAAAAACCCACCACGAGACGTCATCGAAACTTTAAATTTTGAACATAAAAACAAAATCGAAATAAACTCAATTAAAAAAAGGCGACTTGCAGTCTATTTTTGGCACAGCATATTGCCGTGAGTAATTGTTTTCTACAATGAAGTTCTCGAAGTCAAAGGATCGTTCAGAATTAACAAAAAACACCTTAAACAATTTTTAATAATTGCTCTAACAAATTTAAAATCCGAACTTTAAGAATTGACCAAAAGTATTCATTAATGAATAATATTAATAAATTATATTGTTTTTGTTTCTGAAGCTAGATAAATAATAAAATAACAAATATTTTTTACAATAAATTTTATCACATACTTAATATTTACCTTAAAACAATGGTACAACAATATCAAATATACAAAATTATTGCACAAAAATGCATAAAATAAAACTGATATTATTCCTTTTGTATTTTTATTATATTAATTAAACACATTTATAGTTATTAAAATTATTATTATTCTTGTCAGCATTATAAATAAAAATCATGTATTTGAACATCATTATATAAACATAAATAGTTTTTTATTTAAGCGGATAAGAAGAACCCCTTTGTGGCTCTAATATATTGTGAAAAATGTAAAATTTGGTTCTTTTTAATTCAACCTTGCTCACCCCTTGTATTTTTCTTAATTATTATATTTAATGTTTTATAGGTTATTTGTCTCCTAAGCTTTAAAATTTAAACGTTTTAAAGTTTTTGGGATTTTAAGTTTTATGTATTTATGTTTTTATTTATAAAACAGAATTTTTTTTTTAATTTGAATAAAATTCTATAAAAAAATTCAGTTAAATTATTAAACTATTTAAATTAGTTTATTCAAAAAAAATAATTTTTCTAATCAAATCAATTTTTTAATTTTATTCTTGATATCTTGTATTTACTCAATTTGAAAAATTAGTTAATTTGTAATTATAGTTTGAACAAAGAATACAAAAATTCAAATTTATTTTTGGGTATTCTTCAAAAATTATATTTTTAACATTTACGTTTAAAGAATATTTTTGGTATAAGTCTTCGAAATCAGAAAATGAATATTTTTTTAAATACTTTATTCGACAGATATTATCATAATTAGGTAGATTTCGAAATTCTATACAATATTTTATTTTAAATAATAACGTTTTACATATAAAATTTAAATATAAATTATATTTTTTTAAATGTAAGTATGAGAGTCGGAATAATGATTTAAAATTTTATATTTGGAAACTGCGAAGATTAACATTAATAAAAAAAATAAAGTTAAGATAAATATTTTCAACTAAAATTTATACTTTATAAAAGTAGATTTAAATTCAAAATATAAATATTTAAAAGTTTACTTATCAAATGAAATAAGATTCCTATTAAAATCAATATTAACTATAACCTATATTTTTAGTTATATTTAAAAAGCCCTTAATAAGTAAAACTTTTCCCAGAAACATTTAATCTTAAAAAATTTGTGAGGTGAGTATATGATTAGAATAGACAATCACATCGTAACTGAATTAATTATCTTTTTTAAGTGTTTTTTAAAAGAGAAACAATTTTCACAGCGAACCTATCATCAATTCTTATATATATAATTAATATTACTTTTTACTCTATCCCTTTGTTTTAAACAAATAAAAAATTGTTAATATAATACTAAAAATAGTTTTTTTCCAAACAACAAAAATAATTTAAAATTTTTAGGTATTTAATTAACAATTAAAAAACTTTATAGCATTCTTTTACTTTATTAAAATAATAAAAAAAAATAAAAACATTGTAAAAACATAAACCTACATTATAATTTATAAAAAAATTTTCTCTTCTTTGACTTTCTTTTTTAATCATTTTCTAAACTAACTGATACGTGTATATTATGTAATAATGGAAACTTTATCATCAATTGGAGATTCTAAATATTCAATTTTAAAGAATAATGAGTATAAATATATACGAATCCAATTTTAATTAATTAATGTTTGATACAAAATAATTGAAAATAATTAATATTTTTAAAATTTCTCTAAATAATAAATAAAATAACATTAACTAATTCTATTTATTATATAATTTTATGTTACAAACTGATTTTTAAAAAATATAAATGATAACTTTATGTAAAAAACAGAAGATATACGAACGATTTCGTTTTTAAGATTCAAAATATAAAAAATATTGTAATTTATTGATATTTTATTATATTTTAAAAACATTTGCAAAAGTCATCAATTTTGAATATTTCATTTTAAAATGAACTAATTTGATTTAATTTATGCTTTAAATAGAATTAATAATTTTAAAAGAAATATTTCAGAATAGAAAGTTTATATTTTTTTTAATTTTATAATAAAATACGAAATCCAATAATTATATTTTACAAGTAAATTTTGTATATTTGAATATTACAAATGATGTATATAAACAATAATTTTTAATGATGCAATAATTTTAGGTTATTCAAAGTTCTTTTGTTAAATCACTTAAAATAAAATTCTTAAAGAATTTAGAGTCATTTCTCTCATAATTGGCATAAATTGTTTCCTCATAAATGTGAAAATAATGGGAGAAATGACTCTTATTTAATATGGAATTAATATTTTTAAATTGTAAAAAAATAGAAAACCTTAAAAATGTAATTGTTTGGATGATATAAAATAAACTTGACAATTTTATAAATTATGTTATGTTTATTAGAAGACTAATGTTAATAAAAATAAAATGTAGATAAATATTTAAAATTATTATTTTTATGAAATTGATGACTCTCATGAGAGGTAGTTCTAAAAATAGAGATGGATGTATTAATAGTTTTTTATTTCATTATTTATATGAATTATTTTAAAAATAATCAAAATTAATCATTTTCATTGCAAAATAAAATTAATAAATTTAAAATATTAAATTTTAGAAAAACTTGATCTTGGATTTTAAAACCACCTAATAAAAAGGAAAATTTAATATTTAATTTATTGCTTATAGTATTGGTTTAACAATTTTATTTTTTTGTAAGCAAATAAACCATTTAAAATTTTTTTTATAATTGAACCGTTTTATCGATAATATATTTTATTAAAATATTGTTAAAGGAGTGATCTTTTTTTTTGAGATTCAGACACCAATTTACTCTTTCGAGGGCTCCGAGATAAAGAATACTTTAGGCCAGAAGTTCCCAAACCTGTGTTGATAGCGCATTTGTGCCCGCGCATCAAAAATGATGCGCTGATTGTAAAAAAATGTTTGGGAAAAAATTTTCTACTATATAACATAATTTTTTTAATTTTATACATTTTCCAAGAACCAACGAGCAACTTTCATAATTAAATTAACATACATTTTTAAATAAAAAAATATATTGAACCATGTTTAAATAATTTAAAAAATATTTAATTAACCATTGTCCTTTTGATGAATCAAATTATCATAGCTACTGGGTCTCATTATCTTTTATGCTTTGATTTTATTTATATGCATATAAGCAAAACAAATATTTTTAAAAAGTCAAAAAAAGGAAAAATCATTTAAAAAAAAGGCAAATAGAATTTTTTGTTTTTAGAAGCTAAAGAGAAAATTATTAACGGAATACGCAAAATTAGATAAATGTAAAAAACAATGTGATGTCGAATACCTTTAAAAACTAAATTTTCTCTATTTATGATTTGTATTTTTACTAGTCGAAACTAATAAAATATAAATAAAAGAATAAAAATCAAAAAATGTTTGAAAAAAATTTATTTTAGATTGTGTAAAAATAACTAAAAAATAATGTTGTTTGTTAATCTAATATTTTTGATCGCTTGGCCTAACGAATATCGTGTTTAAGAACCGTTTTAGTTGCTGTCATTTGTTTTTTCTACGAATTTTTGAAATGAAAAATATTTTGATTGGGCTATAGAAGATTTACCCTTATCACACAATACTCGTAACAAGAAAATTAAAGAATTTTTTTTTTGTTTTTTTTTTTCAAATTTAAAAATAGTTATAAAATTTTTTTATTTGTTTGGCTTAATGATTAAATATATATCTAAGAAACAGCAAAAAATCAAGACTGATCACCGTTTTTTAAGAATTTTTAAAATAAAAGCCGAATTTCAAATTTACATTGGTCTCTGGAAAGAACAATGCGACTAAGATATTTAAAATAGTTTTAAAAGATATAAATTAAAAATTAACAGTAATCAGTTAATAACGATGTATCCATAAGCTTATAGTTGTCATTTTGGTTTTACTTTTATTACTAAAATGATAAATTACTTTCATGTTTAACAAAAATTATAATAAAATTATAAACCAAGAATGACTTTGTAAGAAGAGAGTATCTTTTAAACATTTTAGGATGTTTTTTAGGAAATAAATTACTTTATTATTACTAAATTTAAATAAAAAGTGATGAATTAATCATAAATAGAAAATTTATTTTAGGGTATGTTTGGATTTATGCTATAATGTTAGATAATGTAGCTGAGGATGATAATCGCAATTAAAAGTTTTATGGCTAAATCAGAATAAATTAAAATATTCTTTTTTCTTAAAGATATTTTCCGACTCTCAAAATAACATACAAAAAAATATGGTTTGAAATAATTTGTTTTAAACTACATATATGAAAAATAAATAAATTTAAATCTGAATCTCCAGGACATAATAAAAACTATCATAAATATTTAACTCAATATAAATTGTATTAAATCAAAAATAACATTTTGAGATTTATAATAAAAATATTATTTTGTGCATTAATGTCAATGATGCAGATAAAAGCCGGGGTTTTGATGTTTTAATTTTCGAAAAAATCTGCAAATTATATGTTTATATAACACTCTAATGATTTAACAAATTATTTTTTAAGAAATATTTTAAAAAATTTCCGAATTTTTTAAGATATATTATGAATTTTTTTTTAATATTATCATAACATACACGCAGATTAATGAAGTAAGCTGATGATAAAATGTATAATGTTAAATACAAACGAGTATTGAAATGAAAAATCTTGTAGTATGTTTACATATTTATGTTAAGAGTTTTTTTTAAAATATTCAAAATCTTGTAAAGTTAAAAAATTCAAAAATTGTTAAATCGTTAATATTGTGGTTACCATATCCTATTCAAAACAGGAAAAAATTTAGAAATGATTATAAATACTAAAAATCTAATTGATTAAATATTTATGGTTAAAATGTGTCTATTAATGTGTTCTTGTAATTGTTAAGAAATATCTAAAAATAATTATAAGATTTGAGCTCTCGGACATTAAAGAAAAATGCAACCAAAATAAAAAAAGCATGGAAACTCTTGCTTTAGGCCATTAAAAAAATTTGTTATTATATTTTTTATCTATATGATTTATCTATTAATATCTAATATTAAATTGTTAAAAAATATTAAAAATCATGATTATGAGTTGTCGATTTTAAAAACCAGTTTTTCGAAGAAATTTTTGAAATTCGAAAACCGGATTTTTTAAACCAATATTCGGTTTTTAAAATAAAAATTTTACAATTAAATTTACATGAAAAAAAATTTTTTTTTATAATTAATATTTAAATTTAACACTTAAAGAATTTTTAAGTCTCAATGTCTTTAATTTTCCATCTTTGCTTTAAAAAGCTCGGAATGAAAAGCATAATAATATATTTTAATAGTATACAGAAGTTTAAAGAAAGTTCAACTAACAACTTCACAATCATTTAAGAATTGTTGAAAATAAGTTATCATTAAAAAGTCATTTAACAATGGTTTTAATACATTAAAACGAAAACCTTTTAAATCGTAAAAAGGGAATCATAGAAGAAATATATCAAGGCTTGCTGAATTAGATTGGTTATCTATAATAGTTGTTAATCGCGAACTATATACAGGAATAATTAATGAAATTAAAATTTGATTTAAAAGCTAAATATCTTTTAAATAAATAAATCTTCAATATATATTTTGATATATAATCAACATTAGTAGAAAGTAATTTTATTGATTGAAAAATATAATATGGCAATTTTCTATAACCACAGATAGACGAATATGAAAAAAGAACAGGTATATGTTTAATATAATTTGCATAATAACAAAGTAAATTATCCCTTAGATTATCTAACATAAAATTTTCGTTAAACTAAAATAATATCCAAAGATGTTTTAGACAATAATACAGATTTGATTAAGAAGGGTGTACGTTTGAATCGAAAATCACGAAATAAGATTTATAAAAAATTTTAGTAGAATATTATTTTAATAAATCATTTTTTTCTTCTAATTCATATCATTTAACAACGAAAAATAAATTTTATAATCAATTTCTTTGCGAAGAGGCGGATAAAAATAATATCATAGATAACTCTTAAAGTAACAATCCTGAATATTATTTTGATGATTTGTTATATTTACAAATATAACATATAAATGAGATAGGTCATGTATATTTAAAACTTTAAATGAAATCGTATTTTTAATGAAAAAAATTTAAAAATATTACAAAAATATTCAATATGAAAATCATGTGGATTTATATTATAATTAAACATGGAAAAGATTTTCATTAAATTTTGTATTGTCAAATTAGATTAAAAATTCTAAAATAGAAAATTAAACGATTTATTCATTTAAAATAATATTTATCTTGCAACGTAATGATTTCAATAAAAAATATAAATTTAATTAAATTTAAGACGATAGTTACAAAATAATAAACAATTTTAACGATTTAAAATCCATAATGTTAGCTACTAAAGAAATTAGCAAAAAGGATGATAATTATTCACATATGAATGAACATTGTTTTTTTTAATTATCTAAAAAATTTTAATATTGAAATTTGCAAAAAAATATAATTTTTTAAATGCGAATTGAAGAAAAGGGTAAATAAATTACAAACTTTTATTTCTCTTTATATACCTTTATACTTATTGAGCTTTGTCAAAGCCTGTTAAGATATTTCCATAAACCAAAAAAAGAAATTTCTGATTTATTGAATCAAATAAGATTAAAATTGAATATAAATTATTATGTTACAAACTGTCACAAAAATTAAAAGTTTTATTTAAGTTAAGAAAAAAAGTAAATGAGATAATTAATATTGATATTTAATAAACCAATATCTGAAATAGCTTTACGAAACCTAATTTCATTATTTCTTAGCTTTACAAATCGATTGAATTAATTTTTTATGGTTGTAAAAAAATACTAAAAATTGGATTCTTATCTATTATTTAAATAAATATGACCACGTTAAGTTTCAAATGGGACTGTTTTCTCGTAATCTGGCATTTTCTGTA
>JBAMHV010009085.1:0-13463 GCA_037177535.1 Pseudomugil gertrudae | reverse complement strand
ATGCAGCAGCACGTTTGGTTTTTAATCAGCCAAAAAGAGCTCATGTCACTCCACTGTTAATCAAGCTCCACTGGCTTCCAGTTGCAGCATCAAGCTGGGGGGGTGAGATCGATAGGCGAATCGGTGCTGCGTCAGCGGACGGTGTTGTGGTGATCAGAGAGCTGAGCTGGAAGGATAAGTGGTGGAAAATGGATGGATGGATAGTTTATTGGTAAATCTGTAAAGTTAATTACCTCATTGAGGACATCCTTATTTTAATTTGATAGTAGTTTTTGTCTTCTTACTTTACTAGATAACCAAGTATAGGACACCCTTTGTTGTTTCTGATTGCTTTATTGTTTTTATCTAACTGGGATTTGTAATTTAGTTATACATCTTTAAAATGGTCTGGTTTGTTTTGTTATAGACACCATACCTCTAGCTTTGAAAAAGGGGTTGTAACAAATTTGATTTACAAAATTTAGCTATAGTGTCTGAATAATGTCCCAAACGGCCCGTCATATTAAAGCTGTTTTCTGCATACTATACTTCGGCTTTTAGCAGTCCAGATACTCACCTCATACAGACTGGGGATGGATGACTTGGATAAAACTGACATTTCTAGATCTGGAGATGTCTGTGTATTATGTTAAATCTACTTTGGGAACCAGGTGGATGTACCTGCCAAGGTGTGATCAGCTGCAACCGTAATGGCTGGAGTGTAGGCCACAGCTGGCATGGTGGGTTCTTTGCTCTTCTGTTTCCTTCTGTAGATGATGAAGAGCAGCAGGAGGAAAAGCACCAGTAGAACCAAGACAATAATCCCTGCGATGACTCCTATCTGATACGTGTCCACATGCATGGCTGCAGTTGTCAGACTGTTGAGACTTCCCACTACCACACCAGCTGTAGAAAGGAACAACTCAATTAATTAAACATTATAAAAATAACTAGTTATTCGGTGTGTGCACAAGATGTACCAGGAGAGTATGAACCAATAAAGTAGCAAAAGTTTCTAAGTCAAACGTGGAAAATTCATGTGCAGCAACAATATCCTAGTACCTCCTGCTCTGCTGATTTCTAATCTGGGACAGCAGTATATTCTTCAACCAGTATCTCCCACCAGTCAGCCAGTCTTGTCAAATGATTCTTCTTACACAAGTGCTCAGTAGGGTTTAGTTGATGACTACAGGCAGGTCCTTCATCCTCCATCTCCATCAGAGATGCTGGCCTACAGTATCATGTAACCCATGAAATGAAGCATCCCACTTCCTGATCCCACTTCCGGTCACCATTTTATTTGGACGCACTTCGTTTTGCTCCATGGCTGCTGCTGTTCCTGTGGTTGGCATGCTCCGGTCAGTAAACATCCAAAATTTGGATAAAGTGCAACGTGGCATTCCAGAACAATGCGGCCGATTCGTACATAAAAGCCTCTTTTCGTGGCTACCCGGCCAAGAGTTTGTTTGAGTGTAGGATAAGTTAGCATTGCTAACGCATTTATTAGTGTTAGAGAGGATTCGTGCAAATACTTTATTATCATGAAGGAATTTGTTGTTCTGACCTGCTTATCTTATAATCTGCCTACAGGGAGCAAGAAAGAAATGCTACAAATAGGTGACTTGTTTTTATCTTAGACATGCAGGCACCGTTTCTTATCTTAAATACTTAGTTAGGCATGCAGACAACTACTCTTCTTACCTAATTCTTTTTGCACCATACCTACAATTGTCAACACCCATATGTTGTGTAACTTGCTCCACAGTGTCATTTGCACTGAGCTGCTACTCTTTGCATACAAAGAAAGTTGACTGTCTGCCTTTTCTTTGAGTCAGTGAGTGATCTCCATCACAGTTAGTGTTCTTTTTGTTAAAAGACCCTCTTCTTCTTATTTTTGCAGCCGAATGATGGGCTACTAATAGTAGTATCACCTGGGCACTATAGTTTCTATTGTTCCGTCCGTTTTGGATGTTTAATATTGCTTTTTGAACAATGGAAATTTTGAATGGCTTTCCGGCTCAATAACCCTGTTGCGCAACATTCATAAACAATTGTTGTTTAGTTAGTTTATTGAACAGTCAACTGCTATTTATGTAAGTTAGCTTTAATGCTAATTTAGTTAAATTTGATTATTATGAAAATAACTTCACTTTGATTTTGGACGTAATGATCTCTACTTTGAATGTTATATTTTTTAAACGTTGTCATTAAGAGAACTTTAAATTGTTATTTGCTGCATGACAAATGCCGTTATTAGTATGGTTTAATTAACATTTTTATTATCCAACTGTATTTATTTACTTCCTGAATTCTAATTTGTGTCCTTTGACCTTGTTTAGGTTGCCCCCCACAACCCAACCCCCCACCCCCTCCTCCGTTTTTGCAACAGAGCATGTTCAAGATGGCAAGCTGCCCGATGTTCACTGCATTGTGGTAGGACTATACATTTTTCTTTATTTTTTCTCTCCTACAAACCGAAATGGAGGAATTGGAACATTCTTGAACATGAAATGAATCATTGAACATTTCGGTTGGAGTATAAAATCAACAGCGGAATTATAAACAAGAATCCATGTTACTGAGAAAACAGTGAAGATAAACTTTGGTAATTACATTCATGCACAAGTCATGTAATGTATAAAGTAGTAAAAGGGTGTGTTGCTGATTGATTTAACTCAGTTTTGTTGCAGCAGGGAAACATCTAAAACCTGCAGGACACTGCCCCTCACAGATCAGGACTTAGGATACCTGATTTACATCAACAAAAAGCTTAATAACAACACAGAAACAAATCACCACACTAAATTGCTTCATTTTTCATGCTGGGTTTAGATTGTTGGCTCCCAATAACATGATATAATATAATCCAACCAGACCTTGGTCACATCGAGTTCCCTTCCAGCCAGGACTGCAGAAGCATGTACCAGTCATGTGATCACAGGTTGAGTTATTCAGACAATCGCACACCTGATGGCAGCCGTAACCATAATAGCCAAAAAGACACTCTGAAAATGAGAAAAAATACATGTAGTCAGTAAAGTTGATGTTAGTGCCTGTCTAACTCAAACTTTGTGACAAAGTGGTGCAATTAAAGCCAATGATAAAGTGCTGACATGATATTTCAAATAATAAATGAAGCATCACACAGGAATCAACGACAGAAGAAAAGGCAAAGAATTGCAGCAGGAAGGATGGGGGCTGTGTGGCATACTTTGTTCACAGCGTTCACCCATGAAGCCAGAACGACATATGCATTGTCCAGAGATGTGGTCGCAGTCCGCCCCATTCCTACACTGGCAGGTCTGGGAACAGCCCTTTCCAAAGAAGCCTAACAGACAGCCTGCAAAGGAGTTCTCATTACCAACTGGACTTTTACAAGGTGGGACAACAAACATGTCGGGCATCTACAATCAGTGCTGTACAAACATAGACAAGCAGAAACAGGTTCAAAGCACAGTGAGCCAAAAGGAAATGGCATGAAGTAAAACTTAAAACAAGTTCAATGACGAATAATCAGAACATGTATTCGGCTATGAATCAGGTGGGAATAAACTACACCATGTAACTTCTGAAGGTATCTGCTGAGAGCAGAGCTTATTTGTGTGTGTGTGTGTGTGGGGAGTGGGGGGGGGGGGGGGGGTTTCCTGGCTTAATTCTCCCAGTGATATATAAAGTCTGTGAGTTTTTTTATTTTAGTTTTCATAAGAGAGCTAATCGTAGCAGTAACCACTGGTAACCTACATGTTAACCTAAGCAAACAGAGCTTGTGAGACATAGTTTCTGTCCTTGTATGCAAGTGATGCTTGCATGGTTGTCACAGGCCTGCATATATAATTACTGACACACTGACAAAGGTCAGTCTGTCCACTGAGTCTGCTGTAAAATATTTATATTCATCCAGGCTTTCAATTTAGCACCACTGTATAAGGATTAACAGATATTATTGGTGACCTTATAGTCAAGGAAGCAAACATTAGGATAGTTAGCATCACTCAAGACTGAGGAGAACTTCTCTATTACGAGGCTGTATGGATTGCATCTAGTTGGCTCTGTTTTCTCCAGACAGCATACTTTGGATTGCTAATCCAGAAAGGTTGGTGTCACAGGGCAAGTTCTAATCAGGGGAATTATTTTTGCCATCCATTTTCAGAAATAAGGAAAACAAAGAACACATTCAAAGGTACACAAGCAAATCTAATGTCTTCTGGAGAAGCGTCTACCAACATGGTTATATCTACAAGGTCACATGATTTTATTACGTCACACGCAAACCCTCAATAGTAGTCCCTTTAACAAAATACTTTTACAATACTTTACTTTTACCATTTTTTTAAATAAACTTGTAATCTATCACTTTCTGAACCAGACTCCTCATCCTTGACAGAGAACTTTTATTGCATCAACATATACATTGATGCAAAAAGTCTCAAAAACTGAATGAATCAGATAATATGCATATGGAATTAAAGGGAGCTGAGAACAGTTTGTGGCCCTGAAGTTGCCTCAGGAGAGGACGACATGTCATCACATGCTGCACACTCTATTATGGAGGGAATTATAAGAAGTTGTGCAATCTTAGACAACAAAATAATACTAAAATACTGTTCTGTTCATATGTGATACTGCTGCCTTTTGCTTCCTCAGGTGCAGATTTGTATCATAAAATTCAGATGACATTCAAATATGCATAAAGTAGTCTTGGTCAGGTCTTTAAGGTCTATTAATACACCAGCTAACTGATGTATTTGATGCTTCATTAGTACGTTTAAATCTGTGACTAACGTTGTGTGCAGTGAAGTCCAGTCCATCCGGGGGTGCACTTGCATTCACCATTGTAAATGCTGCAGTAGGCTCCATTAAGACAGTTACAGGTGTGGATGCAGTTGGGTCCCCAGTGACCTGGTGGACATGCTACAACACAGAGACAAATAAAGGTTAACTCTGTTTGTCTTCCTGCTGCAGGATATATACAAGACTTTATGTGAAATTAAACACAAACTTTAAAAAATGTAAAGACATTTCCCCATAAATACAAACAAGAAACTGTGACATAATACATAAAAGTACAGTTTATTTTGCAGGTAGTGTGCATGAAGCATTGTGACTGTTTAAACTCACATTGAGAGCAGTCACTGCCTATCCAGCCTGGGAAACATTGGCAAGCACCATTGATCGGGTTACAGGTGCCATTGTTTGAGCAGCTGCAGCTCAACTCGCATTTTTTCCCAAATCTGCCACTGGGACACACTGTATAAAAGATATAAAAGATTTAGGATCATAAATGTCTTTGTTGCATTAGGCTTGGGACATACTTGCAGTGTACACTTGTGTACCTTTGTGTATGTACTGCACATAATATAGCATGCTGCAGCTAAAACATTTAATAGTGGAGGTCACCGGTGGGGGAAGTACACAGCACTACGACTGCTGGTAACATCTTTTACTGCATTTTTGTAAACAAGAGTTAACCTGTTGCTAACTGTAATGCACAAGCGTTTGTCAGGGTGTGACAGGATGGAACAATTATAAAAAAAAACAGCCGGTAGTTGTGAACAGGATCTGAGAGGTGCTCTTTGAACTTATCCACCATTGTGGTTTTCTTTTGTGTTCATGCTCTATTCTGCATGAGTGTCCAAGTTCATTTAGCCCTTTGTGTGCGTGATACGTTAAATCTCGTCAAATGTATGTTGAGAGTGTGGGTACCATTTTATGTATAGACGTGTTGCTAGCCACATTTACACAGCCCGGCCAAAAACACTAATATTTTGTTGGATTACCTTTAGCTTTGATTACGACACACATTTGCTATGGCATTGTTTTAATAAGCTTCTGCAATGTCACAATATTTATTTCTATCGTCCCAAAGCTTCTTAATGGGGTTGAGGTCTGGACTCTGTGGTGGCCAATCCATGTGTGAAAAATGATGTCTCATGCTCCCTAAACAAGTCTTTCACAATATCAGCCGGATTAATTCTGGCATTGTGACATTGCAGAAGCTTATCGAAACAATGTCGCGCAAATCCATGCTGTAATAAAAGCTAAAGGCAGTCCAACAAAATAATACTTTTTATGATCTTTTTTTTTTTGGTGGTATTTTTTTTTTTTTATGACTGTTTTTATTTTTGTACGGTGTCCTTGGGTGTCCAGAAAGGCGCCTTGAAATTAAATGTATTATTATTATTATTATTATTTCTCCCCCCGCCGGGCAGTGTATATCCCCAGGTTAAGGTTGCGAGGTAAAGATGTGCTGTGTTTTGTATGTTACTTTATTATATTATCAGATGAATGTAAATAGTCCTCTCCCAGGATACAAACAGCCCCATGTGTATTCCTCCACCACCTCCACCTCCTCTCCCAGGATGGAAACAGTCCCATGCGTCTTCTTGTTCCTCCTGAAGTCAACAATCATCTTTTGTTTTGTTAAAAAGGTCAGTCATTTAACAAACTAACTGACCAGTTCTCTATACTCTGCTTCCTGTCCATCACTAAAACATTAAAGATGGAGGCAGAGGGGGTTTAAAGGGGGTCCTGATGCAGTGGGAGAAGAGGCTGTGTTCCGGTCCAGGATTGAGCTGCAGGGTGTTAGAGTGGAGGTGTAACAAGAAGGCTGTGGGTTCATGGAAGGTGTGTGGTCAGTTGGGTTTGAGGCAGGAGGTGAGCTAAACCTATTAAACATGTTCAGGTCATTCACTTTGTCCAGACCTCCATCAGTTTGATCCTCCTTCATCTTGAAGCCAGTGACCACACATCCCTCATGTTGTTTTTCTGAAGCTGACTTTCTATCTTCATCCTGTAGTCTTCCTTGCAGGACTGTGCAAGTTTGTGCTTTAAGTTGTTTTTGTGTTGACCTCAATAACTCCCTGTCACCATCTCTGAAGGCTTTTTTTTATGTGCAGCTGCTTTTCTAGGTCACTGGTGATCCAGGGTTTGTTACTGGGGAAGCACCTCACTGTTCTTGTTGGAATGGTGCTGTCCACACAGATGTTTATATATTCTATATATATAATCAGCATCTCTGGCACTTCAATGTGTCTCCACATTGGTTGAGCTCAGCAGTAGCTGGTCCTTCCATTTCTGAGGATTATCGAAATTTGGCAGCATGCCACAAAATTACCACCTCACCAGTCATGGGACTGTGCCATTGACTGGCACCTCACCTCCGCAGAGTTGAATCTATCCTCTCACCCAGGTGGATTATCAAGGTATAGAGGCTCATGTGGAGGAGGCGCTAAAGCAGAAATTCATCCGACCATCCACCTCACCTGTTGCCTCTGAATTTTTCTTGGTGAAGAAGAAAGATGTGGGCCTCCGTCCATATATTGACTACCGAGTTCTAAATGAGACCACTGTGAAGTACCACTATCCTCTTTCTCTATACCAAGTGCCCTGGACCAGCTTCGTGGTGCCACCATATTCACCATATTCGAGGGGCAGCTGTAGCTCAGGTGGAAGAGCAGTTGTCTTTCAAATGGAAGGTTGGGAGTTCAATTCCAGGCTTCTCCTGACTACATGCCTAAGTGTCCTTGGGCAAGACAATGAACCCCTACTAGCCCCCCGATGTGCCTATCGGGGTGTGAGTGTGTGTGTGAATGGATGAATGTGACTATATAGTGTAAAGCGCTCTGAGCGGTCGATAAGACTGGAAAAGCGCTGTATACTGTAAGTATGAGTCCATTTACCAAACTGGACCTTAGCAGCGCTAAGTGAATTCCACCAATCAACCATCAACTTCCTAACTTTACCACTGAACTGGTCCTGCATCTTCCTGATCCTGATCGGCCCATCATAGTGGTGGATGCCAGTGACACATGAGTAGGTGCTATTCTCTCTCAATGCTCAGGCGAGCTGCCTAAGCTCCATCCATATGCTTACTTTTCCAAGAAACTGTCTCCAGCCAACCATAATTATGATGTGGGGGACCACGAACAGCTAGCTGTGGAACTGGCTCTTGAGAAGGGGAGGCACTGTCTATAGAGGGCCGTTTCATATGTTCACAGATCATTGTAACCTGGAAAACTTTCGCTCTGCCAAATGAGTGAATCTAAGCCAGGCGAGGATGGCACTGTTCTCTTGCTTTAACTTCTCCATTTCCTATAGACCCGGAAGCCGCAATACAAAGACTGATGCCTTGTCTCGTCAGGATGGCCATAGTAATGAGACTACAGAACCAAAAACCATCTTGCCAGCTTTCATTTTTGTTGACCCTGTTATATGGGATCTGGATGCTGACATAGGGTGTTTTTCAACAAAGCTGGTTCCCGTGCTGGTTCGGAGCCAGAACCAGACTGGGCACCGGTTCTTTGGTTTTCAACCACCTAATAACAGGCACCTGGTTCTCAAAGCTGGTTCAATCCAGGCACCAACTCTGTGCTAGGCCAGAGTTCAGGACATGTTCACACAGCTTGCCTCCGCAGCTGGGGGCGGGCAGAATAAATAATAAAAATAATAGCGTTGAAACATGAAACCACATTTTTATAGATCTAAAAAAGAAATGGACTGTGTTCAAGCAGCTGCAGCGGTCGCTCCGCAGGGAGAGACGGCCACAGCTACAAATGGGGCCTCAATCAGCTGATCAACAAATGATAATAGCTTAAATAGATTTCATAGATCAAAAGAGGAAGCTGAGACGCAGAAGTAACAAGTCATATAAAAGCAAGCCACATTTTTTTTATCCCATTTCTGATCTTGGTGACGGCCAGTGAACTAAACAATCCCCGCCCTGAACTCCATCATGGTTGAGTTTATCCTCCTGTCATGGTGGATGATGCCGATGATGCCATAACTTCAACACCACGAAGTCTGGTAAGTGTTGCTGTTATAGGGTTACTCATATGTGATGGGAGGCTGTGACGTTTAATATTACACACGTAAACATGATTTAGATTACGTAATGACGCAGAACTGAGCAGGCTCTTTTGGTCAAAAACAAAACTGTTTTTTTGGAAGCACTGGTGTTGAACCAGCTAAACTCTGGCTCTAGCTCAAGCACCGAACCAGCACGGGAACCAGCTTGATCGAAAAACGCCCATAAAGAGGAAGACGAGGCAGGACCCAATGCCACCAGAATGTCGGCCCAACCAGAAATACACCCCTCAGATTCTCAAAGACAGAGTGATCAGGTGGGTTCACACAGCCACATCTTCAGGGCATTCCGGTGCTAGACGCACCTCCAACTTACTCACCAAGGAATACTGGTGGCCCCACCTGCCCTCAGATGTTCTCAGATACATTCGCTCCTGTTCACTTTGTGCCAACACGAAATCTCCTTGTCATCTTCCCACAGGTAAACTTCTGCCATTACGAGTCCCGCAAAGACCATGGTCCCACATAGCTGTGGATTTCGTAACAGACTTACCGGTCTGGTTGTGGATCGCTTCTCAAAGTTTCGCAAATTTATCTCCTTCATTAAACTTCCTACTGCTCTCCAGGTTGCTGAAGCATTGTTTGGCCAGGTCTTCTGTAACTTTGGTCTGCTTGAGGACAATTTGTCTGACCAAGGGCTACAGTTCATCTACTGGGTTTGGCAGTCTTTTTTGGGGTTACAAGGCTTCTGGATACCATCCAAAGTCCAACAGACAGGCCGAGAGAACCAACCAGGAGTTGGAAAGGTTTCTACAGTCTCATTGTTCTCAGAATTAGCACAACTGGTCACGATTTCAGCCCTGGACGTAGTATGCCAATAACTCGCTCTGCAATGCCTCCACCGGTCTTGACACCCTTCCACATGGGGCATCAGCCACCATTGAGTCCTTGGAACCCCAATGTGACCAGACTGCTATCGCTCAGAGGCCCCAACTTCTCAACCTGGTGAGCGGGCCTGGCTATAAACCAGGGATGTTTGTCTCCGCCTTTCTTGATGGAAGTTGAACCTTTGCTACATTGGCTCGTTCAAGGTCTTTTGGAGGGTCAACGAGGTGACAACACTCTTCAACAACTCGCCAGCCCTGGAGGTCGATGGTACTGTGGCGTATGCAATCCGGTCCCTTCTCGACTTTTGATGGCGGTAAGGCCACCTGAAGTAATCTGGTGGATTGGCAGGAATATGGCCACAAGGAGCAGAGTTGGGTTTCTTGTGGGAACATCTTGGACTCTGATCTCAACAGGGACTTCCACTTGGCCAGTCCAGATTGTTCTGCACGTCGCCCTCAGGGTTGGAATCCAGGTGGTCGGCATGGCATGCATATGGGAGGAGGCATCACATAACTGTGAAACACAGTGGTTAAAAGACCTCAGAGCAGACCACAGCTACCTCCCTGAACAAGGTCCAGTTACCATCATGGTGGCAGATATCCAGCATCAAATCTCAGGTATGAACAGCACCTGACCCCTCTTTATTTACCATAAGGAGTCTCTGAATAAACAATACATTTTGGAGCCAGATTGTAAACCTCCTGGATGGGTTGTAAATGCTGGAAAACTTCCACAGATCACATAAAGAGTAAGATATCCATCACAGAGTGAAATAATACAGTTCTACCTGATCAGGACGACTAACGACATTAGTAAATAAGCAGCACTTTATGGTTTGGATTTAGATTTTTCTAAGGTAGACAACTGGGCATGGCGAACCTGCATCTGGTTGGTTTTCGTCGTGATTTCAGGGAAGAAACAGATGATGATGATGAAGAAGCAAGACTTACTCCTCTGACAGGTGGTTCCTCTGTATCCTGGAGCGCAGTCGCAGGTTCCTTTATCTGGAGTACATGATGCGCCATTCTTGCAGTTACAGGGTAGGGTGCAGTTTGGACCCCAGTGGCCCTCAGCACACACACTGTCACAGTGGATACCTAAACACACACGTACACATTTCTGTCACTTTAAAAGTTAACTTATATCCCTTTCCTACAGACACCACATCCTGAACTGAATCAAATCAGATCACAACTGACTAAAATGCCAAACATTGAGAACATGAGAAATTTTGCATTATCATCAAGGCATATCTCTACTGCTTTGGATAGCGACTCGAGAATGGATGACATAAAGCTGTACGCTAAAGTAAGTATGATGTGCAGAATTTGTTAGTTTGCTTGTCATTGGCAAGTGATGATGATCATGTGACCTCCTACATGACCACACAAAATAGCAGTTATTTACTTTTTAACAGACAACTAAGAATGAGCGAGATTTACAGCAGGGGCATTGGAATGTGATTCTAACTGGGTAAATGTTGTTGAATAGTAACAAAGAGAGGGAAAATAGTCTATATAAAGTCCATATTTCACCTCGAAGGTCAATATGAAATTAAAAAAAATTAAAAATACACTATTAATCCTAGAGGAAAATAGTAATTTACAGCAGCTTTTTCAGGTCACTGGTGATCCAGGGTTTGTTATTAGGGAAACACCTCACTGTTCTTGTTGGAATTATGCTGTCCACACATATGTTTTTATAATCTGTCAGTCAAGCTGTTGATGTCATCTCCATGAGGTTCACAGATGACTGAGTCTGTAGTCTGGAAGCTTCCTCTCAGAGCATCTTCATCATCATCAGACCAGCTTTTAATAGTCTTTCTAATGACAGTCTGTAGTCTGGAAGCTTCCTCTCAGAGCATCTTCATCATCATCAGACCAGGTTTTAATAGTCTTTCTAATGACAGTCTGTAGTCTGGAAGCTTCCTCTCAGAGCATCTTCATCATCATCAGACCAGCTTTTAATAGTCTTTCTAATGACAGGTTGTTGCTGAACGATGGGCTTGTAGGAGGAGGTGAGAAGAACCAGATGATGGTCAGATCTTGTAAAGGTGGCACGGCAGAGGAGCTGGATACATTTTTAATATTAGCATAAAATAAATCCAACATTTTATTTAGTTTAGATTGAGTTTAGTTAGATTTAGTTTATTTGCTAATATATAACTATAATATATAGTTATATATAATATAATATATAATCAAATATATAACTTAGAACCTTGCTGTCTTGCTTAAAATGGATAGTAAAACAAAATAAAAGCACAATTACATTTAATAAATACACGATTTCTAAGGTTGGGAGATGACCTACTTTTTTGAAGAGTGAACCTTACCCTCTTACCTCCACACATATTTGGGTGTGTGTGTGCTTTATGTGCATGAGATTGTAGTTTATCAAACGTATTTCATTCTGCAGCAATGCCTTGTAAGGAATGGGAGATTAAAATGAAGACAATAAGAGCTTCATGAGGCTGCTCATTGCACTGCCCACTAACAAAGATATAATGTATGAACACTGGTTTGGTATGTTATTCCACGTTGCATTCTTTAAAGGATGGGTTTCTGCAATTCAACCAGTTAACTTTGAGCACCTGCCCTTCCCTTCTGCTATCGTTGACACTCTTGGTGACGGCTGTCTCTCCAGTAGCTTTTTTCTTTCTACTTTCTGCTCTTCTTGCAAAGAGAGAGTGTTTGTGGTTTATACTTGTATATTCAAGTCAGTGTTTTTGCCTTTGGGGTGCGGCAGGGAGCCAGTTCCTCTGATTTTTCCTTTTCCAATGGGAAGAGAAGCTTTACGGAGACATCACTGAATCACCTTGTACTGGATGCTAACATGGACCTGCTGGGATTTACTGCTGTGAAAGCCAACAGAAACACCAAAGCCAGTTCTTTTGATAATGTATAAGCTGCCGGAAACCAAATTTCTCTGAGGTAGTCAGTCATCCCAAAGGGATAAATAAAATTACTTCTTCTTCCCAAGGTTTCTGCACAGCCCTGCTTCCGAGGATTTGCCATGTTATTTTACCATGACAGCCTGTGGTAGTTTGTCCACATTGTATATATTTTAATTTTAATTAAATAAAGTTCCACATAATTTATCACTATAATTTTCTGGAGCTAACATTTACAGGCCTTGTCAAAGATTGCCCAGTAAGCAAAAAGTTCCATACTTTCACTTTACTTTAGGGTACACAAGCACAGTAAGTAATGGTCAGGTACTGATTAAGTAATGAATTGTTCGTCAGTGAGTACTACAGTAGTACAGTAAGTACCCCAGGACCAGTACCAGTCATGGGTCATTTGACACTGGACCGAACAGAAAGAATAAATGAATTATTTTCATTTAATTTATTATGTGATCTGAATGTCTCCTGAATGAATGGATTATTGTCTCCTCTTTTGTTCAATATATATATTGATGACTTGTCCAGGTTGTATAATGAATGTAAAACTGGCTGCTTTGTTGGTGATTGTCTGTGTAACCATCTGATGTATGCAGATGATCTTGTTTTGATATGTCCGTACAGTGCTGGCTTACAGCAGCGGATTAGAACATGACATCAAGTACAATGCCTTAAAGAGTCAAGTTATGATTGTGAAAACAAAGGAGGACAGAAAGTTAACATTTCCCAGTTTCTTTCTGTGTGGAAATGCTCTCCAAAGCACTGATGAGACCAAGTATCTTGGTCACTATGTTACCTGTGATCTCTCTGATGATAGAGATTTATACAGGCAGCAGTGTAAACTCTATGGTCAGGCCAATATGCTGGCTCGTAAATTCCACATGTGTTC
>JBAMHV010008752.1:0-13484 GCA_037177535.1 Pseudomugil gertrudae | reverse complement strand
TTAGCCTGGACTTTGGGCAGTCCAGGAGCAACTGGTTGGCAGACCTTAGTGCTCTGACCGGGGTGTGCAAAGACAGCGTTTGTAGAAATGTGGACGTGGACCACCTAGAGACAGCTGATGCTGGGTCTGACCTCGGCATCTCGAGGTGGGCTGCTTTAGCCGACATGTGATTAAAGATGTTTTAGAGGCTTCTCGGTTAAACGTTTGTAATCTCTAATAATATTTTCTTCTGCTTCTTCACATCGGTGTCCATGTAAGACATTTAGCTGGAATTTAAAGGATAATCCACATTAAATGAGAAAGTACAAAGCATCTTTGCTAGTTCCACACATGTGAGAGAGTCGTACGTGTACCACAGCTCTGTACTGGTACACGGTCTAAAGGCGTTTTTCCACCAGTACCTCCTCTACCCGACCTTACACGTCTCCACCCGGAAACGGAGCGTTTCCATCAGGATGTGTCGAACCGTGTAGATACTTTTGCCGTACCCCATTTAGTTGAGGTAAGAAGTTACCACGAGGTCCTCCATCTTCATGTCTGTCTTCTTCTGTGGTGTTCTGCAAACCCCGCGCAAAGCGTGTAGAAAGTCTCATTGCGCGGGAGGGACCCCTCCCTCAGTAGAGGATCGTGACATGTAATGGAAAAGCAGTAGAGTAGGATCTTTTGGAAAAGTGGCTTAAGAGTTTTTTCCTGCTTTTCATACACTCTCAAAACTAGAGGTACGAGATAAGGACGTTTCTGTACCTATAGGTACATTTTTTAAAGAATTTTCTCTCAAAAGTACAACATTGGTCTTTAAAAGATCATAAATGTACATTCAGACAATGAAAAAGGGTTCAAAGTGATAAAAAGTACAAATTTGTGCCAGTTTAACCACCTGTAGTATTAAAAAATGTGTGTATTAACAAAAAGCGGGCAGTAATTTTAATACTCACAGTGATATAAATATAGTTCAAGTAGTCAGAATATCATATTTTAATTTTATGATTATATAATATTTATTTATTGGTGTCTGATTATTGTCGTAATCTATATTTTATTAACTATCATTAATCATTTTAACATGATCCTGTTTTAATAAAGTTTAACTGGTACAACTTGATAAAGTACAAACATGTACCAGGACTGTCTCTGGAAGGAGTTAACCCCCAGCAACAAGCAACCGTACCCTTTTAGGTACAAGCTGGTACCTTTTATTTATGAGTGTGTACTGGTATGAACCTCATCTTCCTCTTATGAGACCACATGGTGTGGCCAGTCTAAAGATTAGTCTCATTTTGACAGGACTCAGTGCTTCTGGTTCAAAGAGTTGTCCATTAGAGTCGATTCGTTTGTGAACGACTCATCTCCACTAAGCAGATTATCATCTCAGAGGAGGTGTGTCCATCTCAGAGGAGGTGTGTCCATCTCAGAGGAGGTGTGTCCATCTCAGAGGAGGTGTGTCCACCATCACGGGACTTTTGCTCAGTTTTTATTTTCCTTGTAAAAAAGAAAATGATTTGCACGAGTGTAAACACATGAAGTTGTTCCGCTTTGATGTGAGTTTTAGGAGGAAACGGGCTCATGAAGAGCAGAACAAACCTGCTGTGCAGGGTTGCAAACGTTCCCCTGCTCTTACGCGACAAATGGTTTTATTCTGAGTAATCTGGATTCCTGAAGCAAAGCGCCGCCGCACGGAGGGGATGCTGAGGATGATGGGCAGAGCTGATGCTTCAGTTTCTGTTCTTTGTTAAGCAACAGCTGCTCGGTTTGGTGGAAGGTCTGTGTTAGTTTCATGCCGTTGCACTGGGGATGGATCTGCTGGGGAGGAAAGAAGAATTAAAGTTCAGGAAATATTCATCATGATTAAAAAATAAATAAATACGTAAATATAAAATCTTTTCAGCTTTAATTCCACTGTGCAGAAAGATGATTTCCATGTGAAACGATGACGAAAAGAATCAGAATTTTTACATTTTTCTTTATTTTATTTACAAGAAACATCGATGATACATTTACTCTCATTTCATACATTTTCTTACAACATGACCTCATCCCAGAAATCAACAACATTTCAATCGAGCCGGTTTGTTCAGATTAAACAGATTTCTCTGAAATGTTTGAACCCGTTAATGCCTACTAAACCGTCTCAGGCCTGAGTTTCTCATCATTTACTCTGCCTAATTTTTTTTATTGATTTTTATATAAATTATTAAACTATTTCTCATTGATTTTTGTGATTAATCTTCTGTATTTACTTTGTTTTAACGTGATGGTAAATATAAATGCATGAGAGGGTAACCGGGTCGGGCTGACTCCTGATGACCTCCATCCAGATAAATGATGATGAATCAGCTTTATGTCCAGATGTACCTGGCAGGTGTAAGATGGAGCAAGAGTGTTTAAAAGTTTAAAACAAGCAGGAGAATTGTTTTAAATATTCATTTATCAGAGCGATAGATAGCTCGGTCCTCCATCCTGCTGCATGTTTTAGAGGATGCACTCTGGTTTGTACTTGAGTCCAGCTAAATTGATGTGGAGGACTCGGAGGAGCAGATCCGTATCATGATGCTGGCTCAGGAGGAGTGTTTGAGAACCTGCAGGATCTCCACGTATCCCTGCTCCAGCACACCTGATTCATATGAAGCTCAATTCAATTTCAATTTTCTGATCACAGCTGATCACATTCATTAGAATCTGGTGTGTTGGAGCAGGAAGACTCCCACCCTGCTGTAGAGAATCACATTTATCTGCTTAGTAAACACCAGCGGTGGAAACAGGAAGTGAATGAAAAGGTGGTTTGGATTTACCTCGTCATGCAAAGCAGCAGCATCACCTGTCTGTCAGAGAATCAGTGCAAGTTTCTGCTCATTTAATCTCACATGACCCCGTCCAGAGGAGTAATACCTGTTAGCTGGACGGAGTGGGTCACGCAGGTGTGCAGGTCAGTGTGTGTGAGGCAAACTTCAGGTGTATGTGTGGGGCGAGCTGTTCAAGCCGACTGAGACGGGAACAGCTGGGGTTGTGTTTGCTGCTGTGAGGCTGCAACGTTGCTCATAAACAGCTGAAACTCAGAGAATTCAGGGTGAAAGCGTGCACGTGGGCAGACCTGAAGGCCAGGGTGTGGACGCTAAGCAACAAGCGGGCCCTTTCTGAAAACATCTCCCGTAGTCTGAAAGCAAAGCAGGAAATAAACGGTGACTCATCGCCTTATCATGACTCAGCTTCATTTTAAGTGTTTGATTCTGCTTATTAATCCAGATAAATTCATTCCTGCTCAGAGTGTGTCTGACCCGGATCAGATTAAAAAAACTAAGCTGGTCCAGTCTGTGTGATGCAGAAATCCCCACAACAGCCACAACAGGGAAAAAGTGCCACTCCAGGACATCTCACACCAATAATACTCTTACTGGGATTTATTCCTGTATTTAAGCTGCATAAACCTGTTTAATAGAGACGCAGCACAACAGTTATCCAGTTTGCTGCTTTAGCTTCTGTTTTTATAATAATAATACATTTTATTTCTAGGTGCCTTTCAGGACCCAAGATCACCTTACAAAACCATTAGAATAAAAAAAAACATTAGAATTAAAATCAGTTTAAAACATAAAAATAAAACAATTAGAATAAAAAAAACATGAGAATTAAAATCAGTTGAAAACATAAAAAATTAAACGTCATAAAGCAAACAGAAAAAAAAATTATGCTTCAATCAGCCAAAACATTAAAACCACTGACAGGTGAAGTAACACAGCTCATCTTATTCGACACATCTCACTTAAATGAAAGAGTTTGTACTTGTTACATGTAGGACTCATTCTTGATTTTACTGGCTGACTGTAAACACTCCAGGTGAACGTACAGGTGAACGTACAGGTGAACGTACAGGTGAACGTACAGGTGAACGTACAGGTGAGGAACGACAGGTGGGAGCGAATCAGAAGCACCAGGTATCCACCATGCCCTCTGACCTCTTTATGAGTATCTGACTAACTAATTTGCACGATGATGAGGATGTTCTGCGATGATAAAGATCACTATAATCCAGGCAGAAAGACCAGATCTGAGTCACAACAGCAGAATCTTCCGGACAGGAAGGTTGGATTTATGAAGCGTGTTTGTGTTAATAACACGGACACTGAGGCTTTTGTCCTGCACGTTATTCATATGCAAACATGGAAGTGAATGAAGGTGACAGTCTGTCACATGGTTCCTGTGTGTGAGAGGATTTCTCTGTAAACACAGTAGTGTCTGCAGTGAAGGATGTGCAGGTTTTCTATTCATTTCTATTGATCCACTAAATACATCACTGTCATTGTCTTTTATCAGGTTTTCAGTTAAATGAATTCCCTTTAAAAATCTAAAATCTCCCTCAGTTTTCAAACAAAACGACACTTTTGTCCACACAGACGTCCCACAGACGACCCTTTTGTCCACACAGATGTCCTACAGATGACATTTTTGTCCACAGGAGTCCCACAGACGACACTTTTGTACACAGACGTCCCACAGACGACACTTTTGGGACACAGATGTCCCACAGACGACACTTTTGTCCACACAGATGTCCCACAGACGACACTTTTGTCCATACAGATGTCCTACAGATGACACTTTTGTCCACAGGAGTCCCACAGACGACACTTTTGTCCACACAGATGTCCCACAGATGACACTTTTGTCCACACAGATGTCCCACAGACGACCCTTTTGTCCACACAGATGTCCTACAGATGACACTTTTGTCCACAGGAGTCCCACAGACGACACTTTTGGGACACAGATGTCCCACAGACAACACTTTTTTACACAGACGTCCCACAGATGACACTTTTGGGACACAGACGACACTTTGGGGACACAGACGTCCCTCAGACGACACTTTTGTCCACACAGACGACACTTTTGTACACAGACGTCCCACAGATGACACTTTTGGGACACAGACGTCCCACAGCTTTGTAAAAGTGATGTTATCAGTGCACGAGATGAACGGGGTCAGAAAATGTGTATTGACTGTTTCTCTATGAACTGCTGACACACACATACACACACACGCACACACACCCCCCCACACATACACACACACACACAGAGTGTGTGCTGTGGAGAGATCTGGGTGGAAAACAAATCCTTCACATGTAAAGCTTGTCGCTGCAGGCAGCAGCTTGTGAAACGTGGTGTGTGATGAATCGTTCCTGAAACAGGTTTCTGGAAAACACTGTTCATGTTTCTGGGTTCTGGAGGTGATTTGTGAGGACACAACACAGCTCAAATTGATCTTATTGATCAGCTTGATCAGGTTCTGACAAACCAGGCGTGTTTGAGGAATGTTTTTTTCCTTTCAGTCAACTGGAGCTGCTCCTGACTGATGCTGATAAATAGCATTAAATACTTTATTACAGATGACATAATTAGCCTCTCTGTGTCTTACTGGTGTTACCATGACAACAATAAAACATATCAACAGGAAACTGACTGCCAGGACATTTTATACCTTTGTGGTGTTAAAGCCTTAATCTAACTCTTCTCTCTTTACTTTTAGCTTCCCAGCAGTCAGGCGTTTCAAAGTGGTTTTGACCCATAGTTCTCCTGTTTCTTTAAGGTCTTTCAGAGCTTTCCTTCCTTCATCACATTCAGACGAGTATTTTTGTTTGTTAAGCCTCAGGCCTACTAAAATGCTCCAACTCAACGATGAACCAGTGGCGTCTGGACGCATAACGTAGCGAAGAAGCAGTTTTCAAACTGATCTTTTTGTTACTGAGAGGAGAGGTGGAATGGATGAAGAGAAGACAAACACAAAGCAAAGCTAAACAGACAACCTGCTGCTATATGTGTTAAAAAAACCTCCAACAGCGTCTCTGAGAAAACAAGCAGACAATCATCAGGAGCAGCGGCGTCGCTTTACCTGGGCTTTACCCGGATGTGTATGAGTCTGGCATGGTAACCAAAACCAATGCAAGATGCTGTGTACAGATGGTGTTTAACATAACTGCTCCAGTCATTCTGCTTCGCCACGCTCACAACCAGAGCTCTACCAGTTTGAGCCTGTTACGCTTCCCTCACTCTGAACTTGATGGGCACCTGCTACCTGTCCACCTAACAGCTTCCCATCTCGTCTGGTTTTCAGCTCAGTTCAGTCTTATATTGTGTTGCTCTTAAACACTGGATGTGTTCCATCCTCCTGCCACGGTGCAGCCTCTTTTAACAAAGAAATGTTTGGATCCCTTAGCGCCGTCTAACTTCAGGTTAATTTCTCCATGTTATTTCCAAGGTTTTAGAGAAAGTTGTTCTTAATCAACTCCAACTCCTTTTTAAACAGGCGAACGTTGATGAACTGTTTCAGTCTGGTTTCAAACCCTTTCACAGCACTGAAACGGCTCTTTTATGAGTTTTTAATGACTTACTTTAAACCTTGATTCCAGTAACTGCCTTTTTAATTCTCTCAGACCTAACAGCGACGTTTGACACAGTAGATCATTCAATTCTTTTGTCACTCCTCGAGCGCGATGTAGGCATTAAGGGCATTGCTTTTGACTGGTTCAGATCATATCTCGTTGATAGATCTTTCTTTGTGCAGTGTTCAGGGACACCTCTGACCAGCGAGGTTCCCCAGGGGTCAGTGTTTGGCCCTCAACTATTACCCCTCTATATGCTGCCTCTGGGGTCAATGTATCCGAAGCATGGTATTCCATTTCACTGCTTTACTGATGATGTGCAGGTTTACATGTCATTAAAAGCCATATGCATAAGGGACATTAACATATCTTGAAAATGAAATGAAAATAAAACATATTGTCCTGTTTGGTCACCCTGAATTGGTCCAGGTTCCCTTGGCCCATTAGCACCTTATATTAGACCACAGGCTAGAAATCTGTGTGTCATTGTTGACGGGACAAGCAGATCAGCTCAGTGGTAAAGACCAGCAAAGTTAAACCTTACCTGTTCACATCGGGGTTGGACGCTGGTATCAGCCAGTCCGAACTGGGCCGTCTGCAGCTTGTTCAGAACGCAGCGGCCCGTCTCCTAACCGGGACAAAAAAACAAGAACATAACGCCGGTGTTTCCGCACTATGAACATGTTGGCATCACTGTATTTACCTGACCTTATTAAGCAGATTATTATCATCAGCCCTCCAGAGCCCCTAGGTCAGCTGACCCGATGGACCTGGACGTTTCCTGATAAATGTGCTATAAATAAAGCTAACACTGACATTGACAGAGCGACACCATTACAGGCTGACAGGCAGTGAGATGGAGATAATGAGTAGCTGATCGAGAAGTTCTGCAGGATTCCTGCAGCGCATAATACGTGCGCTCCTATAATAATACAACTCATAACTGAACTTTCAGGATGGGTGGGAACTACTTCTTCCACTGGAGCAGCGTGTTCCCTCACTGCTCCCTGTTCAGTCTGACACGCAGTGATGATGGAAATGCTCAGATAGCTTAAATATAGTTATGAAATAAGATAATATCATAATAAATAACTGCATTCATCTCATAGTAATACGTCTCTGAGATCAGCGCCACAGATTACCTGCAGGGCAGATCATTATTAATATGATCTCCTCAGATGTCATTAAACTAGTGAGTACTGGACTAAAACAGACACTGTGAACTTTTAAAGGAAAAAATAGTTTAAAAATATTTAATACATAGGATGGAGAATAATAGGAATAAATCAAAGTTGATTTTTTCTGGTGTAAATACAGAGATAAATACAAGCTGAGGTGTTTTTAAACAAACTAACCTGACTGGTCTCATTCCTATCAGTGTCGGTACTGCAGAGATGTTTCCTGATTCCAGAAGCTTCTACAGGAATCAGGAAAAAAACACGAATAAACACAGATAAAAACAAATAAACATGAATAAACACAGATAAAAACAAATAAACATGAATAAACACAGATAAAAACAAATAAACATTAATTACAGCCTCATGTGTATTTACCTGAAATCAGTTTTTATTTGTGTACTTGATGAAAAATGTTTGAGTTGAATCTAAAATGACCCCAGAAACACTCAGGAAGGTGTAATAACGTTACGGTAAATGTCTCTGAGACGGGAGGACGGACAGCAGAAGACAGCGATAAGCAGTGAAAAGACAGGATGGAGGACAGGAGGGACTGTGCTGTGCATGTTGTGATGTGGTAAAATGTCCCTCAGGTCCCGTTTTACTTCAGTTTTATTGGTTTATAATGTGAAACTAATTATTTGAGGAAGTAGAAGATACAACTTAATGATTCCCTCCTTCTGATGGACATCCTGTAGTTCCCTCCTCATCCACTTAGCTTAGATCAGAGTTAGCTTATGTATTTTACAGGAGTGATGGGATGTGAGATGCCACCAAGATGGCGATAGGAACCTCAAACAAACCTATAAAGATGTGTAACGATGGCTCCGTCCATCTTTAAACGGCCATTTTCACTTAGTGATTTATGCATTAAAAGGCTAGAATATCAGGGTGCTAATTTCAGAGACAAATCTTTAAATTAATGGTTTAATTTTGACAACCATGGTAAAAATCTCACATTTATTTAAAAATTATAGACAATATATGTTTTGCATCTATTTTCTAACCCGAGTTTGAGAATCACCAGCATAACCTAGCAAGGCTGTTATCCCACCGCCTCCATCTCTGCTTTGCTATCAGTTTTTATCAGGATGTGTAGAGATGCATGATCTAGAGTTGATCTGAATCAGGTGCACAAACCTAAACATGCAAATCTGAAGGCCACAGAGGACAAAATGAGGAGCTGCAGGACACAAAATGCAGCAACGCAGCACCTTCCCGGAAACGTGTGCAGAGCTGCAGGACAGAGGAGGGTGCTTTGATTCTGCCAAAGTGTATTAATGAATGCAGTGAATGAGGAAAATGTTTGGCATAAACACCTTCCTTGTTTCATCTCTCAGACATCTCTGCATCACTTCCTTGTGCAGAGGAATTACAACCAATCTGTCATCAACGGAAACAATCAGTGGCATTTTACACAGAACAGACACAACAATGAAAACCTCGGCTTTGTGCCCTCACCTCTCAGGTCTCTGCTTCCTCCCTGTTTTTTCTTATTCCTGTGAGCTTGTGTGAGCTGTAACTTCTCAGTGTGCGGTCCAGTCTATCATCTGAAATGCAAGCCAGGCTCTAACCTGCACCAACAGGTGCGACAGATTAGCTCTTCTTACAAACCAAACTATCTGAAATGAAGCGAAGGCTTGTAGCTGAGAGCTATTCAGAGCTAGCAGGTGAGAGGCCGGTACACCTGGACAGGTCACCGGTCTATAACAGAGACACAAACAAGGGGACAAGTAGCCTGACACACATCAGGAGAACATGCAAACTCCCCCCATCCACCGGCTCGCTGTGAGGCCACAGGGCTAACCACTACTCCACCGTGCAGCAATTTATACCACCTCTGCCTAATTTATACCGTCATCTGTCCGATGAAATGAGGGAAAATACACTAGCAGTGTACGAAACTTTCTCATTGATACTTTTGCGGGTGTTTTATGGCTTCAAAGCACATCCTGATTCTCAGATAAGATCTTCTATCACCAGTAGCCTGAGCTGAGCAGATCCACAAGCAAAGCCTCTTGTTTCCCAACTAATGAGTTACAGACGTTTTTTCTGGAAGGTTACCCCGTGATTGTTCGCTCTTAAATGCTGCAAAATTACAGCCTTTTCCTTGTGGTGAGATCCAAGATCTATTTCTGGAGTTTGTTGAGTCATCCTGGGACCAATGCCTTAATCGGAGGGATTTGAGTTAGTCAAATTCACTTGATCCTCTTCCAACAAGCAAGGAGCATCCAGCTCTGATCCACAAGGGCCACAATCCTGCAGGTTTTCCATGTATCTCTGCTCCAACACGCCTGATTCACATTAACCAGGTATTGGCTGTTAGAGTGATGCAATGTAAGCCAGGTGTGTTGGAGCAGGGACACAGTGAAAACAAGCAGGGCAGTAATCTATCCCTGAGCAGTCTGTACTTTCAAATCCAATCAAACCTTTTTATAAAGCCCTTTTCACATCAAACAGCAACAAAAACTGTATATATATTATAAAACAAAACATGTTGTTATATATATTATACAGTTACACGTGCATGCACACACACAAGCAGAATGCAAGCATGCCCCTCCTCCTCCAAAATCTACCAAACAAGACCTTTAAGCATTATGTTCGGTCTCCTCACTGAACTTAGATAAAAAAAAACACAAATTAAATTAAACATAAATAAACATAATCAGAATTTTGTCCTTTGATCTTAATCGACACAGGGAGGCAGAAGATTACGCTATAATAATGTAACGTAGTGATAAATGGAAAATATCCCTTCACAGTTTTTTAATGAGTCAGGCTTTAAAGTGGGACTACCTTCATGAGAAAAGGTGTTTTTCTGGCATGCAGTGGCCACATCTGCTTCATGGGTCAGAGAGGGGGTCCCAGCAGTAATAAATATCAGGGTACGGGCTGAGAAAGTTTGGGTTTGCTAGCCTGCAAACAGCTAATGCAGCTCATGTGTGATGATTTTCTTCCATAGTTCTCTGTGATTAGCAGCAGATTAGCATTGCAGCTACTTAGCAACTATTTAAACCAGGAATTCATTACAGCAACACTGGACAGGACACACATTGTTTAATCATCTCCTAAATTTCTGCACATTTTGTTGCTAAATCTCCTTCATTTAGACTAAAAACCACCTCCACCTTTGCTCCTCAGTTCTGCCAGGAGGAATGGAGCGGATCCAAACCCAGCTGGGATTTAAGCTTTCGCCTCCTAGAACAGCTAAAGTTGCTTTTACTCCTTATTTATCATTAAACAGCAGCTTACTCTGCTTCCTTTTCTCACATTTCAGGCACTCGTCTGCTTACTAAATGTTTATTTTTGCAGCATCAGTTGATGAGGTGGTTTAAGATGAGCAAACAGAGGTGAAATCATAACCGTCACCATCCAGGTCAACGCTCGGCGTCGTTGCCTCGTCTTTGTGTTGGACACATGGAGCTATTGATTTGCTAACACAACTGGTTTGACATGTTTGGGTCTGTGGGTGTTTGCAGAATTAGTCAATGTGTTGAGGATTTGCATAGAAAGGTTTATCAGAGGTGAAGCAACTCCGAGCTGATTAACATTTTCATCTGGTCTGGATGCAGGAATTTTTCTTTAAATCCACATTTGGTTTAATTCCCACAATAAATCCATTGATTAGAAGTTTGTTTCCATCATAATCTCTCAAAGACAGACGTTAAATGAAGATGAGGGAGCAGCTGTATTGTTAGAGGAATTTACGGTATGAAGGTTGATATAATTACCCAACAGGAGTCTCGCTGCCAGTTACTAATTACTGCTCTCACAGCAGGAAGATTTTATTCATATAAAAACAACTACAGCCTTGTCCGGGTTGTTCTGGTTGAACCAGAGAGACAATAAAAGATGTTACCACAGATCGGTCTCCGCCTGCCGATTCAGAGTCAACATGCTAACATTATGGGCTGCCTTGTTTTCACGGTGTTATGCAAACAGTTTCTGCTCCTCGGGCTGATTATCAACATGATATCCTACATGCATTTGTGCAGGAGGAGGAACAAGCAGTTGCTTCTGTGCAGTAGTGGATGCCTGCTTTGCACGGTTACTGGTTCAGATGGGGGTGTAGTGGCTGCAGCCTACTGGTTGCTGCAGAACCACCCAGCTTCTGGCAAGCCCTCTGCCCTGCAGCAGTTCCAGGCACTCCCTTCTGCGCACTCTTACAAACAGCAGCTGTCTTAAATCCTTGTTTTAGCCTTTTGGCTCATTGCTTTAGATTTTTTTTTAAAGAATGCAATAACGTGTGTTTCACATTAAAACATTTTGCTCTGATGAAGAGCGCAACAGTTTGAGCTTCTACAGTTTGTTGCACATTGTAATGGGACCCTCTCCAGTGTTGCTGGAGCTTTCATGTCTTTATTAGAAGATGCCCTCCATCAACAGCTCTCTGTGACTCACCGAGGCCCTCATGCACCAAACAGAGGCTGAGTCAGCGCTTGAATCAGTTCCATCCCTTGTTTGACTCTGTGCACCAGCAGCTGCAGGCTTGTCCAGCTCACTGAAAACGGCTGGATTCATTTCTCTGTTTGCTTCCGGACGATGAAGGATGGACTTGTATAAGATTTCTGGCACCAGCCTGATGAGATAATGCTGACTGAGAATCTGCAACAGAGGGGCATTTAATAAAAGTGTGTGAATAACTCATGTAGCTCTTATTTATACGATACACACACTCCTGCAGAGTGGAAAACTATTTAAGGTCAGGTGAGTTTATGTTAACAGGCCTCTCCCTTTGTCTTTTGGGTTTGATGGGAGGATCAGAGCTTCTCCTGCAGATGCATAACAGGACGCCTTTGTCCAGATTCAGAAAGATTCAGCCTTTATGGGCTGTAAAAACAAACCTCTGCAGTATGTATACCCGGCGAGTCGTGCTGCATCAAGTCAGTAAATATGTCGCTGCATATTTCTCAGCTGACGTTCACGAAGCTGCACAACAAATTGCCCCAAAGGGACAAACAAGAAAAAACCTGAGGTTTTCCAGCTTCTGCAGTAATTTGTGCGCAGCTGCCAGACTTCGCTTCTAGATTTATTACTTCCATCATATCATGTTTTCCCATGTTTGGATAAAGCATCACACATACGTAACAAACCCGCTGAATCAACGCGATGATACGAAACAGTAGCATATTCGCTACGCTACCTCTCCAATTTCACCCGACTCTTCAGGAATCCTTCTGAGTTTTCAACACATACACAAGTTTAAAATGCACACAGAAGCACAAAACAAGCAGCACGGTTCATTTAAGCTTCCTCTGCTCTGCTATAAGCCCAGCAAAACATAGAAGTTTAAAGCCAGGTGTTAATATGCACAATAAAATGAATTTAGCTGACAGAAAACCTGTGTGACGAGCTAAATGTAAGGAGTCAGGCCAGTCCTGATGAGGCACATTTATTCACTCATCAATGTGCTGAATGTGAGCTAAAGAAGATTAGAAGATTGGTTGCAGAGACCTCTGAATCTGAATCATTTCTAAATCATACTAAATGCATTTCAGGTGATATAAAGCTGATCTGATTCCAGCTTTAATATGTGGTTGTAAAAATTGAGCTTAGAATCCAAAACACCACCAAGATTTCTGCACTGAGCTGTTTTTTTTAACATTACTGACTAAGCTAGGCGCTCATCTTCAGATATTCACCTTTACATCCAGAGAATATCAATTCAGATGTATCTTTATTAAGCTGAAACATACAAGTATAGATGCACAAACTGAAGCTGTCACGGTCAGGGACCGAGGTGGCAAGATGGACCCAAAAGCAAACTAAAACGTGGAAAACTGAAATTAATGTTTATTTCTAACAAAGCAAAATGAACATGGATTGGTCGTAGGCCAGGGATGAACGTCTGAGTGCTGGTGTAGGTTGATGGGAGGAGGTGGTGAAGTATTGGTGGTGATAGTTAAACAGCAGGGTGAGCAGGCAG
>JBAMHV010005967.1:0-13722 GCA_037177535.1 Pseudomugil gertrudae | reverse complement strand
CTGGAGTAGCCAATCCTTAGGGAGCTGTGGCACAGTCCAATCTGCATAAGGTCCTGGAAGGCCTAGGGCTGTAACAGTCTGGTTTCTTTGGTCTGTGTTTTCTGAAAGTTTCATTAGGTCATTATAATAAATAACCTATATCTGCATCATCTGCCTTCTGCCTGCTTTGGTTCCACTCATCACCATCTCATCCATGCTTGCTCACCCCGGGAGCATAACACAGATGCTCGGCACAGCTGTGGGTGTAGTGCTGCGCGCTGTGAGTGGAGTGAAAGAGTGTTTTTTCATTTACTCATGAGGCCAAGAAGTTGGTTTACTGCCCATGAAGAGCATTTTCAGGTACCAGCTGACTCCGCGATCCAAGGAGGAAGACAGGCCGGCGTCCAGTGAAGCATAAACGAGGTTAGTGACGGCGCATCCGCGCGCCATAGTCCTTAGTAGATGGCGTGTTTTTTCATTTACTCACGAGGTCAGGAGGTAGGTTTACCGCAAACAAAGAACCTCGTCAGGTACTAGATGACTCCCGATTCTGGGGGGGGGGGTCTCATAACACCGCAAATATGGGTGAAGTTGAATGAAAACAATTGTCATGGCAACGGTGACATCATAATATGCAAATTAGATCAATCATTTCACTCCCATCAGACTTTAAATCATACTGAACAATTTTCTAATTGATAGTATACCTTTATCTCAAATTACATTCAAGTTATAACCTGTTGAAATCTTGGTATCAAAATTTAATATTTTCCTTAAAAACCTCTGGCGCCTAAAGGGTTACATGCAAAATGTTTACATTATTCACTGTATTTCTCTCCCTCTCTTTTCCACTCGCCCTAATTTTAAAAAATTTGCAGTTTTGTTTTCAGAATAAATAGAGCTATTTTTACTGTTTTTATTTAATCACATTGTTTTTGCTGCTTATCACCTTTTACACATGATAACATGCAGCTTGTTTCTTTGCATCTTCTGTTGTGTTTCTGTTAGTAGTACTCATCATCCAACACATCATCCGTGTGGGGGTAGTCAGGTGTTTCAGCACCAGGAGGAAGAGGAGGAGGGATGGGTCTTTGACCATAATCTGCAGCAACAAAACAATCAGAAATTACATTTGACGTTTAAGGTACACAATGAAAAAGTACTGGATATCAGTGTGTGAAAAACACTTCAACGTCACTCACTGAGATATATTATTATGGGTTGTTTCTGGGTACTCCGGCTTCCTCCCACAGCCCTTGTTCCTATGGGCAAGACTCTAAATTGCCCATAGGAGTGAGTGTGTGCATGGTTGTTTGTTTGTGTGTTGGCCTGATGGACTGGCAACCTGTCCAGGGTGTACCCTGCCTCTTGCCCTTGCCCCCCTCCCCCATCTCACCATCAGAAATGCTGACGTGCTCTTTGAGAATCTCAGGGTCAAACAGTAGCTCTAGCTCTTGTACACGTCTCTCAGATCTGTTAAAGGAAGTAAATACTGGATAAAAGTAGCATGACAAACTGGTACTTTGGGTTAGTTGATAGACAAAAAGTAAATTAAAATCTAAAAGTAAGTCTGACAGGACAATATTAATTAATTTAATTGTTTCCAGTTTTGTTTTCGCAATATATCTAAGCAACATAATTTTCCTACCACTCAAAATTAAGATTAATGCTTCTTTAGTCTGATCACAAGTTAGTATTGGACCTCATTAATAAAGCAAATGTTGCTTTTAAATATTAGCATTTTACAACTGTGTTGCTGATCAGGTAAAACTGCATCCACTCATCTGAGAGTCATGGAAGCAGTTCTGTACTGCAATTCAATACAAAATGATTAACAGATTTTTTTCTGAATATAGCTGCATTTTTCACTCATCATTTTTACTCATGCAGACTGCATTTTTATGTTTTTTCTTCAAGACTGCTCATTTTGTAACCAAGTAAAAATAATAAAGGGCATTTAAAATTTCATTTTCAAAAGCTGCAAGAGAAAGAGATGGTTACCAAAATTCTAATTAAAAAGTCAAATCTAAAATAGGTCATAGCTGCATTATGACTCAGATATAATTAATAATACATCATCCAAAATGCTTTTTTATTTTCTCCTCAGTACTAATCAATTTGAGACTAAACTAAAATGAAAACAAAGAGGACATTGCTCAGAGTGTTTTTAAGTACTAACTATAAATACCGAATGTGACAGTCTGGTTTCACAGCCAACTATTATCTCCCAATCACATCACAGATGCTCATGGCACTCATTTTGAAGTTCCGCCACTAAAGTTATTATAAGTAACAGTTATAAATGTATATTCATTTCCTCTTTTTTGTGTTCACTCTTTATAATATTGTCCTCTGTCCTGTCAGATTTAGCATTATTAGCATTTAACTTAAGTGATAAACAATTATTAAACCAGTATGTTCGGCTGGTGTATGCAATGTACACTTTTTTACAATGGGTTTGTGACTTTAATCTTTCATACAACATTTTTAAATGATCACAAATTGGCTGATTCTGATGTGTCCATTTTTTTCTGATATGGTGTGACTGGAAAAGCAAATATCTGAAATGATGTCACGTATGTCTTGGCATCGATAGAAAATGCCAAGATGACGACTGTGAGAACTTCAGTTAATGACACAGAAATTTACCAATGATATCAAAATGGCTCCGTCCATCTTTTGTATACAGTCTATGGGGTTGTTGAATGGCATTCATTAAACTCCACGCTGCATTTAGCTAAGAGGTAACCAAGCTAACCCAGAGCTAATCTGAGCTAACCAGCTAACAGGGGTAGGTGGGCTAAAGCTAAGGCACTGGTAAAGTCAAAGGCAACTTTATTTATTCCTACAGTTTAGGTTTCTACACTGATTCTTTAAATCCTTGATTTTTAACTATCTCTTTTCAGCTACCAAACATTTCAGCTTCTGCACATGTAGGCTACTCCCCCTCCCAGGCCCTCCGGTAAGCAGATCTGCTGTTCCTGGATGCCCCAGAGATGCAGAGGACACTCAGACAGGACAGGGTTTTTTCTGTGGTGGGACCACAGCTGTGGAAGTCTGCAACTGCAGGTCAGACGGGCTTCTTCTCTATTCGGTTTAAAATCCCTTCTTAAGTCCTGCCTTTTTTTTGTTTCACCCAGTACAAGTTTGCTTTTATTTGTTGGTATTGTTCTCATTGTATTGTTTTATTGGTTTTTATGTTTTATCTTTCACTGTTTAATATTTTAGTATTTGAGTTATTCAGTACTTTATTCAGTTGCTGTTGGAAAGTGCTTTTATTATTATTACTATTGTTTTACATAGATACATGTAATGTGATTAATAAAGTTAAGTCCAAGTCTAAATACCCCCAGGGTATGTATGTCCCCACTTGAGAAACAGTTCTCAGCTGATATGTGATAACCATCTAGTCTCAAAACTCACTGATCAAAATATACTTTTCAAAATTACTTTAAATCAAAACCGGTTACTCTTATTGAGAACTACATTATAGCCCGTGCAGCTAATGCAGACAAAATAACAATAGTAACGCTTTACAATAGGGGTCACAAAATATGCTAAGCTACTCAGAAACTACTAATAAGGTACTAGTGATTCATTAATGATTACCTTAGCTTTGTATTCCCATCATATCCGATTGAGTAAATGATCATATTAGTCATAATCAGTTGGTCATGATTATGTCCAATTTATGATTTTATTGTGATTTTTGCTGTTTTTATTCTTCTTCACAACATCTGTAATGCTTTTGCTGTTTTTATGTAAATCCTGTACATGGAAGGTGCTATACAAATAAACTTGCCTTAGGTAATCATTATTGAATCATTAATCCCTGATCAGGTTTGTCTTTTTATGATTAACTGATCATTATGTAAACATTCACTAATCTCTGATGTGATAGGAATAGAAAGCTTAGGTAATCATTAATGAATTGTTAGTACCTTATTTGTTCCTCAGTAGTTTCTGACTATAAACAAATTTTGTGGCCCATACTGTAAAGTGTTACTGTGATTTGTCTGGATTAGCTGCACGGGCTGTTAAACACTCAAACACTCAACAATAACATTATAGTTTGTGCAGGCATTACACTGGCAAAGGCATACAGTACATGTAAGAAAGATAAGACCTACCTGTCCAGCACGCGTGCAAACACATCACTATTAATCATCAGGAGAAATATAAAGAGGTTTGCCAACAGGGCTTTATGGAGAGTAAATAGCCACATATTCAAATCTTCTTAAAGAAACTTTAGATTCAACATTTATCAAGATTCTCAGGACTAAGCATGGAGACTGTTGGGAACAGAGAACCTGTTGATATTTTGATTTAAAAAGTTTGAATGAAATCTGAAAATGTATAATTACAAATCTTTATTCCCTTCACCTATTCATTGTTTACCTGCTTATTCCAAAAGAGGGATGGTTAGTCTCTGATTTATATCATTTACACATGTAAACGGATTTATATAAAACTCCTCCTTCACCCACCTTTCCCATTGTCATAGTTTGAGTTTTGTTTCCTGTTTTGTTTTGATATTGTTCCTGTTTTGGTTTCATGTGTTCTGTTTAGCTTCCTTATTTACTGTTAATTAGTTCCATCTGGTTGTAGTTTGATCATTCATCCCACCTGTGTCTTGTTTGCTTCTGTGTATTTATACTGGTTTTTGTTGTCTGTGCAGTTTATTCAAGATTCAAAGATTCAAAGCGTTTATTGTCACATGCACAGTAAAGAAACAGGTTTCCCTGTACAGTGATATTCTTACTTTGCTGTCCACACCGAATGCCATAAATATTCAAAGTATATAAAAAGACTAATTAAAAAAAAAGCATGCAAAAGAGTAAACATAAATGTAAACTGTAGGTAAAATACAAGTAAGTAAAGTAATCTATGTACATAATGTGCAATGTGCTACATAAACTGTGCAGCATTGAATGAGTAGTTGTGCAAAAAGAACTGTCATGACGGTATGATACATGTGCAAATCTTGAATAATAATAATAAGGTGTGGTGATGATGTAAACAGTAAGTATGTGGAAATGTACAGTCCATTGTTACAGACTCCAGTTTATTAGTTAGTAATTAGTAATCTTAATGCTGCCGTAATCCGAAACGTTTAGCTGCGAGCCTGAGATCTTTTATCTTCTGAGTTAACACACAATTGCTGTGTGTGTTTTAGGTTCCATCGCAGGCCGTTGCAGAGGCAGGGTGTGCCTCTATCTTGTCAACCACCATTGGATTGCTGACTCAGAACACAGGAGTTTATTGTCAACACTGGGGACTTAAATCATGTCAAATCACTTAGAAAAGTCCATGACTGCCTTTCATCAGTTTGTGTCCTGTTAAACAACCATTACAGTAATCCAGCCTACTGGAGATAAATGCAGAACCAGGACTGATACCAGAATCAGTATTAAGCCTAATGTAATTTAGGACTTTGAACAAAGCCATTACGGGGCTGTAATGAGGTTGGAAAGCTGACTGAAATTTATCAAGATTTCTACTTTCATTCAAGAATAAATTAATCTGGGTAAATACACCTTTCTCATTGATCTTGGATATGAAAGAGAGGTTAGAGACGGGTCTATAGAAGCAGCTTGAGTCTTTTCTTTAGGAGAGGTTTAATGGCAGACTTGGGGAAAAATTCTTGTTGCCACTGAGCTGTTGACAAAATAAACTAAAATGGAAATGGTGGTTCCAGTCAGACCAGTTTGTTGCTTTGCAGATAATAAACCCTAGGTCAGTGGCAAAAAAGTGGGTTTTGAACCAGGAGGAGAAGTAAAATGACCAGAAGAATCTGTGACAGAATCTAGAGTTGGTTGAAGAGCTGTACAGGACTAAGCTGGAGAGAAAGTTTCAGTAGAACATGCAGAAACCCCAGCCCTCAAACCAACCTCCACCCACAACCTTCCTGCCGATCTGTGAAATAAGAATAAAACTATTTTAAAACAGTATCTGGGAAGCAAACCAGACTTCACAGTCTGAGTAAAAACTGGTGATCTACTGTATCAAAAGCAGCAGTTAGATCCAGTAGAACTGGGACTGAATGTTTTCCAAGTTAGTCCAAGTTACAACTAAGGTTGTCAACAGTTTTTATAAGAACCATCTCTGTACTGAGATTTGTACTGAAACCAGATTGAGATCTACTTTAAAACAACTTTTTCTATAATTTTGCCTAAAATAGTAAACTGGATTAAGGTTGATTGTTATCGATAACATGATAAGAAAACCCTTTTTAGTCCCACAGTGGAGAAATTTCAGTGTTGCGATGCACAGTTAGAGAGCAGCAGGAGAAAAGGAAACATACAATAAATGTCTCTAAGTAATGAGGAGGGTATTGAAGAGGCACCTGTTTGTGCAGACTTCTCTTTTGCAAAGATTGAACATCTGAAGGTATCCATTTTTCTGCAGGACCTGCTGGTTTGGTATAAGATGCTTCATAGATATGAGTTGATGTATAATAAATTTCTCAGGTTGGCTACATTGTAAAACAAGAGACAATCAGGAACATGAAATAATGCTGATAATACTTCAAGCCTACTATGACAGTATTAGGGCCACACTGGGGGAAAAAATTGGAGGATTATTTATTTTCCTCCCTTCTTCACTTTGAGAATAAAGTCGAAATGTTGAGTATAAAGTCAAAATACAGTTTCAAGAATAAAGTAAATGAAATCAAATTGGAAATGATTGGCGTGTTTAGCTAACAATACCTGATCAAGTTCATTAGCACACTTGTTACAGCCTCCAGGCCTCTGTCACTTTAAAACATCAAGGCCAGCTGCTGGATTCTACATGCAAGTTGGACTGAACCATCTCACCTCTGGAATTGGGTTGATCCTGCAAACAACCCTGCCATCCCTTGTCAGTGATTGGTTGGAGCTGCCATCTCTTCACTACAAAGCCAGACTGATGACGACCATTAAGGGCTGCTGTGTGTGTGTGTGTGCTTTCACCCGCTTGCCACTCTGGGTGTTTGGAGCAGTGACTTGGCTGTGAATATTGGTGTTAAGCCATTTGGGCTTTTTAAACTTGAACTAAATAGTTTAATTGTGTTTGAGTTTTGGTAACCAGACTTTTTTGTTTTGTCCTGGGATTTGGTGTGAGTTATGACCAATCTTTGTTACACCTGTGTTTAGTTTAACTGGAAACCAGGCTCTGGTAGTTTTGTCCTGGCGGCTTAAGCTAAACATTAAATTCCTTTACTTCATTTAACTTTTTTCTTGTTTTTAATGTTGCTGCCCCTTTCCTCTAGTCGAGCTGGGGTCATAGCAACACTGTTACCACAGCCATAAATCTATTCACAAAATTAATAGTGTAAAGGATTTATTGTTCAGTAAGTTGTTTCCACTGTTTTATTTTGATCAGACAGACAAGTCGTTGATTTGGGGTTGTTGGAAAAACGGGCTTCTGACAACAGTCTATGCTTCTGTCTGAGTCTGATGAATAAAGACAGCAGTTATGCCAGTTCTCCTGAATCTCTCTGTTCTTATTTTATATGTAATATATGCAATAGTAACAGTAAAGAGATAAAAATTACAGAATTTATTAAAACTGCATCATGAACTTAATTTCACATTAAGAAGCTGCTCACACATAGATCTATTAAGTATGTGATCACCCTGTTTTTTTAACTTTATTTTCATTTTGACTTTATTCTCAACATTTCAAGTTTATTCTCAAAGTGAAGAAGGGAGGAAAAAAAATAATCCTCCAAAATTTTTTCCCAGTGTGGCCCTAATACTCATAATACTAAGCCTACAGATTGCAGCAGATTAGAAAAATGGAATCAAATCTTTTTCCTTCTTCTGTAACTATAGATGTGTTAGTATATTTTTTATAGATATATCTTCATTTTTTCCATATCTATATGTATATTACAGTATGCAAGAACAATAATATTTTGAGGTGAATTTCAGGTTTCACATATAGGTAAATATATTGAATTTTTCACGTACTCAACTTGTGCAACATGTCGGAATGTCCTAAAACTGTCCTCATAAACTGGTTTTTAACATTCCTGGTTGTTGAGCAGGTCAAGTAATTTCCCTGATGCCTTGACATGGAAAAACACCGGGTATTGTTTTTTTTAGTTTAGAAGGCTAGTAAGTTCACTGGATCAACCTGTTTCACTGTGTGCACCTATTAAATCTGGCTATGAAGTGACTAGAGCAGATTTCTGCTGTAGGCTACTTCCGAAAGTGACAGCTTTTTCACATATTCAACAAATAAAACCATTATTTTGTGATATTTTCTGTGAGACCCGTGTAAACTAAATCTTAATTTCTCCATTTGTAAGCACATCATAACTCTTCTTATCCAGTTTTTTAAAAAGATGGGGGGTGATAATCTTTTTATTTCAGAAAAATGAACCTTCTAGTAGAAATGGTCGGACCAAGGTCCGCTTTATCAGTCTGTTTACAGAGCATAAAATGCACCAGCAGAATTAAAAAAACAACATTGTTTTGTGCAGCTGAACTCATAGGCCCATCTTTATTGGTTTACTTTTTCACTTTTGGGCTGGAAGTAAGGTAGTTTGCTTCATCGTCAGCTTTGCCTTTACTTGGGAACACTGTCAAAAAGGTCTTTATCCAGAATCAAAAATGAGCATACTACCTGTTAGAAATCCAATCTTTATCTGAATTCTGGTGTTAACTTGATTTCTAGTGATAATTTCATCCCAGCAAATAGTGGGTTAGAGTGTAAATTGAATGAATTCTTTTTGAATTTCACTTAATTGCTGTTTCTGGGATTAGAACCACAAAACAAACTTTTAGATGTCAATAAAATATTCGACCACTTCGGAAGTAATATATTGTTTCTTCACAGATTAATACCATAAAGAATAAAGAGATGGCATTGGACTTCTGCAGGTATCTCTAAGACAACCTGTCCTGATGAAGGTGGTGTCATCTTACAACCTTGTCTGCAGCTAAATAACACACTATGGTCTGTGAACTGTGGCAGAGCAGGTTGTGTATACTGAGGAGACTGGCAGCTTTTAACCCCTATAGAAAACTGCTGCAGATGTCCCAGCCGTCTGTTATCACCAGTTTGTTCTTCTGGGGTGTGGTATACAAAGGAGGAAGCACCAAGAAAAGGTGTACCAACAGACTGGATAGACTGATCGGCTCTGTGTTGGCGGATGCAGAGAGGAGGACTTTGGACAAGCTGCTGACCATCACGGATGATAGCCAACCACTGCCTGCTGCTATCAAAGCTTAGAGGAGCTCTATCAGCAGCTGTCTCTAGGCTGCTCTGCAGACTCAGGAACCCCTTCCGACCCAGGGCATGGAGGTAGGGGGAAAGTGAGTGGTGTGTTACCCACAGATCATCTTATCTCGCTACTGCCACTTCTAATCCTGTCCGGTGCAGTAATCCGTGTTATTACTTTAGTCTGTCATCATATCATCTTACCTGATGTCACATTGTTTTTTTAAGATTGTATTTCTTACCTCAACATATTGGAGTTTATTTTTCAACTATTTATGTTGCCACTTTTATTTTATTTGTTTATTTATTTAACTTTGGTGTTTGTTTTGTACTGGTGACTCCCCAAATTTATTTTGGGATAAAAAAAATAGATTTTGTTTATTTAATATTTCTCTTTTTATAAGCATCTAAGTTGAATGCAGGTGGAGCAAACCATTTTGCAAGACAGAGGGGTGACACACATTTGAAGATCGTCCAAATTAATTATATGAAAGTTCGGTTTCTCAGCTTTTTCTTGCAGCTAGACTGATTTTAATCATTTAGAAATATGCGCAGGAGACACACGCACACCTACACACACACACACACAAAAAGCTGGATTTTCAAGGCTCCACCCTGAGATGGTCTCTCTGGGTAAACATTACCGTTGTTGTGACAGTGTCTGCAAAAAATTGATTGCACAGCCGCGGGAGCGCGCGCAGCCTGTTAAAGCCGTGTTGACGCCACTGCAAGAGCTCAACAGGTAAAATATAAGGCAAAGGAGACTTTTATTTATTGACTGGAGTTGTTAAACGAGGCTTTTTTTCATCAGAGAAAACTTCCTCGTCGGTGAGTCATCCGTTAATATCTGAAGAATTATTTACCGTTAAAAACTAACCTTTTTTTTTATAGGGAAATAAAATATAATGATTATTTGTTGGCTCCTGCAAGAAAATAAAGCAGTTCAGAAAATGTGTATAGGCTTATGTTGATTCAAATAACCAAAAGAGTTTGAAATGAGTTGGAGCAAAGGGTTTATTTTAACGACTGATAGTAAAGTTCCTGCTTTTTGGCTCAAGAAGCTGAAGCAGATCAAACTGGATCTGCAGTTTATGTCACTCGACTAAAGTATATTTTTAATTCTTTTTTATTTTTAACTTAAAGTATAAAGTAACTTAAACTTAAAGTAATCATTAAAGGTAAAAGTTTTTTATATAGCCTAGGTCTAACGTGACAACTGTATGTTACAATAGTGTGAATTCAGAATAAGAATAAAGATTAAATTTAATATGAAGAATAGTCTGGTAGATTTATACGATCATCTCGTTAAAATGTTTAATTTCCCGTGTTTTATTTTTTTCCTAGGGTGGCGCGAGACGCTCCCTCTGTAAAAATGATCGTGTAATACTTTGTTAAACCATCAGCTTTGATAAACGAACAGAATAGAATTGTTTTGGTGTTTAGGAATAAAATCATGATCTTATTATTTTAATTAGATTAGGCATTACTACCGGTTTTCGTTTACCAAAAAAAAAAAAAAGATTTTGACACGAAATCCTGTGAGTGTCGTCGATTAGAGAAAAAAGTCCGTAAAATCAAGTTTTTTTTTTTGTCTATCATCACAAGTGACAAACCTGTCAGCCCGCTTCCTGTTAGTTATCTTCCTCATTTAAAACACAATGCAAATTTTCTCCATGTTGTTTCTCCCGTCCAAGAAGAAGCAACTTTGTGTTTCTGGACATGGCTGCAGTGTTTCAGTGTTTAAAATGTTTAATTTTAAGTTCTTAATTAGAGATTTCACATCATTAGCCATTTGTTTAATACTAGTTTTAGTTATAAACACATTAGTGTCATCTACATCCTTAATGCATCTTATGTGAAACGGTTTTATCAATTAGTGTATTCAGTAGTTTTAGTTTGAACAATTTTCTGTTTTAAATGATTATTCTAAGGCAATTACACATATTACAGGAATGTAAAATGAGATAGAAATGTACGCTTAAAGCTCACTGAGGAAAGGGTGGGTCCACAATGCCATTGTGTATGACGTAGGACAGGTGCCTGTCTTCATTTTGAAGTTTTTTTTTTTTACTTGACAGGTTTGCATGTAAAATGACTCGTTTTGTTTCATTAAAGGTGTGGCTCTGCCAGTTCTTTAGGATTGTTTGCTTAGAAACATGAAAAAGCTGGCCATGAGATACGTTTACATGAGTTTTAATTTCTCTTAATTCCACATAAAAGTTCATTCTGCTTTAAAGAGATGAAAAATAACCATCTAAATACCTAACTCTGAGTGAAAATGCTAATTCGAAATTAAACTTAATTATGAAGCAAGTTGCTGGTTTATTCTCATTTTAATTTTAAACTGATTAATCTCATCATGTAAACGCTCATTCTGCTCTTCTGCCTCTCATCGTCAGAACTCTTACTTCATAATAATAATAATAAAAATAATGGAAATTGAAGCAAAAATAGTACTTTTTGTGTTGTTTTCCATATTGTAGAAGCAGGAAGTGGTTTGTTTATTACCAGTATGCAGGTGTGTCGCATCCACAGTCAACTAAATTAGTAGAGAACAAATAAACACTTCTCCACTTAAAACTCAATTTGGAATGAATATTTTCTAACTTGAAGAGTACTTTGACTCAAAATGATTAATTCAGAATTTTAAAAATATCATGTAATCGTACCCGTTATGCGTGTCATTTTCATAGTCGGGGGGGTATATGGGGTCACAATGCAGATTCTGTGTAAGCTTCTTATAGAGGCGGAATTTCACTTGATTAGCCTGTTTAAATGAGTTTCAGTTCCAGGTATTCAGGCTTAAATAACGTCATGTAACTTTCCATTGTTGCCCTACCAGTTGTTTTACAGAACATTTTACACAAATGAAGCTTCAGTAGTGACACACCTCAGGTGCTGAGCTGAAGTTTGAGTTTATTCAACTTTATTTTTTCTTTCTAATATGGCTCAGCTGAATTGTGTCTGTTGAACTTGATTTACACCAGTTTGATTTAAAGTAATATTTTAGGTTTGTTTCATTAACCCTGGTATATTTAATTGATCCTAATCAAAAATATTTGGTTTAAAGAACTAAAATGTTTAATGTTTATACAAACCAAATAAGTGTGTGGAAATGTCAGTTAATTTCTCGACCCGTGAAATCTAAGTAAGGGTAGTGGGGAAGCTGGAGCCCATCTCAGCAGTCATTCGGGCAAGAGGCGGGGTGCGCCCGATAGGTTGCCAGTCCATCATAGTGTGTGAAAATGATTTAAATTATTTCCTCATGCAATCCAAAACATTAAAACTTTTTTTATGCTAGATTTTCTTAGATTCATTAATCTCTTGCAGCATCTTTACGTCAACTAACACCTTTTTTTTGTCATACACCATGTTCACTTTGTTCGTATGTTTCCATGATATATCTCTGAGTCATATCATACGAGTCATGAGATGGAACTGTTGTATGGGTTTATATTAAAACTTGTTCTGTTTTTCTCCTGTAGGAAAATGGGGAAGATTACTGGGACACGTTCTTGCCTTGTGCTGTTTGCTTTAGGTTTCGTGTGTTTCATGTCCTTTTATTTCAGGTGTGTATGAATGGATTCATTTAAGCAAATATTAGTTGCTCTGTTCTTGTTTTTATTTATTTTTTTGGCATAATGTATTCGATTATTTTATTCATACTCAAAACAGTATTTCTTTTCTTTCTTTTTAGTAGTCATTCAACAATGATTGCTTTGAAGAATCAGCCAGTGGACATTGAAGAAGCATCAACAATAATCACCAGTTTGGATAACACTCTTAACTTTAAGTAAGAAGACACTATTAATTAGTTATTTAATAAATATTATAATTCTGTAGCGGAATAAAATCCACTTTCTGTAAATGAGGCAAAAAAACCTGACTTGAGCCGCAGGTCTGTTTACGTTTAAACCAAGAGCCGGTGATCTTCTACCTTTTAACCACAACTACCGATCTTTAACTCTAATGAAAGCTGTTTCCCAGGATGCAATTTTTTTTCAAAATGTTATCATGCATTTATGCTGCAACTTGTGCTGCACCTTATCACCAACCGGTTAATGCAGTCTTTGTCACACAATTATGTCATATTCAAATGTTTTATCTGTATAGAGTTCGTCATTACTCTCACAGCGTCTCATTGTTTTTGTTGTATTTATTGGCTGGTAGTAGTTATATGGATGTGCTTCTCTCTGAAGTCTTGCTGTGACGACCCCAGCGCCCTCGTTGTTAACTACTTTGCAGGTGCCGTCATCAGTGGCATGAGCCACACCTGGTGTCTGTGTGAGCTGCCACTACTTATAGATCCCAAGATAGAGCTCAGGGTGTCTCCCAGGCTGGGGCTGGGAGATTACCTGAGCAGGCCTTTTGGTTTTCTTTAAAATAAACTTAATTTTATTTAAATCCACCTTGTGTTTTGCCTGCCCTCTTGTTGGTTGTCGCGGCCACATATTTGGGCAAGGCAAGGCAAGTTTATTTGTATAGCACCTTTCATGTACAGACAACTCAAAGTGCTTTACATTGAAACAGAAA
>JBAMHV010005870.1:0-13731 GCA_037177535.1 Pseudomugil gertrudae | reverse complement strand
ACCCGACCTCGGATAAGCGGTAGAAAATGGATGGATGGATGGATGGATGGATGGATGGATGGATGGATGGATGGATGGGAAATGTTCACATGTGACATCCAATTATTTTGGGGGGAAACTGCCCTTAAACTGTGAAAACAGCTCAGGATTTATCAGTTCAAACAACATTAGAAGTCAGGCTTTCTCAAAGCGAGCTTTTGACTGCTCGATCATTATGCTGCAGCACTGAGCGGCCACAGACGGGCAGTCAGACCGTCTGGTGTGGATTTCTGCTGTTACAGACATTGCTTCGAGTTCAGCTCTACAGAACTCTTTCGCTCATGTCAAGTCATCCGTCGAGCAGTCAAAAGATCGCTTTGAGAAAGCCTGACACCTAATGTCATTTGAAATGATAAATCCAGAGCTGTTTTCACAGTTTAAGGCCAGTTTCAAAAATATATGTTAGCCCTCCTACTCAGTGTGACCACAAGCCATCACTGAGCATATAAGAAATCCCCAGTTAAAACACAATTTTATTTCTAGGTGAGGGGCTGAACTGTGGGAACCGAACCTTTAATATGCTAGTTGTAGCCTGTATGGTGTTTCAGCTATATTAAATAGTTTTAGCTAGCATAAAAAAATTAATCAAAGGATAAATCTTCGTTTTCTCTTTGTATTTTGTGTGTTGCAAATGCTCTCCTTTTTCCAAGAAAAATTAATAAGTAAAATTACAATAAAATAAATATATAAAATGAGACAGACCAAAGGTTGTGTCAAGACAGATTATTCCTGGCCTAAAAAGGGGGGAAGAGAGCAAAAATATGAATGTCATTTCAAAAGTAGGTTAAGCAAGTCAAAAATAGCTTCAAAGGCCTCTGACTTCAGGAAAAAAAATCCCTGGAGAAAGGCCTCTGAGTTAAGGCTTTTTTTGCTGATATTTTTTCTATATGCATTGAACATACACCTCTTTACATTATTGTGCTTAGTTTAGAAATACATTTAGTAACAGTTACTATTTGTTATAAAACACAGTAACTGGGTAATTTGTGTACAGATCGGATCAATGACTGCAGTCTCTGTACACCAAAAATTAGTTTTAGAAAGGTTTTGAATTATGGTGGTCAAGTTTAGAGTTTGGCCCTGTGATGGACTGGCAACCTGTCTAGGGTGTACCCTGTCTCTCGCCCAATGTCAGCTGGGATTGGCTATAGCCCCCTGTGACCCTGTTCAGTGAAATGGCAGTAGATAATGGATGGATGTTTGGTGATCACTACGTCATCGGTACATTGGCTGGACCCTACACTAACACTGTCTTGGTAAAAAGGTCAATTTTGAGCATACAGTTTTTTAAAATAGTATTTACAAGATCCTTCATAAGTTTTATTTTTAGTTTCTCATTTCTTACAGCTAACATTGATATATCATCACCATCACTTTGAAGCAAGTGTACCCTAATTATCCATCATATCCTAAATTTCCCCAGTCAGATTTATGTGTAAACATAAAAAAAAAGATGTCGAAGAGTCCCAGAATTTTGTGATGGTTGTTCAGGTTACTTGTTGAGATTTAGACAACAGTTTTAGAAGGTTAGATTCAGGAAAATCCATAGCTCTACATCCCTTTTACGACTTGGAACAGAACATTTTTCAGTAACTGTAGGTAACACTTTTATTATTATTACTGTTTGTCTGTAACTAAATAAGTTTTATGAAAATTTTGTTGATGTAAACCTGCCCTCAGCTATATCTTGGCTTGATTACGTAATACCAAAAGTTACTTAAGTTGTCTTATATTGATCCAAAAACTCTTCTTACAATGTTACTCAGATTTCAACCAATCATTTAGAACAATCTTTTTATTGCTTCAAAAAATAAATGAAAATGAATTTTACCTTTGCAATCTTTTATTGAATTATTGGATGGTTAGTCACTATATGATGCATATTTCAATAAGAAATAATGAATAAAGAATACAGACCCTGTTCTTTCAATGCACCAAACGGGTAATGGGATCCTAGATAAATACTAGTCCATAAGTATAGCGTCTGGGTAGAAAACGTGAACTACCTGTACTCTGCTTCATACATTTGTGCGTTTTTTTTTTTTTCATTTGCAGTCCCTCCCCCCCCCCCTTCTTATAAAAAAAACGTTTTCTTTGGCAGCAGGGGTCAATTACATTACTGTGATATGCTACTAGAACACAAACGCTTCAGTGAAAACAATGCATGCAAGTGAATCAGCATAATTCATTGCTACAGACTCACTGTTTACTGTTGATGCACGATACGCACCACTGAGTTGTATTAAGTTCCTGCTAATGGAGACCAAAGCCCCAAATGTTGAGGTATCAAATAGCTTAATACAGGCAGCTGTAATTGAGAAGAAGCTGTTACCATAGAAATGAGAGAGGGAAAAAAACACTTCAAATACATGCTTCATTTTACTTGGTTCTCTTAGAGAATGACAGAACAAAAATGAGAAGGCAATTCACGTGTGAAACTAGAAATCAGATCACAGTTGCAATTATTATTGACTGACTTCTTGGGTGCTCTGCTGTAACTCTAACAAAGCAGCCCTTCAGTTAGCCTTTGCTGTATGGTGCAACAACCACAAGTCTCACCAAATCACGATGGACTGAAATATTAAAATCTGCAGCTTTAACCCTCTGAAATATTAACAACATTGCACAGTGTTTGCTTTATCTGTTTTTGAGACAGAACATAACCAAATCTCTTTTGCCAAAGAGATATCACACTGTAGGCCAAGCACTGAAGGGACAAGAGATTGGGACGAGATTAAATGGGAATGTGTATAAATTGTTTAACCACATTTAGAGGATTTTTACATGCTAAATGTTGCCATATTAAGTTTACTTTAGTCCCGTGTTAAAAGATTATGTCTGGTATGCATTATTCGAAAAGCTTTCAATCTGAAAACTAGTTAGCGATAGCTTAGAAACATTAGCTTGCCTAAAGCATACCAATCAGAAAAAAGGGTACGGAAGGGATAAAGTTGTGTTAAAGGGTACAATGTCAACATAGAGACTCACAATTACACTTTAAGGTATCTGTATGTACTCATTTCACAGTTTAAAAGATAAAGTAGTGACAAGTAGTGAATGGTAATGGCTGTGTAGGCCTACAGTTTCTTCTGTTAGGGGTTTAATATCGGGCTACTATATTTAGAAAAAGATAAGAAAACATTTTAAACGTGCTTCACTCATAGATAACACCTTGCAAAATAGGCTCTTTGAACAGCTCCGCTGCTTCCTGAACTTAGGACAACTGCTTTGTTTCCCGTCTTTCAATAATGAATGAACTGATAATCCAGGTGTGTCTGGTCATTGGTGTCATGGTTGCTGAGGTCAGGCACACCTGGATTTAATAAGTTCTAAGTTCATCCAGTAATAAAGGCAGGGAACAAAGGAGCTGTCCTAAATTTGGGAAGCAGCAGAGCTGTACAAAAGGCCCATTACCTGAACATTAAAAACAGATATCAATAAATGTGCAGTATGTGCAGTAAAGGAAAGAAAAGAATAATTGTATGTTTTTCTAACTAAACTGTATTTTGATATAACACATGTGTCAATAATTTTGTAAAGTGATTCACTAAATCTGATTTTTTTTTCTAATCATCCTGCCGGTTTCAGAAGAAGACGTCCCAATCTGTCGGGCCTCTGGGTTTCTCATCAAGTTCATTTGTTACACCTGGGCTTCCCTGATTGCTCCCTCTTCTCACCTATGGTGTGCTACTTAATCCTGTCCTTGTCGCCTTCCCTGCTAGTTTATAAGCAGCCGTGTGCCAAGCTAAATCCCCCCCAACCACACATAAAAAAACTTTTTAAAAAAAAGTTTTATATAATTGTCCAAATTATATTCCTCGCCTTTTGCCATGATGGATCATTCTCACTGTGTGATCATCTGAAAACCAATATTTGCCTGCCTGCCTGCCTCTTTGGATAAAAATGCTAACACATTTCTTTGTTCTTTTGACCACATGCTATTGGGGTGCCTTTAGATTCCATATCCTAGCTGTCTGAAGTGCTCTTTTGCCCAAGTACCCCCCCGCTCCCCTCCCCCAGAGTGGATGCAGCCTGACATCTACAGACTGTAGAAAGGCCTGTACCTAAGGTTAACGATATTAAGAAAAATATTGTGTAAGAATGTGTGGGGAAGGAATGGAAAGATGGTTGTGCCAAATCAATGAAAACAATATAACAAAATAAGTCCAAACTCAGGAGCTACTCTAAAAATCAAAGCCAGACAAAATAAACTTATCTAAAAAAGTCAGCATAACCAAAACATGAATGTATGTACTGTTAATTTCTCTGCTGCTTTTCTTCCTTGTATAATTAACAGTATTGACATCATTAAGATATTTCTCCTATTTTCTGGAGATCTACCTGAATAAAAGCCACAGTGCATGTTAATCCATCTTTCCTGTCCAGTCCACTCCAGCCTGTCGATGCAGATAGCTGCCCTTCCTGAGCTGGGTTCTGACGCAGGTTTTTCCTTTCCACTGTCGCCTCATGCAGCTTTGGGTAGATTGGATCATACCCAAGATCTGATGCAATCTGTTTTACTTAGCTGGGATATTTATTATGCACTGGCTCAAAGTGATGTGTTTACAAAGCACGCTGAAATGACAATGTTGTCAAATAGGGCTTTACAAATAAAGCTAAATTGAACAAAACTGAACTGAGTTTGGAATAAATTGAACCAGCACGACACTGATATTTTGTTTTTTATAATGTAGACTGAACAAGTATGTTCCACTTGAACAAATGTAATGCCCCCTCTGTAATACGTTTCTGCAGCCGAGTCTGATGGCAATGGAGGACCCTCATGAACACAATGTCTTGGCTCTCACCTTGAGGAGGTGATGACAGCCTGTTTTGGCACTGTTTCACTGTCTGACAATATTGCCTCACCAAAGGTTAAATCTGTCTACTTCAATAAACTGAGCTTTAGCTTTCCCTTTTTTTATGTTGCCTCTTGTCTCTAAGCAAGGTACATTTGACACGTCAATGCAACTCAACCAATGCCTCCACTGAGTCTTTATTATACATGGATTTAAAAGAAAGCGTAGTTAACGTGTTATTGGATGGAAAGGAGTCAGTTAAATGCACAATGGTATATGACTTCTGTGAAAACAACTAATTGTAATTAATATTCACATCATACCATTTGTGTAACAATGCCCACTCTGGTTGTATTATGTGGATAAAAAAGAAGCAGAATTTAGTTCAGCGTTATAAATTGTGAAAATGATCAAATGCATGCATTCTAAATTTCTCTCAAGGAGACTATAAAACATGAAAAAGGCCTACTCCTTGTGGTCTGCAATGAAATTATATACGTGAATGTAAATATTGCAATCATTACGGTGCACCAGTTTCTCCTTTAAGTACAGATCACAATGCAAAGCAAGATCTGTCACCTACAGCACGAATGGTTTTAACATCAATGATGATCTCTATTTTTTTACGGTATTTCCATCAAAGCCTAATGCATATTCATAAGCCATATACATATTTTTAGATTCAGTGTTTCAATAGATGGTTATCTCAGCTGATATAAAAGAAATTTAAGAGGAAAAAAAGAATTTAAAAAATCCAGCGAAGTAAAACATGAATTGCTTTTGTCTTGGCCAATCAAAACTGACAGTTTAATATGGCAAACCTGACACATTTGCATCAATGCCATAGGTGGGCAAAAATCTATGATCTTCCCAGGATACCTGGATTTTGTCAGGTAACTGAAATTGCATATTTCAGCATGTCTTATTTTACCCCTGTGGAAAAGTCTTTAATCGTTTTTAGGTGAAGATACTTTTTGATTTTTTTTCCATTAGAGATGCCTCCTAGAAAAAATTTTTTGCACAATGTATTAAAAAGCTCCTCAGTTCTGTCTCCATGAAGGCATGGGAAAGTATTTTACAAAAGCCCTTCATCAAAACTGCATTTCACATCTTCAAAAAAATGTTGGGAGTAAATATCCTCGTATATCTCCTCTACTCTTTCACTCTGAATGTTTATCTGGATCACCCAAATACTTATGTTTTTTTTTCTTCTTAAAAAAATCAATCTTCAGATGAGCACTGCATGTAAAATTCAGCTTTATAATTATCTAAAAGTGTTTTTTTTTTTTTAAATGGTAAATGATATTGGTTGAAATGGAAAACTAAATGATTGGGGTTTAATCACTTTCATCAACCAAGCAAGTCAGTCGTTTAATCCAATACTGCTGGGCTGCTGATTTAATGTGGCATGGTGGGTGAGGATATTGGGATTCAGTACATGGGCCTTCCATGCCCTGCTGGAAGTTTCAGGCATGGTTCAGCAGGCAAACGCATATGTCATGTCATGACTCCATTTGCGGTGCAGTGATGACAACAGGAATAACATCTTTAAGAAAAGGGATTGAAGAGCCATCCCTCTCAAAAAGCTTACCGAAGAACAGTGTGACTAGCTTCATTATTCAACTATGCCAAATTTAATGACATTAAAAGATGTTTTATGAAAATTGAATCAAAATTTAAGATGTATAAGTTGAAGCTGCAACTTCATCTGTATTTAGGTAGACTAAACACTGAACCCTAATTGCTTGTGATATTAGCTTATGCTGGTTTTTAATATTGTGCCCTTTAAATAATCATTGAAATAAAAGCAGTTAAACACGATGTGGACGCCATACATCTTTGATTAATTTGTTACATTTATTCTAAACTTTATGGGGAAATAGGTCTTTCTTGCCAGTCGTATATGTAGACAGAGTCATTAGTTGTTACCCCTCGATACCACCAGACATGGATCTGGGTGAGCCATGGTCAGAGGAGTCGATCAATTCCACTCGATACAATGGCTGTGATTCCACTGCTCAGCTAAAAATAATTGTCTGGTCTGTGTTTAATAGAAGCTGGATCACTCTGGTAGATGAGTCATGGGACGTAAGTTACAAGATTGGTATAAAGAATAGAGTCCATTTTAAAATGAAAATACCTTTGCCAACTCCTGATACATACCACATCAATATACAGGCTTTTTTTCTAGGCCAGAAATAATCTCCCTGCCACTCCTAGGCTGGATTTGATTGGATGCACCAGTAGTCGGCAGAGTCCTTCACCCACATTGTGCTGGGAGATCCCTATGCTGCATTGTGAAAGCAAATGGACCGTCTGGAGATTCAAGAGAAAGTGATGATGGATGTGTCGTAGTTCAACATGCTGATTATCTCACCGTTTCTGCTGCTACATATACTGGTTTGATCCCAATAAAAACTGCATCAGTTTTGATTCAAAATAAAACAGGAAACTGAAACTATTCAAACCCATTTATGCTCCATGTATATTTAGGATGTCTGTTTATGCAAATCAGTCAATGCTTAGTTCAGAGTTCACTTCCGCATTCTGACTCAGGATGGTGGCTGTGCTTGCAGATGCATTCAGAGTCTGTGCAAATGTCCTGGCATGTCTACAGTTGTTGATGATCTCTTCAGCTTCTAGTTTAGATCCTTGTATTTGGCAGTAACACATCGTCTTCCTCCCTGGTTTGTGTCCTTGCTGGTTGTGTGTATACAATGAAACACTGCATCTGTGTTTTCTTGTGGTATCAATTTATTGTTACACATTGTTTAAATATGTATGGTAAGCTGGATTTTCATTCTTTCTTCTTGGTCAGTGATTTTAGGGCACTCTTGCCTCTGATGGGCAATTGTAACTGAAAGACAAATTCTCATCTAATCATAGAGTCTCAGACTATCTGGGTGTGGATGCACCAAATTAATAAGTATGTGTTACATGTTCAAAATGAATGTGTGATCAAACCATTTTTTAATGAAATCATCAGAAAGAAATGTCAATGCAATAGAATTTAAACTCTGAAAGTGAAAAGTTTAGCTAAAGCAACTGAAGGAAGGGACATTTCTTCCTGATTTCACAGTGAGAGTGTCGCATCGACATGAGAGTTTGACATTTTCTTTTGTATGCTGACACGCTTGGTGGATAACAGAGATGAGCCAGTGAACTTGTCACCAGACTTATACCAGATGGCTAAATTCAAAGCCTTGTAGTTCTAAGTGTGCTGTGACAGGCTGCCACTGTAGGCGGCAGCAATTTCTATCTTCAGACTTAAGATCATGTGATAATAATCAGTGGTGTCCTTTCCAAATTAAAGTTGTAGGTACAGAGAGCATCCCAAGTTGCTATTGCTTTATCACATGAGATGTGAAGGGGAAGGTGGTGAAAGGCTGAAAGTTGTTTGCTTTCATTGTCTTTCTGACTTTGCAGCTTATGTTTAGTTTGTTTCAAACTCTGACACACATTAACTCTGTGAATCTTACTGCTTTTTGCTCAGACTACACATTTTCCTGTTATCACTTATGCACATAGTTTGCTGACAGTGTTTTTACTTCATCATTGTCTGGCATCTCACAGAAAGAAGGGTTATGATTTATAATTGCAAAATAGCCTTTTTATCTTGTTTTGTCTTGACCTTTTAAATCTAGAGAGCTAATGAGGTTTTAACCTTTTTCTTTAAAATATACTCTCACACACTGTGTATTTTAGATAAGGTACCAAATAGATACACAATCTTAAGAAAAATGAGTGCATCAATAATACTTTTTTAACCAATAAAGTTTCCTAAGAACATTTATAAATCATAAAACTATTAAGGTTGGGTAATAAGGCATCAAAACTTTCTGAAATTTAGAGATGTTGGATCACAAAGTTTATCCCATAAGTCTAGCTGTAGGCCATGATGGGAACAGAGTGAAGAGCAAGAGCTGACTGCAAGGATTTTGTGAACAGTATGTACAGTAAACCAAATAAAAACAAACACCCCTTTGCCCCCTAAAATAGTGACATCTCATTTTTTTTTCTGTACAGCCGTTATGTTCTTACTGTGTAATCGTGTTATATACTGATTTGGGCCTTTGGTCTTAGAAATTTTGGAATTGAGATGTAAAGGTAATCCCTTCTTTGTTTCTGACCTTTTTTTATCTTGTTAAGCATTATATAGCAAATTAAAGAAATCAGTTTGCCACATTACAAAGTTGTATATTATTAGCATGCAACACAGAATACAACAAAGAATCACAAAGAGTTATGATCAGTTTTTCTGTCCTCAGAGCAGTTTGCGCTTTAGGGTGGAGGAGGAATAAAGTCCAGACTGTGGTGCTATGTTGACTTGGACATCTGCTCTTGCAGTGGCTGATGGGTGAAGTATGAATGGAGCAACTTTAAAACCATTGGCCTTAAAGGGTTGATGATAAAATGTCTGAGTGATGCATGATTACATAACAACCCCTAATATTAAGTAGTCCCAACAATTAAAAAAAAAAAATTGCACCATGTTAATTTAAGCTTTAAAATTCAGAAATGATTGCTTTTAAATTTCTAGCCTAATTGTTTTATAGTTTATCCAAGTTTTGCTCCTGTAAAACTGAACCATTAGTTTGGTTATGCAGCTATCATCTTAGACTGCCAAAGACCTCTTACTTCACTCCATTCCTTTTACTTCATGTGGTTAATTTCATGACTAATTGCAAAATACTCATCACTGGTCACTTAGCTATTGTTTCCCATCTTTGTCTGCACTTCAGTTTCTACTGGCCAATCAGCTTGTTTGTTGTATATGTTTAGGACTTCACACTTTCTTAGGGAATTCCACTGCTGGATTACAATATGTTGGATATTAAATGGATTTAATTTCATGTGTGTGTTTATATGTATTCTATTTTAACCACCTGAGGATTAAACCATTCAGTCTAATTGATTTTTAATCATCAAACTTAAATATCTTATAAAATGTCCTGAGAACATAGTGAGAAAAATGTGATAAATGGCAACCTGTCCAGGATGTACCTTGCCCCTGGGATATATGCTTTAGCACCCCTGCAACCCTGAAATAAATTAAGACGTTTATTTAGTATGAATGAATAGTAAGGAAAAACTGAGTGAAGTAAAATACTGAGACAAGATGTGGAACAGAAACGTTTTTTTTTTTCCTGCTATGTCTCAAATAAAAAGCTTGTGCAACAATCATGTGACCTCTGCAATCTATCTGTGCTGCTGTATTGGTAAAATGTACCTTTCATTTTGCCCTCTCTCCATTCGCTGTGTGTATGATGTTAGATGTAAAACTAAAAGAAATGTAGTCGTACACAGTGAATCTGCACAATGTGATCATCACCAACTGTGGTAATTAGCACATAGCTTTGAAAGATCACATTTTTTTTTCTTTTAGGTTGAGAAGATGGTGTGAAAGAAGCCCTTTGGAGCACGAGTAGTTAAAGGGCTTTTCTTTCCCATTTTTAAACCTGGCTGCAGAAACTGTTACATGGCGAAGGTGAAAAGGGCACGCTGCAATGCAGTGGAGCTAAATTGGAAGAGGAGCTTTCAACTAAATAGACATGAGCATATATCCACAAACCGCATGTAGTTCGACATGCATGCTTGTTTAAAATTATGTTGGCAAACTGATGAGGGGACTGTGACCTCTTTGAATTTATTTTGGTCTGCCAAATTCCCTTCCCTAGAAGCATTTCATAAAAATGTAAAACTACAGAGAACATGACTAAGACATCAATATGAAAAAACACTAAACTCACCAAATAACAAATACACACTTTGTTCCCCATCTTGTTTTTGAAATGTCAAAGTTATTATGGACTCTTGTATCATTTTGATGGTGATGTTGTTCTTTGAATTTTTTATTTGTACTGTAAGTAATGCTACAGTCAGAATCCCTTTATAAATGTTAGATCTTATGAAGAATTTAGGAGCCCAAGCTGTGAAACCAGAATAATGGCACTGCATGGTAAATCGCAAGTCTTTCATCAGATTGTGCTGGCGTCTGAAGCCATAGATGCATAGAGAAAATCTGTTCCGTCGCCATATGGGCTGAATAACATTTGAGTTTTAACATGAATTACCTTGTAAACACAACATTGCTATGCTGCTATGTAATTAGAAAAAGAATATATGTTCCAAAATGGTGGCATCACTTCATCCCATGGAAAACCCATCACTAGCAGAACTACAGTATGTCTAAAGATTTCCCTTCATACACACCACATGCTTGAAAGGCTTAATGATGAGCCTATTGTAAAGGTTTTGTGAGTTCTCACTCATGCAGATCATGGTAATGATATGGCATTTCCCTACTCTTCAAGAGCAACAAAATGTTACCAAGGTTACCGCTTCCTGTGGATGCTAATGAACTCTCAGTAGGTTAGATACCTGGCACTCGTTGCCAGTTGGAACTAAGGGAACCTCTTGAATTAAAGTTGGAACATAAAGTGTTGATTGCTTTCTCTTTTTACCACTGTATGATCTGAGAATGCTCTTATTTAACTACACCCACAGGTGTCATATGCTGCATCATTCCACCTGCTGACATGTGTATTCCTGCATTAATGCATGTTACATAAACATGATGCTGTTTTGAACAAGATTACTTTAAGCTTTTTTTTAAATTTGTTTATTTGTGTATTAAATTTATAAAATGTTGCAAATATAATATTGACTTTAAGGCCCATAAAATCAGCAAAAATTGTTGTAAGGTAAGGTACAAAGAAGTTTGTCTCAACCTACGTTTAACATAAACATGTAATGTTACAGAAACTCCATCAAAAACAGTAACAGTGCTTCACAGCCTTATAAGAACTTTTGACTTGTTAAAGAAAACATTTAAACTCAAAAAGCAAAAAGGAGAGCAGACCTTTGCAAAGTAGCTGATTTGCACCCATATCTGAGTTTCACCCTATGTTCTAGTCTTGTTTTATATGGATACACTATTAGATTCGTAGATCGACTGATAATGAAACCAGTGTTTTGGATCAGTTGTGGTGTTGTATGTTTAAATCAATTTGTTCTTGTGCACTGATAAATATTCCAAAGAACCCTTATTTGTTTAGTTTCTTTTTCCTGTTATGAATCATGGTAACCAAAATTTTAAATAGATCCAGATCTATCTTTTATAATTTGAAAAACCAGCTTGATACTTTACTAGTATTTTTTGGCAAAGCACCCTGACTATTTATTGTGGAGTTACATGCATGTATAATAAAAAATGGCTTCCTTCAACATTCCATGAAATCAAAGTTGGATAATGACCCACTTTCAGACAAATATAAAAATATATCTACTTGGGGTTTTTTTTGTGTAAAGCTACAAACAGACAAAAACATAACCTCTGCATCTTCTTTTGCAGAGGTTATAAGTTTGCTTTGCCATGGAAACAATCTGCATTGCTCTCCAGTTACCTGTTGGTGCAATAGTTCAGAGGATTTTTTTCATGGGTTGTAACAAATGGTTATTTGCTGGTTTTCATGGGATGTGACTGAATACATTGAGGCAACTAACCAACTAACTTTAGCATAACCATAGTAATTGAATTTTGAATAAAAAAGTGATGTAAAAAGACACATTCAAGGAAATAAACCTCATTCGATTAGGTGACAGCATATTGAGTCAAATGAATTGGTCTTCAGTTCTCATGGCTTCAGTGGGAGTTTCACCTTAGTAACTGTGTGAAACCACTGACGTTTTCTTTTCCTTTTTAGGAGACAACAACTGCTGTTGAGAGTTGTAACTCACCTGAGGTCTCATTAGTGACCATTGTCTTTAGTTTCACTTGAGGCTAAGTGAATAGGTGTTATCAATCTTGTTGGGAGCTGTAAGGATGCCAGTGTAGGTGGGGAGGCGGGGTGATGTCTCAGACCTCCTCTGTTAAATGAATGTTTTCCTAGTTTCTCCATCCAATTGAAGAAGCAGTTCTGAATGAAGAGTGAAACATTTTCAAGAAAATGAAACGCAGTGGTTTTAACACCTTTTTGTTGAGACAAAATAAAAAAAGATGCACATTTTAAACTGAAGGTCTCACAGGAATTGTTTGGTTTGCCCCTAAAGTTGGAAGCTCCCATCATCGGTTACCCTTAACTGGAGGAAAAAAAGATGGATAAAAGAGATCCAATGATAAATAAAAATACTAACAATGACCAACTGATTGTGTTTAAGAACATGTTTTTTCCTCAAACATCAAACTAGTAAGAATAATAGACCCCACATAAGTATAGCAGAATCATTCGCACACACTTTCTCCCTGCGTTTATCTACTTTTTAGCCAATATTCAATTGGTACCTACTCTATTCTACCCTACTGCTTTTCTATTACAAGTCAAGATTCTCTAATGTAGGTGGGGTCCCCATGCGCAATGCAACTTTTTTATTCATTGGAAATATACTCATAGAACAAATCCAGAGACATCGTCAGAGGGCAAGACTAATCACCCTGGATCACATCAGGCCAATCAATGGATGCCAACCCGTGGACGTCACACTACCCGCACGACTCAAAACGCTTAGTACCTCAACGAGGAGGGTATAGCCAAAGTATCTACGGTTTGACACATCCTAATGGAAATGCTGTTTCCGGGTGGAGTGATGTAAGGTTGGGTAGAGTAGGTTCTAGTGGAAAAGTGCCTTTAATCACTAAAGTCAGTTCTACATCACTGCGCTGCCTTACTGCAAAGAGTAGCTCCGATCAGTCCAATCCACGGTTTTTCCTTTGCCCTGATCCCATATGCATACTCTTAGATCCTAAGCAGGATAATATTGTTTTGAACATTAGACAACCTGCAATTGCTCCCATGCATATATTTGTTACGTCCCTCAAGCCAGTTTGCACTGCTGACTGTGTTTTCAACACCTAGACCATGGGCTGGATTCTTCACTCTTCTGACTGCCATCT
>JBAMHV010005551.1:0-13754 GCA_037177535.1 Pseudomugil gertrudae | reverse complement strand
CTGTGTGTGAAGTCCTTAGAGACAACTTTGTTGTGATACTGGGCTATATAAAATTAAATTGATTGATTGATTGATTGAAATCATAACTTCTGATCATTCATTGCTGTAAATATGAAACATGGAAAGATAATTCATCTTGGATATGCAGAAATGATTTTTTAACAAAATCATTTATGTCCGTTTCTGAGATCTTTTTCAACTAAATATGCTGAATATCTCAAACATATATGTAGAAAACATCGTGAGCACTGTTCAACTTCAAGAAAATGGTTAAGGCTGATAAGCTGCTAGAGAATGTATTTTCAAATTTTACTTTTTATTAAATTGTTTTATTTTTTGCAATTACTAGATAGATGCTGAAGCATTTTACAGTGCAAGACCACACAATTTTCTGGCCCTTGTTCCAGAAAATTTTAAAGACTCTGATACTGAGCTAAGTGATGATGATGACCCAGTTGAGCAGCGTTTTTCAACCGTGGTCCTCAGGGAACACTGCCCTGGGTGTTTTGGTGCTCCCAACTCCAGCACGTCTGATTCAGGTTCATTAAACTGCTCGTTAAGTTCTTTGCTCTCTGCAATGGCTCTCTAATGAGACTGTGGGGCTAAGAAGAGCAGGAAAAAAAACACCCTAAAAACTGTGTCCTTGGAGAACCAAGAGGACACTCTGACCCAAGGTCTCCATCAGACCCAAACAAAGGCACAAGAAGAATCTGGAAGCATGAAAATATTGTAAAATTCCAGGTTCCAGATTTGAACCCCTGAAGGCTGCAAAGACACATTTCGTTAAGGTGAGCTGCTTGAATTGATTCCCTTTTAAACGCTTTGTCATATTTTTCTCTCATCAAAATCTAAACTCTCCTCTTCCTGCCAGTGAGCCTTTGGCACTGCCATCTACCAGATCCGGTTATAATTACACTAAATGACATGATTAAAGCTTGCTTTTCACTGAGGAGCTCCCCGGAGTGTCCCCACTACCCATTAAAAAGTTTTTTTTAATTATTTTGACGCATTTGGCAGTGAACGAGTTAATATGATTGATTTGAAAATCCTCCAGGAGATAGTTTAGCATTTAATATGAACAACATACACTTTACACATGATACCATTGATTTTTTAAAAGTGGTTTTTACTTCTGTAGCTCACTCGAAACAGGTTTTTTCTTTTCAGATAGGTGCCATTAAGCCACTCCTAAAGAAATGGACTCCAGACAAGAGCAGGAAATAAAACCGTCCATACTACTACTATGGTATGGTTTTGAATATAAAGCACTTTGAGCTGCCCTGTACATGAAAGGTGCTATATAAATAAACTTTCCTTGCCTTACATTATTAGCCGCTTTCCGACAGAGACGTTTTAAAAACTGTTAACCACAATCTTTGTTTTGAGAACTGCTCTTCCCCAGGAGAACCGATTCTCTTTGCATTCGCACATGAGTCAGGCATCTTGATAGGGACCGATGTGATGCAACCATCTAGGACAATGACGTGTCCTGTAGCGCCACTTAAAAAAAAATTAAAAAATAGAGAAAAGAAAACCCCACAAAGGAGCAACAATGGAGGTTGAGGAGGCTACTGTGTTATTTATCTGCATGATGGGATTATTAATGATGGACAATTGCATCAGGCAGCTAACATTGAGGCTGGAAGGGCTCAGAGAGCCAGAGGAAAAGAATCAGCGGCAGACAAGAAGGAAGAACGCAGCGCCACAGATAAAGCACACCACGTGTGAGTTTAACTTATTAAAGATGCCCTGATTGCATCCATGTGCTATGAGTAAACATATCAGACGTTCTAGTGCTAACGGGTGGAGCTACCACGTACGTCAAATGTGTTCCTATGGAACCATGAAAAGACCCTGCTTTGAAGGAGGAGCTATAATAGTCATAGAACTGAGGGCCACGGCCCCCAGTTCCTGTCGGTCAGAATGCAGGTCTGTTCCTGAAAAGATTCTAGGATCTTCAAAAGGTTCCTACAATCATAAAGCCCTGATTACTGAGTACTATAAGCACAATGCAAAAATATGCAATAGCCACTGCAAAAAGCAAAATAAAATAAAAATCCACTGATTCTGTCAAAATTCACCAGAATTCAGCTCATTTTGCCCATTCAGGTCAGCTGCAGCAGTGTACTGTGGTATATATTAAAATGCCACAATGGCTGTTGGAAAAGCCAGTTGTACAAACACATAGTGGAGGAGAGGGACTGATTTTTTTTATTTTTTGCTACATTTGGTCTCTCTTTCTTCAGCCTCCACTTCCCCCACTGTGTAACCATACCACCATCACATACGTTTCCCCATGCATAACTGAAATAGTTGAAAGTGGGTGAGGACAGGGGGAACAAAAACCATAAGAAGAGTGGGTTTTATTTCAGCCTGGCTGATGCCACTGTCCTACTGCTAAAACACAGGCTCCGGCCTAACTCCTATGTATGTTTCTGCTGCCATAGCAACCAAACACTTAAAAGAAAACATTGAAATGTGTGTACAACCACAATGAGCCATGCAATTAACTGTTTGAATAGGGAGGGTCCACTAATTGTATCTGAGAGGAGTGAATGGAGTACAGGGACACTTCAGGGCTGCTGGTTGATAGTTTTGGTGGAGCAGCTGATCGAGGAAAATGTATTTGGTGCCAGTAGAGTGTCACTATCTCCCTGTTGCAAAAGCAATTAGGCTAATAGAGAGTTGGGTGTTGGATGCATATCCCTGATTTGAACAAGGGTATCACCTCTCCACATAATGATCAGTCTTTTGTCCTATCATACTATTACCTAAACAATCTGCTAAAGCCATTAACCTGTTATTGTGGCAGCTGCCATTTTAATAGAAAAACTGGATTTTTTTTTTGCATTAGTAGTTTTTTTTGTGAGTAAATCCTGTAACGTTGAGGTTCTGTTTTTATATTGACATATTTCAGCAGGAGAAAGGATGATACACGCATGGAGGAAAATAACATGATTAATCATAGTCTGACTGATGATGCAATGTGGACGTTGTGAATAAAAAGGTTTAAAACCTTCTTAAATGTCTAACTTTCACTGTAGGAGATCATCACACATATAAGTTTAGCCAGTTTCACAACATCAACCTCTTTAAACTACCTAATGTTTATGATAAATTATAAAATCAAGATTTTTATTAGAGCAGCCCAACAGTCTTCAAACATTTTAATTAGATATGATAAGAATGGGTCTTAATAGTTATTTTTATGCTCTTTTGCTCAACAATTAACTGACAGAAACTCCTTTGTCTGAAGAAATAATACAGTAGTTGTATTGTTATTTGACACGTCCCACCAGATGGTCTGCTTGTCTGCTATGTTCAAAACAAGTATGAATCTATCCAGCTTATTTGTAAGGAAATGTTGCTCTCTAGTGTTACATTCAGGTCACTACATTTTTCTGCTTCTCTTCCAGATTTATAGACTTCCTTTTGACTTAGATTCATTTGTGTGATCCTGTTTGCCCTCATCTCGAGTGGTCCTGGCCTGCCTCTGATCTTTGGGTAGAGGGGGTTGCCTTAGCATGATCACTTTTCTGTGAGCACGTTTCACTCCATACGTTCTGCATGATGATAGTCACTGAGCTATTCTTTAGGTTTATTCATGAACAGCCATTTTTCCTTATGCAAGAGTACTTCAGATTAGTTAGTTTTTTTGGTGTGTGTTTTTTATTTTTGTTTTTAAATGTATTTATTTATATATTTTGCTTGTTCTTCATCTCTGGCTCTCCTGGCATTTATGACTTCCTGCAGGACCCCATGAGATATTTGTTTCCTTTGTGGTGTCCATCTCTCTTCTCTTTGTTTTTCCATTTGTTCTCCTTTTTCCTTTCTGTAATCTCTCTGTCCTCTCTGGTCAGGTCCAGCAACATTTGTATATGATGACCAAATATTTATTGAAAAAAAGAAAAATGCAAAAGTCTAAATTAAATGAATAAATCATTAATTAAAAAAAATGGGATAATAACAATATCAATTTAGACAACCATTTTGTTTAATTACTCATTATTTCAGCTACTTTTCACAGAACACACACAGACACACAAACATATATCTATGTAGATATATAGTGAGAGAGAGTGGATACTGCATATTTGATATATAGAGAATATGCAAGGGGAAAACTACTAAATAAAACAAGAAAGAGCCTAAATAAACCACACTAACAAAACAAAAGTTTTAGACCATGACACCGTGATATTCACACACAACCATCTCTGGGGTTAGAGGGTGCTCTAAAGAATACATTTTTTTGTTTCATTTTTTTTAAAGGGATGGTATAAATAAATGGAATAATTTTATTCTGAGTATTGGTATAGACAAACAAGTGGCCACCTGTCTGTTAATAATTCAGAGAAAACCATTTGGGATCATAGAGGTGAATATTCAAATTGATAACTGAAGCTACGAAGAATTTCTCTGAATCTCAGAGGACGGATTCCTAGAAAGCACCTTGTTTCCTGCAGCAGCTCCGTACATCCAGTCCTTCTAAATAAAAAAAATTCAGATAAACACGAGAGGATTGCAAAACTGTCCCATTTCACAGATACTTTGATGATGTTCATGTTTTTTTTTAATAAATTTGGTTTTTGAAGATATTTTCAGGGTGTCAAGCTTTGACGTTCTTTTCTCTCACTCACTCCAGATTTGCAACAATTTGTTTTATCTGCAAAAGGAAAAACCTTGAAATTAGAAGCCATCCAATCAGTTTTTCTGTACTTGCCTATTCTGTCAAATAGGGCCTGGAGCCTCGGTACATCCCAGACACCTATCAGTCTGTCACACGGCCAACACAGCAAGCCAAACAACCACTGATGCCCACTCCTATGCAGCACATACAAATAACCCTAACATGTATTTTTTTGCCTGGCTGACAAAACAAAAAATTAAAATGTTACTACCTGCTTTTCACTGGATAAGAGATTCCTGTAGAATAATAAAAGATGTAAGATAAACAACAGTAGAACTTGGAGATGAGTTAAATAGTGAAAGTGGAAGCATTTCTACATGAACAATGTGAAGGGACCTCAATGACTAGAACCATGGCTACGTAGCCATGAGAAAACCATCGTGTCTACAGTTCAAGTCTCTGATATACGGTTGGTGTTGGTCAGGTTTAGGTTCAGCATTATGTGCCAAAAGAATGATGTAATCTGATTACCTTAATATGCTGAATGAAGCTATTCCATCTTTCATGATTGCACAGCCATATTTTAAGATGACAATGCTTGGATTAATGGGTCTCAGATTGTGAAAGTGGTCCAGGAAACAGGAGACCTTATTTCCACATAGGTTGGCCACACCTGAACCTCATGGAGAATCTTTTGGATGTTCTCGGAAAGGCTCTGCACTGTGGTCTGACTGGTCCGTCATCACAATAAGATTTTAGTGAAAAAATAAGACTGGTTGAAAATAAATTTCAAGACATTGCAGAAACGGTGACAAAGCAAACATGATCAGCTATCCCCTTACGTCTTTTATGTATCCCAGTTATTTTATTTTGAAACTTTCAGTAATAACAATTCCTCTCTGTGCATGTCCCCTGTGCAACTATGTCTTTAATCCTGCTTGTGCTTGTTCCAGATAAGATTCAAACCATTACCACCCACCCCCACAAGTTGTCTCATTCCCCACCGCCTTCTACTGTAAAGTTTGGGTCCAAACCGGCCTGTTCCTGCCGAGCTTTATGTTTATATATATGTTTATATGCACCATTTAGTTCAAGGCTGTATATGACAGAATAAACAAAAAATAATTATTCAACAAAAATCTATTAGTTTTTGAAAAAGTTAAAAGTTTAAATGTTATTTTCAAATTGAACAAGAGATTATAAACAACTGAAAATCATGAGCACCTCAAAAAATACTCAAATTGAATGTACACTAATACAATGACTCAGAATACACAAAAATGATGAGAATCAGGGACAGTAATACATATGTGTCTTACTTCAGATTGAAAAGACACTGAAAGGCCTCACCTGTGACAGACAACGTGCAGACACATTAAAAATGTGTTATGCAATTTTATTTTGTTTGTTTTGATCAGGTTTTGTCTTTTTAAATAAATGCTGACTTAGTTTTGCTTGCAATACTGCCATTTTGTGTATGTGTAATAAAGAGCAAAATAATAATGAAAAGGTCCCTTCCAAGCTTGCAACAGCACGGGAAATTTTTCATTAATTTCCACCACATTAATCCAGTTCTGTCTTCTTTATCAGACAACTTCCACGCAAAGAACAATCTTTTTTTTTTATTTAAGAAAAACAACTGGATGCAGCTTGCCATAAATGAATGTTGTTTGTTTGCTTTTCCTTTTTACACCATTTAGCTTCAAAAACAGGCAATGCCAACAGGGTGGGAGGGCTGCAAGATGAGAGCGAAGCAGCCTAAATGAACCTACATTAATGTGGCTGGACCGGCTGGTAAACATAGACCTGAAGAACAAAATGTGGTGTGTGACATCATGTTATGCTCCAGATAAACGTTCGTAACAGTGCTCTTTTTAAAAAATTCTTTCAATTAAAATAAATCTATGCTTTTCAACCCTTTAAAAAGTGTCTTTGCGAGTTCATCAGGTGAGTGTGTAATAGGTTCTTGTTGGAGTGGGATACATTGTAAGGTGAACCCCTGAAGTCCTGTAACTTTGTTACTTGTAAGCTATATTTCTGGGTGTTCTCTTTAAGTTAATTTATTTCTGCTTATATTGTTAAATCTTATTTAACCCACCAGACAAGTGTAATCTGACACCGGTTTATGCATCCCTCACATGTTGAAGGTTGTGGTTTGCTACCACTTGATGGAGCAAGAGACCACCAGATTCTACTCAAATCTCAGCTTACACTTCCAGCTCTTTACGAGACTATTGTTGATTTATTGCTTACTTGGTGTATTTGATTAAGTTAATGTATTTCTAGTCAGATATTCTCTGTGTTTATCATTAATTAAGACCAGGCAGTTCTTAGAGGACAGAACAGTATTGGTCTAGATATGTTTTGTGGTGTTAAGGGTACAACAACTGTATTTGAAAGGTTTCATCTCAACTCCTGGATCATTAGTAAAATCAATGATCAATGTAAAAATCTTGAATGTAATAGATGCTGTTGCACTGATATGAATAAAGCACTGTGATGACCTTCATTAGTTATTTTTTTAATGTCTGTCTGTCTTTCAGAGGTGGTGGGCGGAGCATTTGGCCTGATGAAGAGCACCTTTCATCTCCCTATGGAGGACGGGCAGTCACGTGTTTCCGGTTGTTGACTTTGCCAGTTTGGACGGCATGCATCCAGTGATAGCCATTGAGTGCCTAGCATATACACACAGGATAAAGCATGGATTAAGCATGAACACACTCACACAGCAAGTATCTGTGGATGGTACCCAACACAAACCTCTATCTCATTATGTCTCGGGTAAGTTTAGATCAGTTTATCACTAAGCGCTCCTTATCCATCTCTAGTAGCCAGAATGAGCCATATTTACGTGAAATCTATGAGCAGAAATAAACCGACAGTGCCCAGTTACATTATATTTTATTTTTATAGTATTTGTGAAACCACAACAGAAACTCAGAACATACGAGCAGACCGAGCTGCAGCTCCGTGTCCACTGCCGGTTATCATGGCATCGCGTCACAGTGACAGATAGTAAATACTCCACTCAGCAGCCTTCTGTGGGAAAACAATTTAAATGGTTATACATTCAGTTTTATGTTTTTATTCTTTTGTAAGTGGCTGTGGTAGAAGCGGCATAATGTCCTTCGATGTGTCTATTTGAAGTAATTAATAGACTTCATAGAAGCAACCGCACCTCTGCGTTGTCCATTAATTTCTGATTATACATACCTCGTTGGGAATTATTCCTCACATAAGTAGTTTGATATAAAGTGTCCTCCGCATAATCTGCTGGTAGCGCTGGTTCCCAGTCCTCTCATCTCACTGCTGCAATCCATTTATCTCACTGCATGGCATCGGGAATCTGTAAAGCGACGGGCCGTTCTTTTGGCCCTGCCTGTTAGGCTGCTACACCCAAATGCGGAGCATGAAAATCACCATTTTGACCAGGAAGAATACTCCACACACTACAATCTGTCCTATTTAACTGGTCTGAGACTGGACTACTTACTGGACGGACTGGACAGTAAACAAAAGTCAGGTGACTCAGTGATGTCAGCTGCACGTCCTCCATAGGCTGATCCGATGCGAGCAGCCAGACTCCTTCTCCCCCTTGTCAATTTCTTCCCAACACAGGCTGTCCCTGTGTTGGGCCTCCCTTCTATAGTAGGAGGTGTGACGACCTTCATTAGTCTGTCTTTCAGAGGTTGTGTGCGCATCGTTTGGCCTGATGAGGACCACCTGTCGTCTCCCTATATGAAGGCTGATCTGGTGCGAGCGGCGGGGCTCCTTCTCCCCATCATTAATTCGATTATGTTGAGCTTTACGTTAGTTAATAAATTCTTTGGCTTTTGTTAAAACTTAAATGGTTTGGTTGTTTTTGTCATGGCTTTTGAGCCGCGGCACCTTAAGCAAGCAGAAGACGCCATGGGCCATGGCAAAATATCAATATGCTCTCAAATGTAAAAAGAGAAAGCAATAAAGCTGAATGTAAGAGGAGAAATAAAACAAAGCTTCAAGTCTATTATGAGCTGCACAAAATTATAACAATGAGCTGTGCAAGGCCAGAGATCTCAGAGATTACAAATCCTCCTAAACAGTTTAGCCCACAGCTGCTTTCCTTTGAGTATGTATTCAAAAGAAGAATGCAAAAAAAGTTTGTTTTTACTTACATGGTGTAACGTCCATGAAAGCATTTTAATTATTTTTGTCTTCTTGCAATCAACAAACTAAAATGTAGTAATATTACTGAAATACTGTTGCAAAGTGCTTAGATTGCAAAAGAAGCTGAGTAGTACTGAAAATGATTGTTGCAATGCTAGCAACCATTTAAGATTTCCTAATAACATGTAGCCATTTTTATCAGTTCACCATTTACAGGCTTACATAAGTATTCAACCCATGAGATGTTCTACTCTTTAATGGTAATTTTGACAGCAATTTTTTATTTAGGTTTATAGTCTTTTAACAAAAAAAAAATTTAGTTTTTGTCAAAATTAATAATCTCGATTTCATTAGTTTAAGTCTAGTTATAGTCGACATAACTTTAAAATGTAGAGTTTTTTTAAGTTTCCATGAAGGCTTTGAAGTAATGTCTATAAAACTGGTGAACAAATAGCAAGTAAAGTTAAAAATTATTTTTCTAAAATATTTTGGGCAAGTTTTTATTCATTTAAAAGTAAGAAGTTCTTTCTTAAATGTCTTGTTTTGTGTCGCATTGGCATTGACAAAGACTATGACAATAAAATTAACACTGGTCTTTAAATTGTATCTGTAAGTCAGTCATGTGATAAAAATGTGGCTTTTTTTAACCAAAAAAATTGGCAAAAAATGCTGCTTTATTGAATCACTGATTTTATGTTGCATCACTTAAAAAATTGTCAGTACTTTGTAAAAATAAGTTTTTATTTTGACTTTAATGAGAAATGTTTAACCCTAACCCTAACCCCTTCATTCTCTGCCACTTTTCCAGAGTCTGGTCTCAGAGGTTAAAAAAATAGAGATAGTCCATTCCCTAGCAATCCTCTCCAGGTCCACCTTGTAACTACAAAGCATTCTCAGGACAGAGAGGATGCATATTCCCAGTGATACTGGAGTCTTCTCCCAATAATTCAGGCCAATAAACTGCAGCCCTCAGGTATCACTTTCCTGCAAGTTTTAGATGCTTCTATGTTTATCTAACAGCTTGTTGTCAAGTTGTGCACAATGACCGATAAACTTGAGCAGGTCTGTTAAAGCAGGGTTGTGTAAAACCTGCAGCTAAAAAGCCTTGAAGTGAGGTGTCCAGAAAACGTCCATGGAAAGGCATGAATTGTATTGAATTGGCATGCAAAGGCAGGGATCTGACCGTGCCAATGCTCAGTATCACAAACTTGGCTAGTATGATAAGGAATAATAAAAATGGAGACAAAGTCACAGTGAGCAAAAATAAAGTTTAAATCTTTTTTTTCAAGCCAAACTTGTATTAACCTCCTCCTATTCCATTGTCAGATATAGTGCAGAGCTGACAGAGAAAAATGTACAAGCTGAATCCTGTCAATGGTTTTACTGAGGTAGGGGGGGGATGTCTGCATGGTGCATTAAGGTGTCTTTCAGCTCAGATTAAAGACGGCTATTTGAGAGAGGAAAGGAGGGAGAAAAGGGATGTCTAATAAAACGATTTTTCTAACAAAAGAAAGAAAGAAATCCCCATGTTTTTGACTGTTGGTCTCCAATAAAGTTACAATCAAATGAAAGGTATTAAATGTCCTCTGAAGAAAATCTGATTTGCTTGCACGGATATTCACCCATCTCCTTTCCTTGTCTCTCATGTAAAGCCCTCAGGATTTTAAGAGCATTTATTAAAAGTGAGCAAACACACCTCTCAGGTTACGGCTCTTTGCTGTAATAAAATTGTGTTTACTGTATCAGCCCTAGAATTAATGAGACTAAATGGTTTGCTGACTTTATATGAGGAAATGAAGCATTTAAGCTGTTCAGAAAAGTTTCGCAGCTCAAGTCTTTAAGATGACAAAAAACTGAAAAGTTTCTAGTGATTGGAAGTGGATTAGAAGTTTTTGCTGCAATACAACAATTACAGGAAGGTAAAATGTAAAGAATTAAATGTTACTTCATATTTGGCACATGTAGAAAACTTTTGTATTTTGTTTGCTTGTTTATATGTATGTGTATGTACATAGACGCTGAGGGCCCGAGTACCCTTTGACAATACATGTGGGATTGATGATAAAGTCTGACCACGCATAGATGCACATGTTCAGAGATGTAGTGTGAATTTTACCACACAGGTGGCATTCATTGGCAGATGCTAATTTTGATAACTTTGGTTAAAAAATTACTTATTTGTGATCAGGAATCCCCCAAAGTGACCTCCATGTTTCTAAGTGTAATCTCCATTTGTGCCAGTGTTTCCAGCTGTGCCCAGTCAAGTTGCAGAAATATCAAAGTCAAAAACAAATAACTGAGTGAAGATGGTCCAAAGAAGAGAAGGACGCATGAAGCTAGCTGGGAAAGTAAATTCCCATTGATACGTTATGAAGCAACTAAAAACAAAGTATTTTGTGGAGTTCGAACAACAGCAAAAAATATTAATGAATCTTTGAAAGTCTTTTCAAGCTGGGCAAAAGCACTGGAACATTTCAGAGTTCATGAGTCAAATATGCATCAAGCTGCTGCTGGAGTTGTCGCCTCCGCTAATGCAGGTGTAAATGTTGGGCCTATTATTTCTGCAGGTAAACAAAAGATGATGTCAGATGCCAGGATGGTTTTGTTGGCTATTTTATCATCTCTCCAATATTTAATATATGTCAGGGTCTGGCCATTTGTGGAAAAACAGACAAAAAACTGCAGTCTAAGGATAGTTCACAGCTGCTGTCATGGCTAGCTTGTAATTAAATTAAATGAATGAATGAAAAATACTTTGTTAATCCCAAAGGGAAATTCAAATTGTAGTAGTTTTTAAATAAAAAAAATAGTTAATAAAGGATCTTCACTGTTCTTGTTGGGATGGTGGCGTCCACACAGGAGTCCATATAATCCGTCAGTCAATCTGTTGATGTCCTCTCCATGAGGACCACAGAGGACACTCCAGTCTGCTGTCTGGAAGCACCATCTCAGAGCATCCTCAGCATCTTTAGACCAGGTTTTAACAGTCAAAAACCAGGTTTTAACAGTCAAGGAGAGTAAATGGTTATCACATGAAAACCTTAATGAGATGACTGCAATTATGGCCCTTGATATGCTGAGAAGGGAAGAAATAAGGTCCGCTGAAGTTTTTTCTGGGATTATGGATGAAACTGCTTGTCTTGGTCAGTGACAGAGCAGGTAGGTCTATCTACCTCTGTTTTGTTACAGAAAGTCTGGAACCAGAAGAGATGTTAGTCTCAAGCATCTCAAACAACAGCAGGTGCACTTTTTCAACTGTTTAAAAAGATTTTAAATGAGATTCTCACTGATGATTCATAAATGCACAGGACAGTGTGATGACAGTGCATCACATGTGTCTGGCATTGGGACAGGGCTGCAGGCTTGCATGCAGGAGCTGTAGCCTCGAGCACAGTACATTCCTTGCACTGCACATTTAATGCAGCCAATCCCAACTGACATCGGGTGAGAGGCGGGGTATACCCTGGACAGGTCACCAGTCCATCACAGGGCCGGAAAACACAACAGCAGCAGCAAATAATCTGAAACTACCCGGCTGAGACCAACAAAAAACACACTGCTGGCTGATGGGGGCGCATCACCACACAGCCTCCAAACACCAGAGGACCTTTACCGACAGCAATACATGGATATTTTTGACCCAGCCAGCAGATTTAGTCCTGCATTCAAACACATCCAAGATGTTGATGATTTTGTTTCTGAAAAAGTGACACCATAAATACTGCACAGCTTTAAGGTGATAAAGACAGCTGACTCGCACTGCTTCAGGATGTGTGTGTGTGGATTTGGCAAAACAACACAGAGTTCAACTGAACACTTTCCAAGACATTGCAAACTTTTAAAAAGGTGATTAGGGACAGCTGTGTAGAAAGATTTAGCCAGAGCTCACAAAACTGGTCAAAGTCACACTGGCTGCCCCTGGAACATCATACAACTCAGAGAGGTCATCCTCTGGCTACAATGGGACTTGCAAAGCTGAATCATGTTGCACTACCGGACTGTCAAGATACTTGATCACAAACATTGAATCTGGATATAATTGCCAATGAGTTCACAAGGAGCAAAACATTTCTTATAAAGAATTAGCAGGACTGTTGAGTAAAATTACGCAAACAAAAAGCCTCAGGTTTCAGTATTACTATATAAGCTCTACGTGTTGATAGTTAATAGGATGCATTGTGTGGACTTGTATGATTTTTTCTCTGTTAGGTTCTGTTTCACTCGTCAGTGTGTTGCAGTAGTGAAGATTTCTGCTGGTCGTTATTTATGATGAATCTTTTGAAAATGTCTCTTTATAGAATTTGTTGGTGGGTAATAAACAATTTTGTGGCAAGTTTGATTCCTTTTACAAAATAATAAACCACAATTCACATGGAATATTAATTTGTAATATTGTATGTAATATTAATGATGGCTGGACTGAGCACCTAAACCTGTTCCCACCGAAAGCACGCTGAGGCGCATTGTTTGGTCACAACAGTAGCCTGTGGCTGGGCTGGAGATTATCTGGAAGTACTTGCCGCAGCTGCAATGGAACAGCGCTCCTCGTGCTTGTTGTCCTGGTGTTCTGGCTAGCAGCCAGAGGTGTATCGTATAAGATAGCTGTCAAAAAGACGTATGCATGATTCTAAGATTTGTAGTCGTATTTTTGTGTTAATAAAAGTTTTGTGCACAAATCAAGGCTGTCATATATGTGCGTTTGGTCAATTTTGTGGATTAGAAGTTGTTTTATGTGAGTATGAATCTTAAAGCTGTGAGTGCAAAATCTTGTGAATACAACTCCAATTTCTACGAAGACAAAGTCTCCTATTCTGTGTGGACACGAATTCACGTTTTTGGGTACGAGTAGAAAAGTATTCAGATGACGTCACAAGGGAGGAGTAATCGATCTGCCGATTGTACAAAACACAACAAGCTCCAATTTCAAAGATGGCTGAAGAAATTGCACCGGGAGGAGCTACCGGCTCAAGTGAAGCAT
>JBAMHV010005379.1:2500-13765 GCA_037177535.1 Pseudomugil gertrudae | reverse complement strand
CTCTGGCTTCCTCCCACAGTCCAAAGACATGCACCTTGGGGATAGGCTGATTGGAGACTCTAAATTGCCCATAGGAGCGAGTGTGTGTGTGCATGGTTGTGTGTCTATGTGTGTTGGTCCTGTGATGGACTGGTGACCTGTCCAGGTGTACCCCGTCTCTCGCACATTGTGACCTGGGATTGGCTCCAGCCCCCCTGCAACCCTGTTCAGGGAGAAGCGGTAGAAAATGGATGGATGGATGGTTACAAACAGCATCATGTTCAGCATTTTAATTTAAATACAGCCCAATCAAAATGCTTATTATGGTGTCTATCCTACAAACTGTGCTTCTTCTCCCTCCAGTGCCTCCTTCATACTGGGTCCCAGTTCACCTGATTTATTAGCAGCTGACCTCACCTTCCACCATCGCCTCTAAAAGTCGGCTTAACTCATAAAAACTACTGAATGTATAATTGATGCTCAATTATGCAAATGTTATTACATTTTCATATCCGTTTCTGAGTTGAATTAAATAGATCATATTGAAACTTAAATTATTTACCAGGCCGAAGCTGCAGGTTCCCACCGGGAGCCAGGAAGAGGAAGTAGAGACAGCAAAGGTGAGAGGCGACACAGGAAGGTATGGTGGTTGTACAGGTCGCGGTGGCACAGTTAAATTGTTTCAGGCTGGCTTGAATCCTGGTTTAGTGTGAAATAGCTTGTTAGCAGAAACTTTGCACTATGTGATGAGGGAACTACGCTGAATGTGGATGTGTGATTTTGTTCTATTTACAATGTTCTGGAGACCAGTATCACCCGAACTGGTGGCTCTAAACCCAGTAAACCTGCCACATGTATGATGAGCTCTTTACAAGCAAATGCCTCATTTTAAACTTTATTACACATTACATAATCATTGTGTTGTTTCTCTTCCTGTACATTAAACCTAAAGAGTCCATCAGAACAACTTTTACTAAAGTTACCTTTTCCAGGAAGAGCAAGCACAAAACCAGTTACTAATATATATGATGTGGAGTTAAATGCATTTACACTAAAAATAATACTGTCTCGCAGTCATGAAGAATTTCCTAAAAACTCTCTGGATCCAGATGATGATCCGGATCTTTAATGGAGTCTAACTTAGAACCTTTCCCAGAATCGTGACGCTCCATCCAGTGTTTTTGCATAAAGCGGGCAAACAGAGACGGACAGACCAGCCAAACGTAGCGTTGTTAGCAGAGGAGATGACTGCAGGAAAGCAACGGAAGTAAATACTCTAGTGCAGCATGACCCGTTGGGAATTGATCCGAATTTATCTGCTTTTTTTCCATTTAATATACTGGATTCTTCATATAAGCTCAACTAAAAATCGCAGACTTAAACAGTGATAAAGGAACTTTTCTTAGACATAAAGCCAAGCATCCAAAAAAAGGGAAGGATTGTAGGAAATAAGGAGTCTTCTGGGAAATCATGTCCTCCACCATACCGATAATAAGACCACCGGTGTAAGGTTAACACCACCACAGTATTATTTTTAACCACTACTCCATTAAGCCTCCACATGAAATCTATGGAAGCAATAGTGTAAAATAATTCCTATTAAAAAGCAACGACAGAACGACTTCATCATTCAGAAACAAAGCGATTAAATCATCCAAACTGCTTTACGTTTTACCTTCAACACTGCTCGTCTTGTGACAGCTACAGAGACTGATAAGGACATGGCTTTTTTATACCGCCCTGAAAAAGTGCAACAAAGTCTAATTTACAATCCCACTCGGCACAAAGACTGTTTTGTTGCTCCTGCCACAGACACACACAAAATACATACACGAGTCGCCATATTTTGTTGTTCTATTCTGGAATGCGCTGCTAGGTGGCAGCAAACAGTAGTAGCGCTGTGTTAACTGTCGTAAAGATTCATGATTTTTGTAATATATGCGTGTTTTTTTAAGACATCAGCTTCAGTTTGGGTTGTTCAAGAAGACTTTTCACGCTGGTGGAAGTTGTGCTACACTGGAGTCTTCCTGAGCATCTTTTTTTCTGCTATTTCAAGACTTGTTATTAGAGTCTTCATGGCAACGAGACTTGTTTACCGCCGGGATTTACTGATAATGCTCCAAATTCAAGGTTATCAGTGAAATAACACTTCAAATTCCAACGGAGTTGAAAAGAAAGAGATGAAGACATATCAAATTACTTTACTGTAGCTCTTTGAAATGTTTGTTGGCTTCTTCCATCAACACCTCTAATTCCATTGGATCAAACTTATACTTTCGCTTGCGGTTATGTGAAGTCGTCATGTTGCAAACCATAAAACATGCTAAATCCTCATTTAAATAGGCGTGTCTCCGACACTTTGCACCCGCTGTCATTTTCGTCAGCAATCTTAGTAGATCACGTACTAACCACGGTCCCGCACCACATGCTAAATTCTAGACTCCACTAGTAGATTTGGCCCTTAGTGTTTTATAGGGGCATGGGTTAGACCTAATATAATAATAATAATATTTTGACAGAAGAAGCCTAAACTGACAGTGAAGCCTGTAGATGTGAAGAAGCAGTATGATATTCATACGCCAAATTGCTTCTAGGTCTTATCAGGAAAATCTGGGTTATTTTTATAAACGCAGTTTCAAAACCAAAAAAAAAATATGTGGATCATTTAAATCCTCTTTTTTTTTTTTTTTTTTTTTTTTTACTGTTTGCTTTTTAACGTTTTATTTTTTATGTTTTAAACTGATTTTAATTCTCATGTGTTTGTTTATTTGAATGGTTTTGTAAGGTGACCTTGGGTCCTGAAAGGCGCCTCCAAATAAAATGTATTATTATTATGGTAACTTTTCATCCAGACACTGGACACAGAGAAGGAATTTCCTGGGATATTTGCTGCAGCGGGTTGTGGTGAAGGCGAACTCATATCTTTTCTCCAATGGCGTGCTGTTCTGCAGTCAACTCATCCGCAGGCAGACTGAACTGCTCGGTGGACACGCCAATGAAGCCAATGTATCTCCTCCCTCAGCAGCACTGCTTCAGAAGCATCTCCCACCCATTACCATGACAACTAGGCAGCCAGAGGGTGTAACATGATCCACCAGATCCAATTAGGAGTATGGGATAGGATTAGATTTGATTGCATTAAGGATAGATTAGGTTTATTGCATTATTAGCTTTAGAAGGGCAGGATGACAGAGCGCCAGACAACTGGTGGGGCGGTGCTGAGCTGAGCTCATCTTTCTTTTTTTCTGAGCCGTCAAATATCAGAGGAAAGAGACAATCCTGTTTCTTACTAATTATATTTATTGGCTTTTACTTTGCAGCAGATTTCCGTTTACTGGCTTTAAGCTGAATGAGAAGCTCACAAAACAGGAGGCAGTGACATTTACAGAAACCATGTTTGACCTTTAAGTTGTTTTTGGCTTGTTTTACTTCCTCTGTCTCTTCCTTCTACCTTTCATGTAACTTTCAGCTGTTTTACACCAGACAGGTTACATGTAACAAATGTTAAATGCTATTAATTACCCACTTAACTTAGCTTCAGGAGGACGATGATGTAAAAAACGCAATCCACTTTACTTATACAGCTCATTTTACACACCACCTACATGTGCTGCACATGGAACGTGTTGAAACACAGACACACAGGTCTGCACCCCCAAAAGACATTAAAACACCTAAGAGACCAAAAACACTGGAATATCTGTCATGCATGGGAATTAACAAACTGCTGGAGGCAATAAAACACTACAATCTATTACAAGAATTGAATAAATACACAACCCAGAGACTTTTTCAGAGAACAGAGTGCGCTGATTCGGGAGGAAACTAGGCTGATTTGAGAGGGAACTAGGTTGATCTAGGAGGGAATTAGGTTGGTCTGGGAGGGAACTAGGTTGATCCGAAAGGGAACTAGGCTGATCCGAAAGGGAACTAGGTTGACCTGGGAGGGATTTAGGTTGGTCTAGGAGGGAACTAGGTTGATCCGGGACAGAACTAAGTTGATCCGAAAGGGAACTAGTTTGATCCGGGAGGGAACTAGGTTGATCCGGTAGGGAACTAGGTTGGTCAAGGATGGAACTAGGTTTATCTGGGAGGAAACTAGGTTGATCCGGGTGGGAACTAGGTTGATCCGGGAGGGAACTAGGTTTATCCGGGAGGGAACTAGGTTGATCCGGGAGGGAACTAGTTTGATCCGGGAGGGAACTAGGTTGATCCGGTAGGGAACTAGGTTGGTCAAGGATGGAACTAGGTTTATCTGGGAGGAAACTAGGTTGATCCGGGTGGGAACTAGGTTGATCCGGGAGGGAACTAGGTTTATCCGGGAGGGAACTAGGTTGATCCGGGAGGGAACTAGGTTGGTCTGGGAGGGAACTAGGGAGGGAACTACGTTGATCCGGGAGGGAACTAGGTTGATCTGGGTGGGAACTAGATTGATTAGGGAGGGAACTAGGTTAATATGGGAGGGAACTAGGTTGGTCTGGGAGGGAACAAGGTTGGTCTGGGGGGAACTAAGTTGATCCAGGAGGGAACTAGGTTGATCTGGGTGGGAACTAGATTGATCTGGGAGGGAACTAGGGAGGGAACTACGTTGATCCGGGAGGGAACTAGGTTGATCTGGGTGGGAACTAGATTGATCTGGGAGGGAACTAGGGAGGGAACTAGGTTAATATGGGAGGGAACTAGGTTGGTCTGGGAGGGAACTAGGTTGATCCGGGAGGAAACTAAAGGTGCTTTCCCATTAGTACCTACTCTACCCGGCCTCACACGATTATACCCAGAAACAGAGTGTTTTCATTAGGATTTGTCGTGCTGTGCGGTTACATTTTCCGTACCAACTTTGTTGTGGTTCTAAGCATGTCGGGCCGTGCGGGTAGCGTGACGTACACAGAATGGCGTCCATTGATTGGTCTGATATGATCCAGGGTGTTCCGTCTTGCCCTCCGACAACTTCTCTTGATCTGTTCCATGAGTCTATTTCCCACTAATAACCATAATCCGAGCTCCAGGTAAAAAGTTTCCAGGAAGTCTTCTATCTTCGTGTCGGTCTTCTTCTATGGTATTTGTCTTCTTGTGTGGTTTTCTGCAGACTCCGCGCAAAGCATCTAGAAACTCACATTGTGTGGGGGACCCCTCCCAAATTAGAGGATCGCGACTTGTAATGGAAAAGCAATCCAGTACAATATAGTACTGCCCAGGCCGGTAGTCGCGTTGTGCAGGTACTAATGGAAAAGCACCTTTGGTCCAGGAGGGAACTAGGTTGAACCAGGAGGGAAATAGTTTGATCCGTGTGGGGGGGCAGGGAGATGATTCCTTGGTTCGCTCCAGTTCTGGAAATGCTGCGTCACCCTGACTGTGAAACTTATTAATATAAGAAAAAAAACTGGTAAAGGTTTAGTTTGTAACCAGCGTGCACCAAGCATATATATCTGACTACAGCTGCTGTTTTAACCTGCTGACTAAAACATTTACAAGGCTGAATAAACCTTTAAGTAACCATGCAGAAACCAAACTGAGTGTTTTATTGTTATTATTTATTATATATTATTATTATATTCTAAGTTACTTTAGAAAGTTTGAGGCTTTTGTTTAGACGGACTTTTTATCAGTTCTAAAATACATTATGAATAATTTAATGACTTAATGGTAATTTTCTTTTTGTAAATTTGCAGTTTCCATCATTAACATGATTTTGCATGGCTTCATCTTGTTTTCTAAATTTAAATGTAATTAATTTATGGAAAAAAACAACAGGATTTTTACAAGAAAACTTTTTCATATAATTATAACTGTTAGAACATAATAGCACAGATTGGATGTTGTCTCTGTATAAATAAAAACATAATTTCTATACCATATGGTCCGGATGAATACTCGATTTTGATTGGCTGTTATGTCCGTTATAAAGCGATAATGGACACCTATATAAAAAAAAGTTCCAGTCATATAGCCTGATGCTATGTTTAAGAGTTATGATCATTAGAAATGCACATGTAACATCCTGTCAGTGGCAGCAGGTCGGTTTTCGGAGCTGTTTACAGACTGATTCCTGGAAGGCTTCCTGAGGCCATGCAGGGATTTTCAGTAGAGAATCTTTTCTGTGTTTCCTGCAGATCACCAGCAGCACCCCATGCATACAGAGATTTCTCCCAATTCTCTACATCTTCTGATATTATCTTCTTCTTGTAGATTGTGAGACAATCAAAGTTTGAAGACTTGAATCTGAAATTGTTTCACAACTTTTAGATTAAGCTGGTCTGGAGAGGTGAAGCTCTGTGCATCTTTCTGAGGTGCTCCTTTTATACCCACTTATGTTACAAACCAGTTGACAATGAACCTCATTAAGTGATAAATACTTTTTACTTTTCCTAGCCATTTGTTGCTGCTATTCGAAGGTTTTACACATGTGTAGCTGTTAGGGTTCTGTGGCTTTTATTTTCCTGTTTTATTTTGTAGTTTTTCTCTGTTCAGCTTGGCTTCCTGTTCATTAATTCACTTCCCACCTCATCCGTCAGACCTGTGTCTCGTTTTGTTCTCTGTTTTAATGCCCTGGTTTCTGCTCAGTTTGCTGGATCATCGTGTTAGTAGTAGTGCTCTGGTAATATTCTGGTTAAAGGTTAAGAATTCCTGCATTCCTGCTGCCTCCTGCAAGCTCGGGACCCGTGGGCCCGCTGGCGTCCGGTGTGTCTCGGCCTGTGCATTTTCGGCTTCATGATCATGGGATTTCTCATATTTGGATTAAGTGGATTTCTCATGTGTTCCTGAAGCTGCTGCGTGGGATTGCAGCAGACATTCAGGGCATCTCTCGCTCCCTGAAAACTCTGACTTTTGCTATCAAGGAGCAGGGAACAAAGCTGGATGCCATCCTGGCTCAGTTTGCAGATTGCTTGTGTTACCAGAACTCATTCGGGCTCTTTCCAACCGCTTTGAGCGAGTGATGGGACGCTAGGAAGGTGCTGCAAATGAACCATCTTATTCAGCTGTTTGGGCTCCAGGATCCCAGCTGCAGAACTGAAGGTCGCAAAACAATGACCTGAAAACCAAAACATGCCTAATCTTATCTGGCCCTCCCACAAACGGTTTGGAAAATATTCTCCTGCAGAAGCAAGCCGGATAACTGCTCTGACCCGACCTTTACCCCTTTTCCATGGGATGCGTCCTTGCTGGATCTCCTGATGAGCGCACTGTTGCCATAGTGACGATCAGACGGTGAACTGTGTATGGACTGTGGACCATACACCTCACTATACATGCACACTAGTGATGGGAATTTCGGCTCTTTTGGATCGGCTCTCGATTTGATAACGTATGGAGAAAGTACTGAACATTATTACTTACATTTTTACATATAAGTACACATATTACAGTAATATGTGTGAAGTGTAGTACTACTACCATCGCTGTTATCAATAGGCTTAAAAAGTGTGTTTCCGTATCTATTCTCAAGCCATGGTGTCATATTAATGTTATTGTATTATGAGGTGTATAATAAATGTAGGCTGGAATAAGTGACACGACATTGAAAGCCTAGGTGTGATATGCACGGCCCGCCACTAATATTACCAATTTACCATTTACCTTCTTTGATCTAAAATATTCTAAAGCTAAAAAGAGGTAAAAATAACAATAACAGAAAATTCTTATGGCATTTTTTTTATTTTTTGTCTTGTAACTTGACTGCACTTACAAGAAATTAACATTTTCATTTTTTTTATTTTACCTCCTTAATAAAACAGATTTTTTTGTAAAAAATCAAATAAGACTGCACAAACATTTGGCCTCTAGGCCTACAGCCCACAGCACAAAATATTTTTGTCTTACCGCAGATTGCTGGACTGCAAAATATTTAAGTAAATTAAAGCAGCACTGTGTAACTTTTACACATATATAACCACTACAGAGGTCTTTTGTCTCGTTTAAAACTGCTTAAATCCTTTATTGAGTTCTGGTTTATGCCTAAATTTAGACCAAATTTTGACCTGGTTTAGTTCTGCTTTTTGTAGTTTAGCACTGGTAAAGATATGGTTTAGACCCATTTTAGTCCTGGTTAGGATCTGGTTCTAGATTTAGTCCTGGTTAAGTCCCAATTTATATCATGATATAGTAAGTTTTGACCTTAAATAAAATCTAATAGAAATATATATATAGGTATCACCTTGTTCCAATATTGTGGAGCTCTATATGAAACGTTACATATTATTGCTTTAAATAAAGCAAGATGCGTCCTCTTTGATAATGCCCAACACTGATATCTGCACAATTAAAACCCAAAGTAACCGTACTTCTTACCAAAAAGTTTAGCTCATGTTTGTGGTGCTTCGTGCTCTGATTTGATCTTTTCCTCCCTCCCCTCTCTCTGCAAAGTGTTGCCGTGTGTGAGCACTGTACACCCAACCTCTCCCTGCTTGGTGGTATGATCCATCTCTGGTTGCTTTTTGTTCTTATTATTCTCTGAATGGTTAAACGGTGGGCTTCCAGAAAAAAGGAAAAAGAATCGGCTCTCATCGATCACTTAAAAGAGCCGGCTCTTTGAATCAGCTCGTTCGCGAATGAACGACACATCACTAATGCATGCGCACATTCATATCACATGATACAGACACTTCCTGGTTGTCACCGTATGTTCCACATCCCACCAGTGAGGGTTGGATGGACTGTTTTAGAGCGATAAGGTCGCAGCTTGCAGTCCTACTGGGGACTTGCACTCCCCCTACTCTGTCACGTGAACTGTTTTCACATGTGCTTTATTGTTGAGGTGGTGTTTTTGTCAGAGTATAATAGTCTGCATATGAGTTATGCTGAATAGGATGCTTAGCTTTTTTCTCTCCTCAGTATTCTCCTTGTGTGGTTTTTCTCTCCACTCTGCATGAACTAGTTCTGCTGGTTCAGCTGCACCTAAGTACGGTCCAACTCTGCATGTCATGTTTGTTTCTGTGTAACCTTGGATTGGCTGTACTTGAATAATGAATTTCTCTCCGGGATGAACAAAGTATTTTTGATTTTGATTAAATTGATTCGGCTCCACACCTCCGTACCACCACTCCTTTTACTGACAGTTGCTACCATCAGATTCACAATCCCCTGAAATGTCTCACTTTCATCATCTGATATGTTTGTCTTCTACTAGGAATAAAATATGACTCTATGAGATGTGGAAATAGTTTAATTGTGGTTTTATTGACAGTTTTCGCCCATACAGCTGTATTAAATTGAGCCGGAACTGTAACTGTGCTGCACCTCATGTCTCTGAGCTGCTCAGACGGATCACAGATGAAGTTTCCCTCCCAGAACAGGACGTTTCAAACTGGTGTCTGCAACAAGGATCCGACCTTCTTTTAAACCGTAATACAGAAATGCTTCAGTTTGCAAACGTTGTATCTGTAAGGCCTTCGGTTCAGATCCTTACCTTTTTCTATCATTTAAGATTAAACAAACCCTTTTTAATCTAGTAAAATATATTTGTAAAAGTGAGTAGAACTTATCCTGGTTCTCTAAAAAGATATCAGTACATGTTATTCTGCTCCTAAAAGCTTTTTTTTTATCAGAATTGTACAAATTCAGAAAAAAAAAGAAAAAAGACATGGCATACCCGTCCAACTCCTTCCTCTGTGGAAATCTATGAATAATCTGATAAACTCCATCCAAGCAACATTTCCTCATTTCCTCCTACAACTCTGCTGCGCTCATTTTGGCAGGAATGAACAGGAATAAAATAATGATCAGGACTGCTAATTTTCACTCACTGAGTGCCAGAAGCACGGCTCACTGCGTGGGCCTCATCGGCCTCCTGCACAGGGAACCATTCACCGGACAGCGAGCTGGTCTTGGACCAGCCCTGAATCCAGTGTGTAGATCTTTGTCACCTAAGCTACAGTTGTTAACTCTTATTCAGCAGATCTGGTGAGGCTCAGAATTTCCTTTAACCCTCCATGAAACTTTTTGCCATTTTTTAGGCAAGCTGTATGTATTCACACACACACACACACACAGTGTGTGCAAACTGGAACATGGAAACATTAAAGGGGTTTATGCTGGTCCTTCATAGTGGGTTCAGACTGTGCTGCTGCAGAAAACATGCTGAAATGCCGGAAAGCAAAGCAGAACACACTAACCAACGAGATCATGTCCAGAAAATTAGCATGACAAAATAACACGGACCCCAACATGGACATTTCACCACAGGTTGTCATGGTGACATCTCCATAGACCACCCGGTCTGTAATGTGGGTGTCTACACAGATCAGTTTACAAAGCCTAAGTCTACGGAAAGCCATGTACGATTTAAGAACAGGTGTGTTCAGGACCTGCATGTCTTCACAGGTACGTGAACTTGAGAAGAAGGTCATACGCAGCAACTGAACCGGATCGCACACAGTACGATGGGCTTATGCCACCAGCGGAACAAATCAGAGCCGGGCCAGGACAAATAACAGGGCCCTGTAAACAACAATAATAAAGATCATTATAACATCATTTTACAGCAGACACAAGCTTCGGTACCACACAGACAGAATGTGTCATTTTTAAGTCCATAAAACAGACATGATGTATAACAAAGTAACAGAGCAACAAAAACATTCAGCAACATGGTCACTAATATTAAAACACTGACTTATAGCAGGTCAGCGGATAGCGACTGCATCATTTTGACACCTACTTTAGTCATTTAAAGCAGATACATGATGCTGTTAAATCATTTAAACATGTAAATCATGAATTTATTATCTGTATAAAGCAGAACCGCAATGCTTTGGTCTGAATTCCTGTTTTTTCTCGCTCCACACACACCTTATAACCATGTTCTGAGGTGTGTCTCGCTCCACACACACCTTATAACCCTGTTCTGAGGTCCGTCTTCAGAGCGTTTTGGTGCCGTCTCTTTAAATGTGAATGAGATATGTCATGCCCCGCCCCCCTCCAGGTCACAGGGCATGTCATGCCCCGCCCCCCTTCAGGTCACAGGAAGTTCTACCCTGTTCCGCCATGTTTGTAGCTTGATAGCAGCGATACGCTAATCTAAAGCACTATTTAAATAGCGACGAGCCTTACGCTCTGCAAACACGGGCTGCTGGTCAGAAGCAGGTCTGGCTTTACCACAGAGCAGCTACTGCTGAGTCCATCACATCTCCACTACACCACCGAGAGAGAAAGAAGGGGACACAAGCTAGTCTACAACAATTTACAACCACGCAAACTAACTGACACATTGTATAAAGTGATGGTTAGATGTATCTAACCGGGCTCCATGGCTGTGCTGGCGGGTCCAAAACACTGCTGCCACCAAAGTCT
>JBAMHV010004805.1:0-13810 GCA_037177535.1 Pseudomugil gertrudae | reverse complement strand
ATTCTCGCCTGCTCCCTGGATCTTCTCGCCTGTTCTGGATCTCACGGTACCGACTCTTGCCTGGCCTCTGGACTTTGAACGTTGGATTATCCTCTTTACAATATTACGGTTTTGTAAATAAAAACCTTAATTGTGATTCAGTCTCGGAGGTCCTTCATTACACCATTTGTAGCCTGTAAATATGAAAACAAAAGGTAGTAGAAAAAAAGATGGTAAGAGATGCCTCAGGTTTGTGCTCTTTACTAATTATTTTTCTTTTACCCCTACTCCTCCTTTTATAATGTTTATATATATATAATTCTCAACCATCTCTGCAGTTTTATAAAGTTACAACTATGTGTGCATCAATACAACTTTAAAAGCATACATTATACTTCTGTTTAGCTTTTTTCTGTTTAATTAATCACTTAGTTATGTTCACATAACTTATTTTGCAGTATGTTTCTTTAGAGTTTTTGTCACTTTGGCAAAGTAAGTAAAACTTTGTTCACCAATCTGATCCCCCCCGTACTCTGTACTCTACACTCATAGGGACATATTTGACTGTGAAATTCACCACAAGGTGTCTCATTTGCTGTGCCTCACTAGCTGTGTCACCCCTTTGTGTATTCATTATAGTCTGGAATACAAACTTCCACACACCCCATCAGTACACAAATTAATTTCAACAGTGCAGAATTTTTATTGCTTTCCCAGGTCTCACAGGAAGAAAACTTTAGTTTTATCTTCCATATGTGATGTCCATACACTTATATACACAAATAAATGTGACTAAAACAGGATAGTGTTATCTTTTTTTTTCATGCCATATGACTATTTGTGTGAATTAAAACCATCGATCTTTTGTGAAGTACCACATGAAGGCCACTACATAGAAGCTTGCTAATTTTATTTGCACTTACTAACCACTAAGTCCGGCTGTTTAGTTATTTAACACAAAAAGCCATTCAGCTAATAACATGGCAGTAGCTCAATGTGTAGACATGGCCAAGATGAGTTCCTAGAGTTATATAAATGAAGCATATGAAAGAACTGACTATGCATGGATGACACTGCTAGACAGGAATGGTGTAATTGTGTTGTATCAATTAATAAGTTATCAAGGGCAGTACGCTAACAGTTAAAGGAAACGCAATCTAAAATATATTAGATGGAGAGAAAATCCAACTCAATATTGTTGTGTGTAAAATTATTTGCAAACTGAAAACAAATTGAAGTGCACCTGGGTTGTGGTCACAAAGTGGTGGAAGTGAACCTCCCATTGTAGACATATGAGGCAGTAGGCAGACCCGTGAAGGAAAGATGATTCTTTTTGCTGGAATTTTCCCAGACTTTCACGTCTTGAAAGTACAGAATTAAACTAAGACGGTTTGTTCTGATTCTTTGTTTCAGGCTAAATGCCACATAGCATTTTAATGCTTGCCACAGGTCAGGCTTACTCTAACACAGTTCCATAATCTAAAATTAGATTATGATTGGTTTGTTTATCCCAAAGTAAATGAAGTAAATATTTTACTGGTTTTTTACTATATCTTTTTAAAAACATTTTAACACAAGAATGGATCTGTCCTTGTCGCAACGAAACACACACAAGAATAGGTAATTCTATTAATTACTGCTCATCAGCAAGGTAAAAAAAAAATGATAACCTACCAACTAACAACAAGGCACAGTAAGGCAATCTAATTTTTAATTTAATTTAAAATATCTTCATTATTTTTTTTTAATCAGATCATTTAATTCTGTTTACAGTTTTCTGCCATCATGTTTTTTAAACAAGTATAATATGGCCATGACCAATTAGTTAGGTGCTCACATTCAATGGGTTCCTTATTCATTCTCACTCACATTTTCACATGCACCTCAAACTCAGAATTATATTGGAAATACATTTGAACTGTGCAAACTGAGCAAAAACAACAATGAAAAAGCTGATTCTTATTCCCAGTGGACCCCAAACAAATTAGATAATATAAAAGAGAAAGATTAAAGGTATTTTTTTATTTACAGAGATAATTTTAGATCTCACAAGGTTTTTGATAATGAAATGAAAAATACTTTATTCATCACAGAGGGAAACTCAGTAATGTTGTTTATTCAGATTTCAATGTCTGCCTGTCGTCAATAGCACAAGTTGTAATGGCACCAACAAAACACTTCAATATTTTGTCCGAGATTTTATGCCATGATGGTGACTTGAAATTTTATTTACTTACAGGGACAGTAATTGTTAATTGTTTATTGTTTAATTGTTAATTGTTTATGTACAAGCAAATACTGAAAAGGTTTACTTTAAAAAAAACTATGTGCTATTACCTTCTGTAAATAAGTTACATTTTAATTTTACTCTAATGAAACTTTCTCCTACATTATTTTTCAGTTTTTATTGCAATGGTTGCAGGTGCATGTGCATATATTTAATATACAGAAATCTTCTGGGGGGAGGGATATTTCAAGAAGCAGTCTTACTTTACAAATTTAACAACTCTTCTAAAAAACGGGAACACTCTTTCAAATTCTCTGGAATAAACAGCACATCGATATGCGGCTTTATAATCCTCACACGGTGAAAAAAGCCTCTTATGATTTGCGCTTCAAAGTCCACGGAACCGTAGTCACAAAGTCGTGCATGCTCAGTGACGTCTCTGAAGCAAACATAACCATAACATACTCAACATAACCTGCTCCGCAGCAGGTTATGTTGAGAGGGTAAGTTGCTATGGTTACTTACATACGTTGAAAGTTACCTCCATTTTTGGAACGGAAAGTTGAGGTTATCAACAAACTTACTCCTAAACCTACTCGGTTATGTCACATAATCCGCTTTCTGGAACAGGGCCCAGGTGGTATAAATACATGGGAAACAAGACACAGGTGAAATGCATGAACTAATTAAATCCGTCTGAGTTAACAAACAGGAAATAAAGCCAAACAGACAACACATGAGAGACTACAAAATAAAACAGGAAAGAAAGTTAGAATGCTGGCCACAAACTCTCACCATAACTCAAAGGTTAACACTTCATCTATTTTGATAGGTACAGAAAAAATGGATGAGGGAAATGTCAAAATAAGGAGGGGCTGGAGGATGTGTAAGGAATTCTCCTGACTGATGTGGTGTGTGGAAGTCAAATTAATTAGAAATCAGTAGATCTTTCTGCTGTGGTTATCTGTGGGCCTAAAAGGGCTCTATTGGGTTAAGACGGATGGCACGTTCTGGATGTTAATAGCAGGCAAAGGCATTAGAGGTTAGGGTGTATTTGTCAGCGAATGACACTATCTGCATCAGCAATACAGAGCAAAATGGGATGCAAATCCTGAAAAAACAGTCAAAATAAAACTAAAAACAAGGATGGTGAACTAGGGAAAGAAAGGAAGAAAGAAAAATGCAAGTGTAAGACCTCGGTAAAAGAGAGAGGAGAGCATAAATGGTGACAAGAAAGGAGAAAGGAGAAGATGCACTTGTGCCACCACAACCTTTCAGTCAACTCCTCCTTCAGCTCCATAAAAAATACTCATAGCTTTTAAGGTGAGAAAAAAAGTTTATATTTTTTCAATTAGATAAGTACAATATCAAGTATGCTTATCTGATGGTTTGCTCTTAACTTGTGTACTTTTTTGTGTTTGTGCATTTGTGTCTTAACACAGTATATACGGTATAAGAATGATTTAAATTATTTTATTAAAAATGTTACAAAACATGCATAATGAGTAATTATATATATACACCAATAATTAAGTTATAAGAAGTTTGCTGTAGAAAATATATTGTTGGGCAGAAGAATGCCATACAGTACAGAAAAAAGCTATAATGTGAACAACTTTAAGCTTTACTGAAGAGGGAAAAGAGAAAAAAATAAGTACTATTGCTTGGCCTGGGAGAAGCAATCACCACCTTCAACAATGCAGGTATTGCTCTGGCATCAGTTGACAACACCACAAGGGGGAGGCTGAATTTTCAAGGATCAATAATTTAATGTTTCCCAAATTGGGGGCCTGCTCGCTAGGGGGCAGCTAAGCGAAATAAACCACTTTTTGTATTGCTAGCAAAAACAAGGCCATTGACATTATTGTTGTAGACAATGACGCCCTGAAAAAAAGAAGTTTGGGAAGCAGTGAATCATTTTCAACATGCGTGTTGCATATACAACTTTAGGATTTTCTAAAAAGCATGGCTTTTTTTATTTTTAAAAGAGATAAAAGCAGCAATATGGATCCATAAAAAAGTAAATATTTTGTTCTGTTACATGTTGTCCAACCTGCTACTCTCGTGAGAGTAGTAGCTGTTACCTCTTTTTCTTTTTTTTTGTTTTCATTTATTAATTGAAGACGATGTAGTAGTGGTTTCACTGTTTTTGTTATTCACATGACAAAGGAATTAAAAATATGAAACTAGGGCACATGGCTATTGAACTACATTGCTAATCAAATATGTGTATTCTACATTTTGCCTGAAAATAAAATATTTTCCTTTTATTCAAGATATTGGGTGTTTAATGATCAAATAAGGGACTGTTTAGGCCTTACATGTACATGGCAAAATGCCTATGCATTCTGAACACTTGTCATATGCAAAGGTCTCATAACAGGGTGGTCATTCAGACCATATTCTATTCTATTCTATTCTACAGGTCAAGAGTTTGTTCAAAGTTAGTACAATGCAATACCCTGAGCTTATAAAATAAGCTGATATAAAAGTGTTCAAATATAAAAGATTTAAGCATGGCAATGTTGTTGGTGACTTGAGTATTTCAGGAACCTTTGACTGGGATTTCTACACGCCTTTAGACTTTAAAGAAAGTTGTTCAAAGAAGAGAATATGACCAATGACCAGTATGACTGGAAATGAGCTGGACCAAAATGTTTTGATGTGGGAGGAGAAAAACCCAACTGGCTGAGAATGATAGACAGGCAACATGAACAAAAAGAAAAAAAATACATAATGTACACCAATAGCAAAATGTTTCAAAACAGTGCATAATAGCTCTGTCAATGTTAAACCCTGCAATGAAAAAAATAATTTATTAGCATTCCTAATGGTATTCAAGAGTTTATCTTGATCTAAAATTCACAATTTCAGCACATTGTTAAGGGATAGCATGGTTTTATCGCATTAATCCTAATTTAACATCTCAATAAAAATGTTTAGATCAAAAGCCTCATTCAAGGTAGCTGAAATTCTGCTGGAAAAGCACAATCACGTGAGTAGGGAGAAAGAAGAGGGGGAAATGAATTATTATTCTGTGTGTAAGATAATAGTGACCTAATCATTATTCCACAGCCAGGTTTTTGTTTGAGTGAGAAGTCCATTACACTCATTGTCATGAAGTTCCCAAGAGTTGGCCTGGAGCTATATTAATACTCTGAATTAGAAATGAAAGCATAACAGCAGGTACCACTGAGCTGTTAAATCTCATTCAAGTGGATGAACACATAGTGACAGAGGCAGAATATTGCTCCCCTGGTTGCAGCAATTATACTATTCAACAGGAGCACACAATGTAATGAGCCGAACTTCACCAGATACTTTTAGGTGTTACAGTGATATAACTCTGCTGTAAAGTGATGTTGTTACACTTGGGTGGAGCAACATAGCATCTATATTAAAATGAAGCTTTAAAATTTTAGATTTGGTCCATTGTACTGTAAAGCAGGGGTGTATCTAGGACTAAAAGTTAGGAGGGCTCAGCCCTCAGGAGATTACATAAAAAATGACCACTGTCAGGTAGTGGCGAAGTTATGAAGCCATTTGAAAAGTCTGACTTTTGCCTCTATTTTTTTTATTGAAAGCGCTTCATTCTAATATTCTTTCCAGGACATCCAATAAAGACATACTGACAGCTGTTTGTTTACTGCTTTGTACAGTTTCATTTTCCTGGAAGTCAGACAGAAAATAAAATATCTCCATATTCTCACATGCCAGACATGGATATAGTCGCAGACCACCTGGAGTGATGGAGCATCACAGAATTATTTCCTTTAGTGACATATCAGTCTGTTACTCTTTTGTCCCTTAGCTGCTCCACTGTATCATTAAATAGTTTTTCTTTATTCTACCATTCTAAATCGTAAATTCTATTAATTAGTAAAATAATTACAACCATTCAAAAGAATGGAAATTTAAAACCCTTTTTATCTGGGGATGAGCCCGGATTAATAAGCCCCAAACAATTGGGTAACACTTTACAAAAGGGGCCACAAAATTTCCGTAGCTACTCAGAAACTACTGAGGAACAAATAAGGTACTGATGATTCATTAATGATTACTTAAGCTTTATATTCCTACCACATCAGCAATTGATTAGTGAATGATTACATAATGATCAGTTAATCATAAAAAGACAAAAACCTGATCAGGTACTAATGATGTATCATTGATTACAGGAAGCGGGCCTCCTGCATCATAAGGGACCCCACTCACACTACACACTCACTGTTTGTCCCCCTCCCCTCAGGCAGGAGGCTGTGCAGCATTAAGAGCAGGACCACCCGACTGAAGAACAGCTTCTTTCCAGAAGCTGTGAGGCTGTTGAACTCTGGAGGACCCCTGTAGCCCCCCTGCTGCATATCATATCTGGACATTCACAACACTGTACAAATGCAGTTTTTTGCACAATGCATACATTGCACATTTTACAGCCCTACTTGTATATATTCCTCTTAGTCTGTTATTTTATATTTTACTTATAACTTTTTATACTTTGTCTGCTGTTCTTTTCTATTGTTGTTGGGCTTGGCACCTGAGACCAGGGTAACTCATTTAGTTCCAGCACATATACTTACATGAACTGTATATACATGCATTGAAATGACAATAAAGAACCTTGAATCCTTGAATTACCTAAGCTTTATTTCCATCACATTTGTTTGAGTACTAGATCAGTGAATGATTATAATTAGTCATAGTAAGTTGGTCAGGGTTATGTCATTGCTCATAAAAATATTAAAACACGACCAGAGACATAAAAAGCTTAGGTACTGATTAGTTAATGGTAAAGTAATGGTTAACTACTTATTCTGAGCTTTTACTTTACTTCAGGGGCCACAAAAGGCTTAGGTACTGATTAGTTAATATTAAAGTAATGATTAACTACTCATTTTTAATTATCATTCTACTTGAGTTTGTTTGCTGATCAAGAGAAACACATGTTTGAAAAGGTAAAAGATAAATAATCTTGTACTTGTATAGCGCTTTTCTACACATCAGTGCACTCAAAGCGCTTTAACACTATTCGACACATTCACCCATACGCTCACACATTCACACACCGGTGACTGGGGGTTCAGTGTCTTACTCAAGGACACTTCGACATGTGGACGCCAGAGCTGAGATTTGAACCACTAACCTGCTGGTTAGGAAATAACCCGCTCTACTACATGCGCCACAGCCGCCCCCGGAGTTGTTACAGATTTGCTTCTGTTATTCACTTGATACATCTGAACCAGGAACCAGAATAAAGGTAAAATAATCATCAAACATGAACATGGTGAACATATATTTCATGAGCAATGACATAATCATGACCAACTGACTATGACTAATATAATAATTCACTAATCTAGTACACAAACTTATGTGATGGGAATAAAACTTAGGTAATCAATAATAAATCATTAGTACTTGATTTTCATCAAGTACTAATCAATCTGATTTATCTGGTTTTCACCTTTTTATGATTAACTGATCATTATGTAATCATTCACTAATCAATTGCTATTTAAGATGATGTGATAGGAATATAAAGCTTAGGGAATCATTAATTAATCATTAGTACCTTATTCGTTCTTCAGTAATTTCTGAGTAGCTAAGCAAGTTTTGTGGCCGCTATTGTAATGTTACCCAAATTTGACTTTAGTCACATCTTTCTAAATAAATAAAAAAAATAATAAAAATACCTTCAGTTTTCTGAAACCCCAAATTATTTTCTTGCCAGACTTTTCCTTGCTTTTGTTAATTAGCTGGACTTGGCTGAATATTCCTACGAGCAGGAATGATGACTTATTTTCCTCTCAGAAAATCAATTTCAGCTCCGGATGGACTCATGGTGTTGTGTTCATGTGCAGCTGTAGTTAAACGATACCATGATGGACCTAACTGATCTACCTGCCGGGATTTGCAGTGTCACACTTTGTTGCGTGTAACTGAGGACAGAAAACGATGAATGTGACATGCAACAATAGGGTCTCAGCTATTATATTACAAGCATATTTAAAACCACCCATTAAAATGTAAGGGCAAATTTTTTTTTTTTATTTTTTTAATTTTTAACTAGAAAACAAGACTTTTGGCAAAAGCCATATTAGTAAATGGACAGTTTGATATGATCTTTTCACATTTTAATTTAGTTTCAACATGCAGGTAGAACTTTTAAAGTTGTGATGAAGTCACTGAGAGCCATTACATCCAATTATATTCTACAGTCATTTGTCAGACGCTTTTATCCAAAGCAACTTACATATGACGAGCAGTCATTTTAACCATAGCTATTAACCTAACATGCATGTCTTTTAGTTGCAGGAAGTCGGATTACCCGGAGAGAGAACCCACGCATACATAGGGAGAACATGCAACACAGAAAGGCACTGGAAAAACCTCCCTAGCCTAGGCTCAAACAAGTGACCTTCTTGCTGCGCTAACCACTGCTCCACCATGCTGCTACATTCAGTACCAAACACAACTATTTAAGGTTACCAACCAATAAGAGACATGTCGTCATGGTTTGGTCTCTTTGTTTTTTTGGTTTCCTGTTTTATTTTGTAGTATTCCTGTTTTGCCCCATGCGTTTCTGTTTAGCTTCATGTTCTGTCCATTAGTTCCACCCGTCCTAATTGTTGATTGTGTTCATCTGGTTCTGGTTTGATTCAGTTGGTATTTAAGTCCTTGGGTTTTTAGTTGTGGTTGTGGGTTTATTGTGTTAGTTTGTATGTTCTGGATTGTTATTAAAACATATTTCTGCATTCCGCTGCCTTTGGCCTCTTGTCTGTAGGGATGGTGAAACCAAAACCTCATCAAACATTGAGCAGATTTGACACAGATGCCTGGAAATGACACACTGTGTTAGAAACATTTGACATGTTAAAAGAGCTCCATCTGCTGGCTGTGGACATCTGATGTGTCAGCGAGAAACGCTGACAAGACTTCCTCAGTGCTCACTGCACAACTATCATCCCTGTCTCATTTTTGAAAGTGTTCAATAAAATGATACATTTTCTACTACAAATTAATTTCTCATTCAGTCTCCAGATAAATGATAAAATGGGTAACTCCTCATTATTCATGATATAAATATAATAAATATATCTGGGGGGGCGGCAACGGGGATAGTGCTTGTGTTACATGCAGATGTTGCGTTCAGCATGAAGCTGGCCCCGCACTCCTTACAAACCAAACTTAAAACAGTCTCAATCGTTTGTATTGCATGAGTTCTGGTTTGTGCCGTTAAAATATTTATCTGTGCTTCTTTAGTTTCCAAGATATAACTTTAATATGGGGAGATGATGTCACACAGACCCCTGATATCCACTATTTACAGTGTGGTTTGCGAGGGGTGGGGGAAAGCTTCATGCAGGTGGAGATTAGACATCAGCGGCCAGAAACGTGACCCCGGTTCCAACCGGTTCACGCGCTGCTCATACGCTGCAGCATGAGAAAAGTGGAATTCCACCGGGAGTCAATTAGTAAACCAAGTAACTAGCTAACCAGCTAACCTGAATAAAACCAACCTGATAGGCTATATATGTGTATCTATATTTGTATGTGAATCTTCGTCTCTCAATAACCCCCGATCATGTCTCCTAAGCTTTAAACACGCCTGAAGTTATTGAGAGATTGACAAACCCGGCCCCTTTGATATTACCACGAGCTGCTTGACCCGCTCTGGTGACGTAACGAGGCCTCGGTTAGTGTGGTCACATGACTTTTAGCATGGTGAAACATGGCTCGAAACAATACGTAACACTTCCGTGTTACATGCTCGATACGTGCTCGAGCAGATGGGCTCAAGCATAACATCCCTACTTGTCTGTCTGCCTGCGCTTGGAGCCACTCCTCCATACCATGCTTTACCGTGACACATGTAATCTTATTGCTCATTATTATTTATTTTCACCTCTTTTAACTGCACTTAAAGTTTCTGCTTTGAGTGATGCATACGAACAGATGGGTTGCAGCCCAGTGGGTGTGCATCATGTTCTTGGATTTTCTGTCCCCTTACTGTCATCTCTGGCTCCTGAAACTGCAGTTGGCAGGAGCAGCACTTCATACTGAAGGCCTCAAAATAGCAGTCCAACTAAACATTGATGTCACATTTTAATACATTGCACACATAGTGGTTCATGACTTGGTAAGTGGTTTATTTTTTTTATAAGTAAAGCTGTGCGAATGAGTCCGAAGCTATACCTACACTTATTATGCCACATCGCCACCAACCGGTGCAAAAATGCAGGTGTGAACTCTGAACTCAGTACTGCCCTCTATTAGAAGAACTGACTTCAGAACCATGGCAATGTGAAAGATGAATAGAAGTATGAGGATGATAAGACGGCAATGTTTGAAATGGATGTTCCAATTTACACGCATAAGTGAGCATAAATGGACCTTTAGGGGAAAAAATCTTTACAATAATATCTTATTACAGTTGTGCTTACAGTAGAGGGGAACCTAAAAATGGATGGTTGCTGAAGCATGGTCTCCGAGTTTAATTGTGTGCTGTGCATCTATGAAAATCCTGATAAGTTCACCTCAAAACCTATATTTTCTTTTAATAATAAATTTATGTTTGGAGAGTTTTTTTTTTCTTTTTCATTTGTCCTTTTCTATGTAATATTGTGTCATGCTGCTAATAAAAAATCTGCAAATACAGAAAGTACACATACTGATATGCAGATCATACTCACTTTATTATTATTATTATTGGGGAGGTATCAGTCAGTTTTATGATTCGCACTGCTTCACACTTCTCTTTACATAAACTTTACAGTGACTACCATCTGGCAAGTGTGGGCAGCTACAAGCTGGTATTAGCACAGTAGTGTAAAGTATCTCTGGGCAAGGATTTTAGCAGAGCAGTTAATTAACCTGGTTGTCAATTATTTACTGTTTTAAATTGACATGTAAAGGTCTCTAGTCATTGTGTGTCTATTAAAGAAACAAGAAGGGTCATATGTCGCGCTGTTAAGCATGTGTATCTCAAAAACCTGAGTAATATGGTTGTCAATACTTTGAGATGGTTTACTCTACAAGCTAATTGGGATGAAGTCATTTCTTTAGCTATGGCCATTGGTGTGTGTCCACTACACAATGACCTTATCTGCAAGATATACTTGTGTTTCTCTTGTCCCGTCTCTCCCCAAATAGAGGACTCTGCACAGAACTGCATTGATTTGCCATTTTAAGGGAACCCATGTTCTTCTTACATTGGATCAGCAGAAGATTTAGTGTTTTTGATCTCTACTTATAACAGCAGTTGTAGTGATTATTCAGTTTTTTATTTTTGTTATCCTCAAGTTGTGTACTCGGCACAGGGGCATTGGCGTATCATGGTTTGAAGGTAAAGTTTGGACTTTATGTGAGCAGAAATAAAGATTGCTGCAACGTGTCAGCTATGAACAGAATGATGAGCGAAGCGAGGTGGAGCATCTGAGAATTCCTGTAGAGTTACTGGCTGTAGATGCAATGATTTTATCATTTTAAATGGATGATACCTATCTGGATGCTACTCCAGAGTGGATAAGAACATGACTTTATTCACAGATATTTTAACATTGTTTTTTTTTTTTACAAGTCCCAGTATTGTTCTGTCTGACATTCAATAAAAACATATTAAGGACATTAAACAGTAGATCTGCCATCAGATCCAGTAAAGTATTTAATATTTTTTTAATGAACAAATGTACTTATTAGTACTCATTAGTACAAATTATTATTATTACACTCATAGATTATTACACTCATTTTATTTAAAAAAAACTACATTTATTTAGCTGAATAATGTTTTACAATATGAAATAAAACAAATTTAGTTAATTTAAAAAGTTTTATTCAGGATCGACTTTGTGACAACAAACTTGCAACAAATTTACAAGAATATAACAATATTATAACGAGTGCTACTTTTCAGAAAAAAAGCAGAAAAAACATTCATTTGTGTGTGTCTAAATAAATGTGGTAAAATGTTTATAGAAAGAACAAACATCAGAACAAATTCCATAAAATAAGTTCTATAAAAAACCAAATTTGTTATGATTATTATTATTTTCACTGTTTACAATTAGGCTAATACAACTATTTAGAGGTCACATCGAGTGTTGACCACCTGTCTTCTACTGGCATAGCTCCTGGACATACCTTTGCTGCACCTGCTGCAGGTTTTGTTTTTTTGTGCAGCAGCTTCTCCGTACCTAGCATTGCCTCCATTTTTGGGAACTGCTGCATGAGTTGCGTGAGTTGTGCAATTTCTGTTTTGCTTGCCGTTTTCTTTGCACAACCTCTGATCTTCTGCTAGCTGTTGTAAGAACTTCTGATGTGGGATTTAAATGCTAGTGCACTACTTAAAAGGGACGTTCACATTTATTCCACTAAGGTACAAACAGTTGTAGAAAACAGCAATGGGCCACCTTTGTGGTCCACCTTCAACTGAATATTTCCTTGCAATCTGATTCAAGACATATACGCCGTATTTGGTGGTGTTATAATTTAGACTGACTGACTTTGCCTTTGGTCCATCTATGATGCCCACATCCATGTGCACATTGCACATACACATCAACTTTTCCTGAATAATTGTAAGCGTAGTATCCACACATTTCAGCCTTTTGGTAGAGAACAGATCCGATTGCTGTTTTGCAGAGCGGGAACCTGTACTTTGTTTCCTGACAGTACCCAAAATACTGGATTCTTGGTCTTGGATTGCAAGGTTTTGGCCAGAAGAAACTGTCAATGGTGAAATGTATTCCCTTCCCTAAGAATGACTTCAGCACCGCAACTTCTTCAAGGAGCTCACTTCTGTGCTGCACCCCATTCAGCAGATATTTTGATTTGACATCTGCCAACAAAAAATTGCCAAATTTATCAGGTTTTTTCACCATTAAATGAAAACATACACTTGGCTTGATGGGAAACAGCTGCTCATCAATTGTAATGTTTGCACCGGGCTTGAAACAAGGAATAGAATTCTCAAACTTGTTTCAGGTAGCAGAAATCAGGGCAAGTCTATCATTCAGACACACGTCTGGTTTCTTTTTTTTTTTTATCAAAACGGAGAAAATCCAATTATATCTTTGAATCTTCTTCTGGACATTTTGTCTGAAAAACGGAAAGCCACGGCCTTCCATACACAAGACGGCTGTGGTCAGATCTTTGATGCTCTGCTTTGCATGCGGAGTGGGACTCGCAAATTCAGTTAGAATGTTATTACTCTGCCTTCTAACTGTCCACACAGTAACTGATCTGGGCTGACCTTCATAATTATATCTTGTGTAGCTGATAGTTCAGTAGGATCTATATTGTTATTAATAATAATAATAATAATAATAATAATAATAATAATAATAATAATAATAATAATAATATAATAATAAAGAATGTGATAGCCCCAAAAAAAATGCTCCCCTGACATTTCTGTTATCAGCACAATAATAGTTATCATATACCCCTTTTTCATGGTAGTATTCTTCCTTACTTTCCGATGAAAATTTTCACCTACTTCAGGAGTCATCACATACATCATCCAGATCTGGGGTCCGTTCCAGAAAGCGGGCTTAATTTACCGTGAGCTAAACTCCGCCCCAGAGGTTAATCTATCCAGAACCT
>JBAMHV010003932.1:0-13898 GCA_037177535.1 Pseudomugil gertrudae | reverse complement strand
TGCATGCATCTTGTATTCTGGGTGGGGGAAGCAACATGCAGACTATACCACATTTGAAAAACAATAGACCAGTAAGTAACTATGGTAGAGGGAGGGGGGCTTGCTGGAAAACCTGAATTTGGCCGGCCTTCAAGTCTTAAATTCTTTAGATTATACTTTTAAAATATTGACATTTATTTCAATGGCCATTGCCTAGGTATACAATGCATCAATACTTACTTTTTAAATGATGTAGTTTAGTTTGGTTACTAATTGTGGTAACATTGCACAACGTTCACATTTTTAGTTAAATTATCAATTAGGCTTAACATTAAATCTCCCTTACTATTTGCCTCTTCCGTCTATCTTCTTGAAAATATGTCTTTGAGCTTTGCACATTTGGCAGCACTCAAATAGTGCCTTTCTCTTCTTCAACCAGGCTTTTTCAGCCTTACCTGGGGCCTCATTTACTAAATTTTGGATAGAATCTCTACTAGAATTGTACTTACGCAAAAAAACCAAACAAAAAAAATGAAAAAGCTGCTACGTCAAGTTAAAAGTCTGATTTATAGAACTCTGCTTACGGTTCACACAATTTCCCTTTATAAATCACACTCTTGCTGAAAAAGTTGCGCAGGTGAATGAGCCTGTGAGGACTCAGCACCTCGATGTGTAGCTACTGTCACCTGGAGCAGCCATCACGCACAGCTTCTGCCTGTAGTTTGTTCTCCACACTGCTGTGCAGCAGGATGAGTGAATGGACTCAGGAAACTGGGCACATAAAATAATATCAGAGTCCCAAATAACTTTTACATTAACTGAATGCACGTTTTTGCAGTTCACACAGACAAACTGGTTCTCACTGGGATTACAAGGTTCTGGCGGGTCGGTGGATTCATCACTGAACCAGTCATCATCATGGGCCAGGAAATCTTTGTGGTCCTTAAATCTCCCATCCTGATCCTGCTGTCAGTCTGCAAGTAGGGCAAGCTCATCCCCTGTGAAGCATTATGCACGCGTGTCATTGCAATATTTCTATGCTTACACAGTAATAACAGTTAATAAACACCATAGCAACATTTTATTTAGTATGATCATACTAAGCTCGGATGCTTGAATACGTATTTATGGAATAAATACCTCAGTTTTAAAGCATGTCTATAATAATCCATTTTCGTGTTTTTGATTATAATGATACAAAGTCTGATGTGAAAGATAACAAACATGGTTTAATGTGGCTTAAATGTATTATCCAGTGTGCTGCCAGTTTTCTCTCTCCACAATGTTACTACACAAGGTCCAGAGTTGGCGCAGTGGTATGGTTTATTTTTTAAATCCCAAACTTTGCTTCGTAAGGCAAGGCAAGTTTATTTATATAGCACCTTTCATGTACAGGACAGCTCAAAGTACTTACACAATTTTTAGGCCCGCTTTTTTGCGTAACCAAGTTTTATAAATGAGGCTCCAGGTCTCTTCCTATCCATTTTTCCTTGCTAACCAGTGGCTGGCCCTCCTCTTTGCCCACCACCACTTTGGTTGGGACGCGGTGGTGGACTCAACCAACTGTGATATATGCAAAGGGGTGTTTGTGTCACATGGTAGCTCCCAAACTGCCGGTGCCATCTCTTTAAGAACAGGTTGATTCAGAGGAAACAGCGCTGCAAAGATTTATTCATATTTTACCGTATTTTATGGGCCGACCAACCGGCCCATAAAGGAAGCAGCCCACTGGGAACCCTCTCGACTCTCTTTATTACCCACTCTGCCCTTGGTGTGAAGCATCTCTTCTGGAACAGGTTGGGCACCCTCACAGTGCTGCTGTAAAGCAGACTTTACAGAATGGATCTTCCTCTTTCATACACCGCCAAAGTGTGGGGCTGCTTGTGGGGATTGAACTGAAACCAAATCTTCTGATGTATAAGGTGTTCCTGGAGGCCTTCTGACATACTGGTAAATGCTTCCCTAAGTTTGGGAACAGACAGCTGGGCTGTCCAACGCTGGCATTCTGTATAGGAATGCTGATGACTGCAGACGGCTTCCCACCCCTGCAGTACCCAAAATGACCTATGCACTTCTGCAAAGACACGTTTTGGGCCAGGATGATGGAGGTCATTGTTATATATTTGGAAGAGTAGGTGTATAACAGGGTGAGAAGCATCCAAAACAGCTGGCTGTAATGTTGCCTCAGAGACCTTCCAGTTGTTGCAGCCGACCGCCTACCCCTATAAGATCCATTTCAGGGGCTAAGGTAAGTAGGTGGCTACTGGCTAAGACTGGCTTTTCTCCAGCAAGAATCTTGTAGTCTTCGGGAAATTATACTTGTTGAGCCTGTCGCAGAACACATTTCTGACTCCCAATGCTCTTCTGCATTGAGTGGAGAAGAGGTCTGTCCATTAGGAGCAGTATCATCCGAGAGCTTCTGCCACGTATTATGCACCTTGTCGCTTACACAGGTAACTGTGGGTGTGGTGGTTATCCCACAAAAGACTCTCACACAAAACTCTGTAGCATTCTCCTTTGGCTCAGCATTGGGCTCTTGGGGCCAGGTATCTGGGCTCTGATGTAGAAAGGGTACAAACTTGAACTGAGCCTCCCAACTGGACCAGACCTTAATGGAGCTGGGATGGTAGATTGGAGTGCACACTTAGGTGCACTCATTACCAGTGCTGCCCCTGTGGCTGGCCAGACGAATCGGTTTTACACAAAGTTTGCATGCATTGGTCTGGTGTAGGTCAGAGGAGGGCGTGAGTGTTGGTGGGTTGTGGTTGGACTGAGGTGTAAACCCAGGTCTCTATTTTTGGGGCAGGGTGAATCTGAGAATAATATCATACAGTTGATGTAGATTTAGAGGCTGGACATGCAGCATCAGTAGCAGGCTGGTATAGATGGCTAGAATCAAACTGCTGGTGAGTGTTATACTGGGGGGCAGCCAACCAGCTCAATTCTGTTCTCAGTGAGGCCCTCCTCAAATAGTGCTTTGATTTCATGGCGTGCTGTTCAGCCCCCAAACCTTCCTGGACCAAAATTGAGGGATTTATAGGAATTGATGATGTCACAGCGGCATATCAAATATCGCCATGGCAGCACGATCATGTGGTACGATGTAGAGTTGAGGCTTTTTTGTAAGTATTACCATGTTGTACAAGTGTGCTAAATTTTATTCATTTTGGACAATGTAGTAGGCAAGGCTGATTGATTAAAAAATTATAGGTGGCGCTGTGAGGCAAATTTGTATGTAATTGCATTTAATAAAGTTTAAGCTTGACTGTCAATCATTTTGTGCAAATTTTGGTGGAGATCATACAGTAGGTTTCATGGCTTAGTTACAGGTACTTCCTGTTTCATGGCGTCAGATCATCATTTGCCATGGTTACATTAAGTTTTTTACTGTTCCATCTTTATGTGTTTGGCATGTTCTGGAGTAGTTTCAAGTTGATGAGCTTAATACCTGAGGAGAAGAAGCAATTACAGTGAAGAGAGGCACTTCTTTTTGCAAGTGGGTGGGGCTAAGGCCGAGACCGCAAAGAGTCACATTAATGTGTTCAGAACATCTTCCTCATTATTCCCTGTACGTTATATGTTCATACGATCAAGATTCGGGGATCTAGAGTGATTTATAATGTCGTGGTCTTGACCTGTGGCATAGAGCAATGGCCTATGCCGGACCTCACATCCTTTGGCGACTTTCTTTAGTGCTTCACTAACTCTCAAAGCAGACATATTTCACCATCAGGTCATTTGTTTCTTCACAGCAGGTTATTTGGGCTTTTGAATGAGTTTTTTTGTTTTTCTAGGTAGGCGTTGCTATAGTTAATCTATTGGCTATCTATAGCAATTCATGATATAACTGCGTCTAATCAAAGTTCGCCATGCTGCCACAGTCTTGACCTGAGGGGTAGAGCCATGGTTTTTACTGGACCTGTTCACTAACACGTTTTATGCTGTCTGAGTTAAATTTGGATTGGATTTTGTCAACAGTGCTGAGTCGGCTAAAAGTGATTCAGAGCAAGACCACAGCAGAGCAGATTATTCCAAATAAAAATTCTCTATTGGCCTTTTTCTAAAAGTAACTAGACAGGAAATAGGCAAAAGAAAAAGGAAGTGGAAAACATTAAGGAGAATTGAACACAGGACTGACTGTTTAGGTGCATCAAGCCACTCTAAATTTTCTGAGCTTCCAATTCATTTTGATGTCACATTCATGATGCTCTTTCTGGAGGTGTCTATACCAGGTGTCTATACCATGCCGCATCCTGAGGATGGGAAACTACATGTTTTTTTTAACCCAGTTGATCTGATGTGTTTTTTACCTTTCTAGCCTAGGGGCATCACATAATGCCTGTCTTTTATTTTACAGAACTGCAATGTGCTAACAACTGGATAACGTATTGTTTGAAAAACACAAAAGTGGCTGAGCACACAAACCCAGCATTATTGAAAAAGTATAAGGATAAAACAAAGAGTAGTGTACTTTGCTGATCAGCAGCTAGCAATCGGACCTGCGACTCACAGAAAACACCTGATCACAGTAAAAGCCCCAAAGGGGCCTTCATAATTTCTCTTTTATTTACATTTTTGAAGCACAACTCTAAGCAATGTCAAGATTTTCATTTAAATTCTGTTGATAATATTGTTTTTGTTTATTTCTAGATATTTCAGTGATTACTGCATTTTTTTCCTTGTTTAATGAACCGGTCCGGTCCAGAAATGTTTCCAGTTGAACATATATATATATATATATATATATATATATATATATATGTATACATGTAATCTCCCTCTACTCATTCAGTATAGTTATTAATCTCAACACCAGAGGTTATCTCATTTGCATTTAATCAAAGCTATTTTGCAATGTTTCAACTCGAATGTAAAGGGAGGCGTCTCCATGGATGTCTGAAAGAAAACCACTGAAAAAAAGAAACAAAAAAGGATTTATTTATATCATCTTTAAATAACAGAACTCAAATAAATCATGTGATACAATCAATCTTTTTTCTTCCATTAAAGTCCTTCATATGAAGTTTTCAATACATTTTGTGGTGGAACCAATGACTTTTCTTCCTCTATGAGGTCTACCGTCCTACCAAAGAGAGAATTAACAGTCAGGTAACCCTTGGCTATCAGTAGGGCTTCATAATAAAAACATAATAAATTCTGTATATCAGACCTGAACATGTCAGAGGGGTAGTAGAACATCGTAGTAAAAAAATTTGAATATACGTTCAAGTACCTTTGTAAAATATATACTACTCTAAATTTAGAAATGAGTCAAGATGAACACAGCCAAGTTACTAAGATCAAGAGGTAGAGACCAAAAACAGTGAATCCTTTTTTATATATACCCATCCATCCATTTTCTACCGCTTATTCCCTGACCATATTCCTCAAATGTATTTATTCTGTTCCATAAGAGGAAAAGGTTCAATTTACAAAAGTAATTTAAATAACTGGAGAACAAGAAAAGTAATAATAATAAAAAAATCTGCTCAATTATAATTTAGTTATAATTTAGTTATACAAGACATTGTTTCTTTTTTAGTTAAAATAAGCAGAACAAAAAAACTGTTTTGGACAAATGAAGGCAGTTCGCTGATGAACAGTAAGAAAGAATCCTGTTAAAAAGTCTGTAAACAAACAATGAATTGTACCTTCTTAAAGATCATATTTAAATATATTTATTAACCCAGAATTAGACAATGTCACGATCTTTACAACATTTTTATTTATTATTACGTTTGTCAATTTTGAATTAAATACCAGCTTTTTTTTCTCCTTTTTTAATGAGCGGGAGGGCAATACATTACTATACAATACATTTGTATAGCTTGCATTTATATTTTATATTTTTTATATATATGCACACACACACACACACACATAGCCTATATACATATATATATATATATATATATATACACACATACATACATATATACACATGTTATATATATATATATGTATATATTATATATATGTATATATTATATATATATGTATATGTATATATGGATATATATATATTATATATATACATACATATATATATATATATATATAACATTCACACAGTGTTAAAATAAACTAAAATAAAAAGGCTACCGATTGGATGCATCTACAGTTCTGTTGTACATGTACAGTTTAAACCACTGTGTAAGTTATTAAATAATTTGTTGTACCCTGCACATTATCACGGCGAGTAGAGATTAAAATATATACATATGTATGCAAAGTTAAAAAATAAATTGATCTTCACAGCCTCTAAATTCCTAAAATATACAAGCCAACACAATTCCTATACAGTAACATGAGGCGCGAGCACCCGGAGAGAAGGCCTTTTGTATTTTGAGCGTTTATATTCTTCGTATTTTTCAGTGAAATGAATAGCATCTTTAGGGGCCTAAACTTGCTCAAAACCTCACCAAATTTTGTGTACCCCCCATTGGGATGTGAAAAAATTCTTATTTTGGGGTGCTCGTGGCCTTTTGAGTGAAATTAAGCAAGTGCCCCCCTATTTTCAGTGCATGTATGTTTTCAATCTTTATGAAACTTGGTACACTTGTTCTAAATGCTCAGCTGGATAAAAAATCCCATTGGAGTGATGGCCGAAACCAAACAAGAAGTCCACCTTTTTGGTGTTTTACTTACAAACTCGTGCTAGAGCTTTTATGCCACCGACACCAAAATAGGTCAGGATGCTCAGTAGGCATGTGTGATTAATAATAGGAAATGTTGTTTGCAAGGTGTGGGGCCTCAAAGTTTGAAATTTATATTACTCCCACATAAAACAAGATATCTGCACCTAAATTGATGGGTATGATGCCAGACCTGTACTGAAGATATGTACATGTCAATAAATGGTTAATGAATAATCCACACCCCCTGGTGGCTGTAAATGTTGTTAATTTTACTTATACACCAATATTTTTGGCTAAATAAACACAATCAAGTCTAAATTAAATCAGACAGCAAAAAACATGTTGGTAAAGAGATCCAATGAAAAAGGTGGCTCTATACCACAGGGTGTGATGGAGAATAACATGGTGATCTTTGATATGCTCCAGTGACGTAACCAATCATTATAACTTACTAAACCTTTGTCCAGCCCTGAACAGACTGATATGACCATTCCCTGTCTAGGCCTTAGCCTCGCCCACTTTTTTCACATTGATCTCCTCAGGAATTACACCCAAACACCTAAAACTAGTCCAGAACAAGTGGAAAAAAACAAAAACACAAAAACTCTTACATAAAGTAACAAATCTGCACAAAACTGAACACGTCTCATCCAGTGTAGGACTAACTGTGTTAACAACTGCATTATTTTTATAGTAATGGAGTAATCTAATTACATTTCCTTTTGTTACAATGTTGTTACCATTACTAACAATATAAAGTTTTACACTATAATTTGAGTGAATGCAGCACAGATATGTCAGGCTTTCTGACAGCCACACATCAGCTGTAGGAGAGCAGGAGTCTGTGATGATCGATGACACCTTTGCAATGTGATGATGATTGGCTGGATGGGCTGGGTGGGCGGATACCATGAGTGCTTAGGCTGGCTGTTTCACAAAAGGCAAAGAAACTGCGACAATGGCGACGTTTCAGGGAGATCCTGGAATAGTGTTTTCAAACTAGACATACTGACACTAATTCATACCGAGTGAAATCAAAGGCAAGAATGTTTATGTTACATGTACCTTATGCCTAGGAAAAAGATTTTATGCCTCAAGCAACTCAAACCTTATGAAGCACCTCACAAAGGTTTGTAACAGTTTTACAAAACTTTAGTTTTTTTTTATCATTTATTTGGTTACTATAGACATAATTGATCTCATAGATATTATATGTAATAGCACATGGAACAATAATGTCCGTTACTTTGCTGGGTAACTAATTACTTTTACTGTATGATAACTGAGTTACTAACTCAATTACTTTTTGGGAAAAGTAATTTGTAACTATAACTAATTACTTTGTAATATGCCCAACACTGGTCTCATCCCAGATCACTGCTTACTATATCCTGATGTCAGGAATTGTGTTAATCTCATAACCCCGCTCCCTGGCATCAGAAAGTGACTCATTTTACAGCCTAAATGACATGACGTGAATAAGGCTCCTTTGTGGGTTAGTGAAGCATGACAGAAAGGTCGCCAGGGGGACACGTTGGCAACATAGCCCGAGTTGCGCCAGAGGTTAAAGGGCCTCCAATGCTGCTTGGGGTGGAGATTTACTTTTCTTTTTAACATAACTATAGTTTGAGTGAGACCAATACATGTTGCATGACACAAGAACATTTACAGAAAACTGTAAAAATATATTTTTAAAAATTTACTTCAACCTTTTTTAGCTGGAGGTGCTGTGAATGAGAAGGAACATGGGCAGAACTTTTGACCATGCCATCATTACATTATTTAACTGTTTGCTTTAATACTTGTTTTGTTGACAATTGACAAAGACATAACACACATAAAGAATGACAATCTATATTAAATTAGGTTTTTTCCCTATTACCTTTCAATATTTTTTATTTGTCCTAGCTTTCCTAGATTTCTTGTTTTTATGAAGGCAGACTCTGAGGAAACAAGGATGTTGCCTATGGTTACGCTACCAGAGCTGCTTTCTTCTTCACAGTCTGGGTCTCACTACGAGACTGCACACATCTTAGCTTAGTCAGAGGTATCTGTTACCTCTGACAAAGCATCTGGTTTAATTCACTCATCTAAACTTACCAGTGTTGTTGATATGATGCAACAACTCTGTAAAATATGTTTAATATGGCATATTCTTGGACTGGCACAGCCTCCCTTACTCGAGCTGCATCTATTACACTCCCCATATGGAATGGACTGACCCTGTTTCCACAGACACAGTCTGCTTTTGGCCTTGTTTCCACCGACTCTGTACAGAACAGGTCTGTAGGTCTTTAAAGTTTGTTTTGCTTTGTTTTCACACTAGGAAGAGTGTGAAAATATCACATTTTTTGATAACCCGTCCAATGGGGTTCCAATCTTGCCATTCAGCCCCTAAAAGCTGGATCTTACAATCTGTGACTGTTCATAAGAATCGTCACTTCCTGTGCGACTCAGAAAAAAAACAAAGCAAAGACGGGTCCATTGTAAACATACAGTACATTATTTGGTTGTTTAAAGCTACATTAAAACAAAAAAACAACACAAACTACTGGATGTCCACCATTCTCTTATGTTGATGTTTTGTGTTCAGTGTTATAAAACAAAGACGACGTCATCATGGCGTTGCACTATTAAGTAGCTGACACAGCTATTGTTATCATAGAATAGAATAGAATAGAATAGAATCCCTTTTATTGTCATTATACACAGTATAACGAGATTCATATCATATCATACCTACTTTATTAAGTAGGGGTATGGCTATCTGTGAAAAAGCAAGTTGTCGGGGGTTTGCAGATAAACCATATTAAACCTAGGGTTTTTATGAACTAAACCAATTGGCCCCGTTTAGTTGGAGGTCCATTGAAGAATGATATGCTACATTTAGGGCAGAGCTACTGGTGTCACATTTCAGCCTGTTGAATGGGCAACAGAAAACATCACTTCTCGTGACCAAGGCAAGAAACAACCTTAAGAATTCACGTCGCTTCTCTATTGTACCAATCTTCACTATTGTATCATAGTTCATAGTAATCACAATGGTATGATGCCATGCCTGGACTTGGACTAATGCCTGCCTACAGTGTGTGGGTCAGAGAAATGACCAAAGTCAAAACTGCACTACTCAGTGTAAACAGGGCTTAGTCAGTAGACAAACTAAACAGTGATCCACTGTGAAACCAGACTTCCTACAAATGTGATGACAAATTAGACAAAAATGAGACCAATACTATAAAGAACAAAGCATAAAGGTTTTTAGGATGCCATTAATAGGAACAAGAAACAATTGCATATAAATATTTTTAATCTGGTTCAGGTTAGAAACTTTGTTTCTATACATTCATTGGGCCAAAATGAAGTGAGTTTGGCTGAAAACTGTGGATGTAACTGCCTTTATAGTGGATTACTTTAAAAAGCAAAGATCTGCATGTAAGTGATTACAGTTTAAGTTATATGAACTCAGATCAGTTGAACTTAGCAATCAAATAGTCTAGTGTTTTCAACTCATAATGTTTCCTGTTAAAAGCTTGGTAATACTTCATGAATAGGGGTGTTATGATATATTGATGTAATGCACCATTTCAGTGCCAAAGATCCAGTAGTATTAATGGAAACAAAACACATTGATGAAAGACCACGTGTAATTGTTTCCATTGCTTTTGTCATAATTCTTTAAAAAAATCGAACTATTTAATGAGGATTATGCACAAATCCAGGCCACGATTGTATATTTATACCATTGCCTTGCATACACACTGGATGGGGGTTTGGATGGGAGTCAAGATACAATGCGATCTGTTGATTTTTCAAAACTAGGCTATTTATTATAAACTGACTGGATTTCATTGGTCTGTATGTGCCCTGGACTTGTATTTTTGTGAAATGGCGCCATTTAAATACATTTAAATTAAAAACTGAATTGGTCCTGATTTGTTTGACTTTACTCTGAACAGACAAGTAACATTTAATCAGACTGGTATGTCACTGAGGATGGACGTTATATTTCTTAGGAGGCAAGACTACACTTCAGGGCCGTAAACCTGGAACTGGAGTCTGATGGAGGTTACATTTACATGATTGGAACTGGAAAAGAAATGAGCATTAAAACTTGTGTTGTGAATGTAACCAATGATGCAGTCACACTATACTACATTGTAAAAACATTTGGTTAGAAACTAAACAGGTAAGGTTTATCCTGCTTTAATGTCTCAAAATAAAAATTATTTCTGAAGTTTTCTTTACACGATATACATTTTAGATACATTTTCTTTACATGACATTTTAAAACAACATCCAGAATGTGGTTCAGTCCGTTTTTGTTTTAACAAGATTATTAAAATGAATGAGCTCAGGAACAAATGTAGATAATTATTTTAGTAGCTTTTTGTAGTATACCATAAATAGAGGTGACCATGTTACATCAGATTATGACATCGTCTCACATCAATCACTGAATTCTGAAACAAATGTAATCAAAATCATATTGTGGCAAATTTTTTAAAATCTGGCTATTATCAAATCATACAAAATAATAAAGTGACCAGTCTATGTCAGGAAATCACAAAGCTCATTTTAAAACAGCAAGTTCATTTTTCTCATCTACTGAGCACCTACATATACAGCAACTATTTACATTTCTTTATTAACTTTGCACAACCTTTCCGGTAGGCATATTCCTGTAACTGCATCCAAAATTTGCACAGAAGTTAATTTTAATTTTTGTCATTTATTGCTTATGCATTGTGTTCAATTAAAAATCGATTTTCATGGTTGGCAAAATAATTCATTCTGATTTGACACACAGCATCCCAAATTAAAATGCCATGTTGTTGATGTAGAATAAACAACTGAGGCTTAGCAGACTAAACTAACGGGACAGGCAGAAAGAACCCTACATTAAAAAAATATATGTATGGAGTGTTCAATAAAAAATCAAGGAAAGAACTTGTTACTAAAAGTCAATGTGGCTAAAGCTAAAAAGCTAAAGCTAAAACTAATCAGAAGGGCTTCTGCATCTTACGCATGACAATAACAGCAAATATTTTGGTTTGTGTCATTAGAATAACCTGTTATTTTTTGCAACCAGAGCTTTAAATAAGTTAATAAGTGAACAGTTCAGCTGCTATAGTTGCAATGACACCTGTGAATGTTAAAATGCGCCATCAGATTTCTCAAATGTTTTAATCTTATATGGTATCAGAAATGGGGCTTTTGGGGGAAACAAAGTCTCATTTTCTGTGCATAATTTATACATGAGGCCCTTAATCTTTGGCAAATTGAATGTAATATCAGTAAATATGTGGACTGGGCTGGAAATAAGTGAGTTTCTTGTTACAGCTAATGAAAAACCAAAAAGCAAAACCCTGATATATATATATAAATAATATATATAAATAAATACCTAAGATAATGTTTGACAAGACGAGAGATTCAGTAGCATGTTCTAACCTATTTACAATTGATTGTCTTGGTAAAAAGAATATGGAGTTTACAAAACCCCACATTTTAGGAAGGTGAACCTAATAACACCCAAAGTCCAAAAGTGTGGAAAGTAAAATATCTGGCAGGCAAACAAACTCTGTAATGCACACATGAAGCAAGTACCAATTGACTTGTTTTTGTTGACTCGAAACACCAGCATAGATGCAGTAGACTGTCCAGTCCTGCTCTCCAGTGAAATGCTACGCAGATAGAAAGATACTCCGATGATTTCTTGGTCCCCGTTTTTCAGCTTCTCACGAGAAAAGTGTCTGACACACACTGGCAGCGCTTCATTCCCACACCAATGGAGATGGAGGCATCTCTGATGGTTGAGCCACTGTGGAGCTGTTCAAAAGCAGGACAACATGTGAATCAAGGTAATACTAGCTTTTTGTGGGATGGCACAAGACAGTTTGTTAAAGACATACTTAAGTTGGAGTTGACACATGCTCGAGGCAGAAAAATTCATTCTCAATTGTCATATTTGTCCGAAGCTTTGTCCAGGAACATTTTAAAAGGTTTATTTAGTCTATTAGTCTAAAATGTTATTTTTAGCTAATTTTGAGATTTCTCCTTCTGCTCTTGAGTGAGGTGGAAGCTTTTTCTTCTCTCCCTCTACTTGTTTCCCTGCACTCTGTCAGCTGGTCTTTCAACACAATTGATCAAATCTTTTCTACCTATAGAAAAAGCAGAGGAGAGCCCGCATGTCCTAACATTGAAGATGTCTGCTCAACTGCATTTATGATAACAGTGTTTCTGCTGCTTGGCATGGGTGGGTTTCTGGTGATTTGTACATTTTCTGAAACTGGTGCACACTATCACAGCAGTTATTAGCCGAGTTCATTACACAGTGACTCATGCCATCACAAGAGGTTAGCAGCAGACAGGAGGCTATATCTGGCAGGCTGGATGTGGCTATTGAACTTGTACGAAAGGTGGATAAGAACATGGAGATGCTGTTGTCCGGTCGGCTTGAGGGAAATTGACCACCTTTTTCAGCTGTTTGGAATCTTCAGGCCACTAAGAGACTCAAGACAGACTCAACTTGTCAGCCTTCGCTAAACAATATGGTGTTATCTCAATCTGACTCCTCTGTCAGTCTTGGATGACTCTGCTGGTAAGATGCTGTGCTCCCCTAACCTTCCCCTATCTTGCCTGGAGCTGTTGACTGCTGCACCAGCTCTCCCAAGGACGCTCCAATCAGAAGCGGCTGGGGAGATGAACTGGGACTTGGCTTCACAGCCTCACACACCTCACTATGCACATATGCACCCACGCTCACATGTACAAATTACAGATACACACCCCTTTGACCATGCCATTGTGACATGATTAATAAGTCCATATCATTACCATATTATACTATTAGCACTTTAGCACATTCAGTAATAGTGAAATTTTAAAGTAAAGAATAATACTTCAATTTTCAAGAGGAGCCTTGTATCAAAAAGCTCCTCTTGGCAAATCAATTTTATTCAACTAAACACAGGAGCCAGACTATCATTCTGCTTCCTATAATGCTGGACAGGAGTTAAAAAGTAAAAAAAAAAAAAAAAAGGTTGAGATGTTAGTGAAACACTTACTATATCTGTTGTCTTAACTATTGTACAATTTTACAGTGTTTTCTAAATTATTTTAAACCAATGTGATTTAAAAAGCCACTTACCTGATAAAGCTTTTAAATGCAGCTGACTGAGGATTAATGCAGAGTGGTACTCGACTCCCCTTTTGTTGTTCCAAAATAAACTGATGGATGATCTCTGGAAAATAAAAATACACGTTTTTTTCACATATTTG
>JBAMHV010003881.1:0-13902 GCA_037177535.1 Pseudomugil gertrudae | reverse complement strand
TCGAGCTAGAGGGACCCAGCCGGACACAGGACCTGCCTCATGCCCCTCCACCTGCCTGTCCTTCCAGATGTCCCCACCACCTGTCCCCGCCACCTGTCCGACCCTCCAGATGTCCCCGCCACCTGTCCGACCCTCCAGATGTCCCCTCCACCTGCCTGTCCCTCCAGATGTCCCCTCCACCTGTCCGACCCTTCGGATGTCCCCTCCACCTGTCCGACCCTTCGGATGTCCCTTCTACCTGTCCGTCCCTCCGGATGTCCCCGCCACCTGTCCGACCCTCCAGATGTCCTCTCCACCTGTCCGACCCTCCAGATGTCCCCTCTACCTGCCTGTCCCTCCAGATGTCCCCTCTACCTGCCTGTCCCTCCAGATGTCCCCTCTACCTGCCTGTCCTTCCAGATGTCCCCTCTGCCTGCCTGTTCTTCTCCTCTAACGGGACATTTTCACCTCATAGTTTTCAGCAGATGACCTCACTATATAAGCGTCTCCATGGCTACAGGATGCTGACCTGGAGATGGTCTGGGATTCTGCACCACTTTGCTCAGAAAGCGGGTGAAACCAGAACAATCCGTAACAAACAGCTGCTGGACTTCCTTCTATGTTTCCCCCAAACACACTCACCCACCTATCTAAAGTGGATTAATCCCAGTTTGCAGCTCTAATAAGGAGTTAAAGCTTGTCTGCGAGGAGAGAAAATATTTACCCAAATTCTGCAAAAGCAAGCAAAGCAAATGAGAGGAGACGGATATCTGGAGGAGTGCTGAGTACTGGTTTATACCACCAGCCACTTTATCAGGTTTGGAAGCTTGTTCACACAAACAGCTGATCAGCCAACCACATTAATCCATGTCCCCGGGGACCCTGCACGCTTTAGACCTGACTGAAACAAATGGCCGCCTGGACGGCTGACAGAGAGCTTTACTAGCATGTCTGTTAATCTGAATCAGGTTTACTGGAAACATCTAAAACATGCAGGGAGGACGATGAAACACACCGGGGAGTGTTGTTACGGACCCTGTCCATTAGGGGGAGGATGCACGATTCTGAATCTGGTGTATAAATGTGAATAAAAGTGGTCGGGTCTGACCGTCTACGTGTCACATCGCAGAGCGCTCCACTCCACCGTCACCTCGTGCAGCTCCGGATGGGGAACTGGATCCACGTCACGATTCAACGCCATACTCTGAACTGGCTCTGACTGAATCATGAAGCGGTGCTAAACCAATACAACACGGCTCACATCTGCAGCAACAGCGTGGCGTCATGTCGCTAAAAACATGTCCAATCCCTCCAGTTAGGACCAGTAAAAGCACACTTGTGTCCTTTTAAAGACAGACAGAAGACGACAGGGGAGTGGTGGGACCTGCAGCCGCTGATGCTGCCTTGCAGAGAGGCTGCAGGTCAGGGCCTGAGAGGCTGTGTTGTTCCTAACGGCTGACGCTGCCAGCACTAATCAGCCCGGACAACCTGACTGAGGTCAACACACCTGCAGAGACTGAACGAGTCCACCAGGACGGCAGAAACTCTGCCAGAGGCCAGCTGAGAAAAGTCTCCGGTCCGATTCCCCTGATCCTCCAGAGCTGCAGGCTCCACAGAAAAGAATCAATCCATCAATAGAAACATTAAACGGCAGCCATCAGCTGTTTTTCTACATTTCTTCATGAGCTTATCTTTAATACAAACACACACCGAGCAGCCTCATCCATCATCCTTTATCCTTAAATAGGACATATCATGCAGAATGCACTTTTTAGCCTTAAATCCATGTTTTTGTGCATTTCTAAGTGTTTAAATGCAGAAAATTATGCTGCACATATATCTTTATATTCTTTGTGATCATATTTTTCACTGTGTTTATTTTTCTCTATTACGTATTTTTATCTATTACATCACAGTATTTGCTGTGGGTCTGCCAAATAAGGTCATAGACTTCCTGTAATCAATGTGGTGAATATGATACGTTGACATTTATAGTAAACTTACAAATAAAATGTTTCTCTGCCGGGAGATTAGCGTATCGCTGCTATCAAGCTACAAACATGGCGGAACTTCCTGTGACCTGGAGAGGGGGCGGGGCATGATGGGCCCTGTGACCTGGAGGGGGGCGGGGCATGACATGATTCACATTTAAAGAGACACACCTCAGAACAGGGTTATAAGGTGTGTGTGGAGCGAGAATAAGCAGGAATTCAGACCAAAGCATTGCGGTTCTGCTTTATATAGACAATAAATTCATGATTTACATGTTAAAAGCATTTAAAAGCATAATTTATCTGCTTTAAAACTCAAAGCCTTCATGTTCTTTACTCTTTCTTCCTGACCAACAACCAGCAGGTTAACTAGTGATAAATCGGGGTGCCAAGAGTGGGCATAAAAGGTGCCCCCCCCTCTCAAAAAGAAAAAAAATCCAGCTTCCTTAATAATAATCCAATTTTAATGGTGTAAACTGAGAGTTACCTTGATGAACCTCTGATGGCTAGATGCCAGTAATCTCCAACTACAGACTGGTCCTCCTGCAGGTTCTAGTGTTTCCCTGCTGCAACGCACCTGACCCAATCACCAACAAGCTGCTGCAGAAGTTGTTGCTTCTTCTGAATCAGGTGCGTTGCAGCAGGGAAACACTAAAACCTGCAGGAAGGCAGAGTCCTGTTCGACATGCTGATATTCTGTTTACATTTAAAGAAGAAAAGAATCATTTTGTTTTCTGTGAAACTACATGTAGAAGCCAGATTATGAGGTAAAACGATGTAGCGTGGATGTATGGGCAGCAGCATCGCCTTGATTGGCAGGTGAGGGGTATAAAAGTGCAGATTAGATCTGATTGGTTCTCATTTTCATCATGGATTGGATTTGTTGTAAACGGGTTTATGATTGGTAATCTATTAACGTACTTTGGATTGAGTGTAAAATATTCACTCAAGCTGCTGAAAGAGGCTGAGAGGAGGATCCTGCATGAATGCTGCCTGAATAAAACCATCCAGACACGTTCTGCTTCATGCATTCAAACATAAAAATGCTCTGAAAGCCAGTCGGAGCTCTGATTAGCCACCGTTTCCATGGCGTCAGTCGGTCCAGAGTTATTACAGCTTAGTAAACCTGCATCTGCTCCAAACAGGTTAAACTTTTATGTTAAACTGAGACATTATGTTATACGTGAACAAGGCTTTACTCCAGCACAGTGAAACACTGAAACGCTGCTCTTTGGATAGTTTAACGTCTGCATCCTCCTGCTCTGACAGACCCGGGACATCCAGATGCAGAGTTCGTCGTCATTGGCTCAGCACAGTCTGCTCTGCAGAGCAGCTGAATGCTAAAGCAGGACGAGGAGGAAGGCTGGAATACTAAAATACGTCTGCAGGGACGGCCGTTTAGTTTTCTGATTCGTCTCTACGGCTTTCAGCTCATTTCATCACCTGATCCTCTGATTCTGACACTAAATAAGTTCAGTATTGATCTTTTTTATATGGGACGATGGGATTTAATGCGGAAAGCGAGCTGCAGCTTGCAGACTGAGGACGGCGTCAGGAGGAAAACGCTGTGTAAAGGTTGAATCAGCGGTGAGAACTGCAGCTAAGCATCCAGCAGAACCTGCTGAGAAACCTAAAAACGTTTCTGTTGATGTAACACAGAAAGTTGTGTCTATAAGGGGCTTTTGCAGAAAATATGCACGTTAGTGGGTTTGTGGTAACGCGACCGGGTCGGATCCAGGCTCAGTTCTTCCAATCGGGCTGTGATTTAAGCATCTAGCAAACACATAAACCTAATCCATCATTAATCATTCAAAAGGTCCCGATCAATGGCTTTAAACCTTTATCATTTTTCCATTCAGTCCTCGTACCCGATTCTGTTTTAATTTCTTTCTTTCTTTTGTTACGTTTTGTAAATCTAACTCATGAATCATTGAGGCAGACAAAAAGCTCAGAATATGTGTCGACTCTACAGATGACTCAGCAAAAAATAGTCCAGAAAGTGTAAGAAATGAAGAAAATACAGGATTTTAGCAGCAACAATGTTGTTCTACATGGAATGAAATGAAAACTAGTGTATTCATCGCAGAGTGAAATTCAGTATTTAAGTGCAGCTATGCAGAACCGGACAGTACTTAGCTAGCTGAAGTAGCGCTGCTTTCATAGTGGGATGCAAAACCGACACATTTAAGAGTGATAAAGAGAGATATCTCTGCTCAGAGGAGATAGTTTTGTTCTGTGTGGCCTTCAGGCCCACAGAGAGGGAACCAGATTCAGATGGGATGTTGTTCTGGCTTCAGACCGGCCATTTTCCAGCCTTCAGTCTTTAGCCAGGTCTCCGAGTTCCAAACAGCCAAAAGATGGCCGGACACACTCCCCAAGGTGTTTCCTTACCACGAAGCAGATCTGGAACCCCGGCCTGCTTTCCTGCATGAGCCAGCAAGACGTCCAAGCAGACTGTGTTGCTGTGATGTGCAGCGGACAGATGAGCTACGTCTTTATGCACATTTCCTGCATTTCCATGCGAGGACGGTAGACTGAAATACGACGCGTTTACCTGATGAACGCAGCAGAACCCCAAAGGCGTCACACTGCGAGCAGGACGGCCGCTGTCCTACACACACTCCGCCGAGATGGACTTCCTGTGGACAAATCGCCTTTGTGACATTCTGACACAATGTCCCAGTCCAGAGAGCTTCGTACCAGTACACCCACACACACTTATCCACCTCCCATTCATTCAGTGGCATCACAGGATGTACTGCCCTGACCTCACCTGTACCTCTGTTACCACCTTTATCTGGTTTTAACATGTGGAGCCGGAAACCTGTGTGAGAACATCTGGGGGTGTGACCTAAACCTCCCCGACTGTGACCTGGAGCTAACAAATTCACCTGGTGTAGGAAAACAACCCTGCTGAGGAGAAATCTGCACACACACAACACAAAGAGCAAAACGTGTGATCAATCAAACCCACCAGGTTCAGAGAAGCATCTCTGTTAAAAGTCCAAGAAATAACGAAATTTAAGCCTCCGAAGCTTCATGAAAGTGTCATCTGACTAAATCCTGTTCTTTTGGCAGGCGGTGAGTTCATCACCCTCTCAAGCTGCTGAGGTGAATCTGTGGGAGGTATGCCTCGTTAGCCGAAGCACTTCAGGCGCATCTCTATGTGCCGAGGTAGCGCTGCAGAGGAAGCCTCTGCTGGGCCTATCAGGGCACCGATCGTCCTGCATGCAGCGCTTAGGACAAATGTGGAGGTTTTACAGACTCCTCGTTGAGAGATTTACAGGATTTTTCAGAAAAACTGGAGAAACATCGGATCTAATCTTCATGTAGAGTCAGGACGCTGCATCGTAGTACTGTATGGTCTATTGTATCGCACTAACACTATTCTAAGATGTTCCACATCCTTGTCTGATGCTTGTTGTTCTTTCCGCCTCTTCCTCATACAAGCTTGAATGTTTAATGTGATGCATCTGAGACGTCCACAGTTCGTCCCCCTCATCTCCTTTTGTGTCCCTCTGTTAAGGTTCATTCATCCAGTATCACTGCTTTTCATCCCCATTCATCCACGTTATCTGTCCATGTTTCTCCATCCGTCCATCCGTCTGTCCGCTGAGGATGGAAGGAGGAGCGGGGATCGGTTAAAGAGATCATAAAAGATAGAGGAGATTCCGGCTCAGTGTTTGGAGAATAGAAGAGGAAACCGATGTGTTGATAGAGGCAGAGAGGGGCGGGGGGGTAATGGTCTCAGATGGCTGCCGGTGTTTGTGTTGACCACTCATCAGTATTCCTCGCCTTCCTCTTTCAATTCAAAGCATCCCCGTCCAGCTCTCATTTCATCTCCTCTGCTGTATTCCCGTCATGTCCGCCACTCTTCTGAGCGGGCAGCTCCCTCTGTATGGACTCTCCCGGCTTTACCGCTCAGCTGCAGAGTCACGGGGATAGAAGTTCATCCTGCAGGGGTCCAACCGGGTGTCTTCCCAGAAATAATGAGGCAATGCGGTAAGTCCAAAGCGTCACAGCTTACCCTGCTGTGTGTACCGCCAGAAAATCCTGGTGATCATGTCTGAATCTGAGGAGGACGCTGAAGGCAAACAAACATTTCAGAGGTGATGACACATCACTCCCTATCGCAGGGAGCGGTCACACCCAGAGGAGGAAACACATCTGGCTCAATCACACTCGTTCTTTCGGTCACAGCAGGTGACCCGTAAGCAGATCACTGTGACAGAACAATCAAGAGTTCACATCCTCACCAACCTCCTATAAACCCCCTGCTCAGACCTGAGATACTCCACTTCCTTCTAAAGCCCAGTTAAAGCATTAAATGCCCATTAATCTGGTCCTGGTGAAGGTTTTCCTTCCTAGTTCCGGTCCTGATGGAGGTTTTACTTCCTGGTTCTGGTCCTAATGGAGGTTTTGCTTCCTGGTTCTGGTCCGGATGGAGGATCTACTTCCTGGTTCTGGTCCTGATGGAGGTTTTACTTCATGGTTCCGGCCCTGATTGAAGTTTTACTTCCTGGTTCCGGCCCTGATGGAGGTTTTACTTCCTGGTTCTGGTCCTGATTGAAGTTTTACTTCCTGGTTCTGGTCCTGATGGAGGTTTTACTTCCTGGTTCTGGTCCTGATGGAGGTTTTGCTTCCTGGTTCTGGTCCTGATGGAGGTTTTGCTTCCTGGTTCTGGTCCTGATTGAAGTTTTACTTCCTGGTTCCGGTCCTGATGGAGGTTTTGCTTCCTGGTTCTGGTCCCAATGGAGGTTTTGCTTCCTGGTTCTGGTCCGGATGGAGGATTTACTTCCTGGTTTCGGTCCTGATGGAGGTTTTGCTTCCTGGTTCTGGTCCTGATGGAGGTTTTGCTTCCTGGTTCTGGTCCTGATGGAGGTTTTGCTTCCTGGTTCTGGTCCTGATGGAAGTATTACTTCCTGGTTCCGGTCCTGATGGAGGATGTGCTTCCTGGTTCTGGTCCTAATGGAGGTTTTTCTTCCTGGTTCTGGTCCGGATGGAGGATTTACTTCCTGGTTCCGGTCCTGATGGAGGTTTTGCTTCCTGGTTCCGGTCCTGATGGAGGTTTTGCTTCCTGGTTCCAGTCCTAATGGAGGTTTTGCTTCCTGGTTCTGGTCATAATGGAGGTTTTGCTTCCTGGTTCTGGTCCGGATGGAGGATGTACTTCCTGGTTCCGGTCCTGATGGAGGTTTTGCTTCCTGGTTCTGGTCCAGTCTGTACCAGTATGTAAACAACAGGCTAACTGGACAGATAACTGGTTTACATCCTTTAATGACCATGCAGTGACTTTACTGTGCAGATATTCTCACCACCGGTTATTAAATCCCTGAATTCACAGCGATACAGTCTCAGCCTTTTTGCTGTGTGCATTTTGCCGTCGGCTCTACTGGTCATGCCAGGTTATGGTAATATACCTCCACCCTGACAGACATGAACAGAAAACTGGAACACAGCGACAGACCTCATAGCCAGCTGCTACACATATTATCCTTATAAATGGCAGAACAGCTAATTACATTTTGCACTGTGTTTACGAGCTTTCTCATGGTTTAACGTGCATGACGAACGTGTGCGCAGCCTCCATTCTGCTTCTGAATGAGGTCTGCAGAAACTGCTTCATGTTTGAGGGAGGTCACGCTGGCAGAAATTGATTTAGAAGATGTGTGATGATGAAGGGGAAGCAGAGAGAGAGGAATGCGTGGTCGTTGAAATGGCAGCACGTTCATGTTGTGGGCTTCGATTAGAGCCGGTAAGTCCAGCAAGCAGCTCGACATCACTGAGACGTCTGATCATGGCAGGCGTCGCCTTTCACCCTCTGAGCCTTCCTAGATAAACATGTTCACACAGCAGAGCATGACAGGAAGTGGAGGAAAGCCCGTTAACTCCCACCAATCATTTCAATCACAATATGGTGACATTTATGCCGAGGTGTGCACAGAACATAATGCCAGTTCGAGCTGAGTCTCCTCTAGTAAGCGTGTCTCCGTTTCAGCTGAGGGTTCATTTGACATCTTTACTAAACCGAGCAGCAGCTGATGGAATGAAATGACGTCAGAGGAGATGGACAGACGGCTCGGAGATGAAGGGAAGGCATTGGTTTTACTGTCCTAGTACTGTTTCCCTTCTTTAGCAAACCCATTTTACAAAAACTTCACTTACTAACTTACTGCTTCATTCATTCCTGGAACTTATTTCCCTGATTAGGATGATTTTACTCATTTCTAAGAGTGTGTAACTAGTTCCAGGGCTACCTTACCAACTCTGAGCTGGTAGTTTCTATTTGTGGGGACGTACTCCCGTCACAGTGCAGACACAGCGAGGCTCTGTTTGGGTTAAAGGTCGATGCGCTTACGGTTTTAATCACATGCACTTTTATGGTTTTCAGACAGCATTTTGCACATTTGTCCTCAGAAACCGGAGAAGGTTTTTACAGCGGTTGTAACATGGACCCTTTCCCCGACCATCATCATCATCAGTCAGGGTCAGGAAACATCTGAGACTGCAGATTAACGTGTTAACCATCATTTCTGTGATCTTCAGGTCATCGATCAGGCCTAAATGTTACATTCTCATAAGTTTGGAGCAGATAAAGTTTTTTTAAAGACTCAGATGAGTTCCACCTCACTGATTTGCTCTTTCTGTTTGTCTCCATCCCATCATGTTATTTCATCATATCATTTATCTCCCACTTTACCAGTTTCCTGTTTATTTTCACTAAATCTGACTTTGTGTGCATGATCTCTGGCCGGCGGCAGGATGTTTGTGTCATGTGGTTCTGAATGTGCACGGCCGGTTCTGCAAACACACCCACGGTTCTGCGCCTGCAGGCACCATCATTGTGTTTGGATGATGTTTATTGGCTGAATTGTGCCTGAACTGGAAGGAGCACTGCAGGTAAACCCCACTGTCTGATGCGCAAACCCTGTGTTTGTGCTATGTGTGCAAAAGGACCACAAACATGCACGAGGTGCTGCTGAAGACACAGTGAGGATGTGTGTGAATGTGTGTTTTTGGCGGCTCAACAGCACACTTGAAGGTTGACGGTGTCAGTTTGACCGAATGTTGAAACAACCACACGGTGTTTGTTTCACACGCACGAGATAAAACTTCAAAAAGAAAAATAAATGGATGGTAAATGGACTTATACTTATATAGCGCTTTTCCAGTCTTACTGACCGCTCAAAGCGCTTTACACTATATAGTCACATTCACCCATTCACACACACACTCACACCCCGATAGGCACATCGGGGGGCTAGTTAGGGTTCAGTGTCTTGCCCAAGGACACTTCAGCATGTAGTCAGGAGAAGCCTGGAATTGAACTCCCAACCTTCCAGATGAAAGACAACTGCTCTTCCACCTGAGCTACAGCTGCCCAAATAAAAATAAATATAAGCAAACACATAATCTCTGAATGACGAGAGGAGATAAAAATGGAAGAAAGGAGGAGCTTAAGGGTTAAATCCACAACGCAGAGTCTTTGAATGAGCAGCAATCAATCAGCAGGTTGGATTTAATGTTGAGCGTTCACCAGCTTTTCATGAGCGTGCACGTTGGCTTTCTCCTCACACTGGTCTGCGCTTGCAGGACTCGAGCTGAAGGACACTTCAGCTGGATACAAAACAGGATCAATGAGCTACAACACGGCGGGCCTTCTCAGACTTGTTACGTACGGACGTTTAAGGAAGCAGATTATTGTCGGGATGTGTTCAGGGTCGAGTGTCTCTCCTTTAAAAGAGGATTTAGTATGAATCTATGAAGCACTTCAAAGATACATTTCTCTAATTGGTTTATATCGACCTAACGGCCAGTTTGATCGACCAGATCTGCATCACGTTGTGTGCAGCTTGCATGTGCACACACTTCCTGTACTAAATACTGCTTGTCAACCTGTTAAATACCTTGTCATTGACACAAAGAGTAACTTCCAGCACGCATCACAGGTCTGGAGACTCCACAGAGGCCCAGAGTTACCTGGAACCGACCTTTCCCTTCCTGTTAGGCTTGCCTGAACTTCTCTGAGCTCAAGCAAAAGTCCTCCATGCCCTGGCTGAACTTCTAAAGCTGCCCAAGTCTTTGCTTCTGCAACCACAGATGTTGCAGGCCTTTCTGCTCTTTCAGAAGCTCTCAGCTGCTTCAGATGTCCCCAGAACAACAAAATCAGCCTCATCAAGCCGGTCCTCTGGTTGCCGTTGACATCTTTGCGCTGTGCTGCATCGTATCATATGGCATTGCATGGTCCTGTGCTGTATTGCGTTGCATTGTGTTGTGTAATATTCTATGGCATTGCACCACATCACATTGTATCTTATTGAGTTGTATCACACTGTGTGATGCCACGTTGCATCTATCGCACCGTATCATACTGTCCTGTTGCATTGTACTGTACAATATTGTAAAATACATAAATGTCATTAATTTAATTGAATCGACCATCTTACATAACTTTACATCATATCCTGTACCGTACTGTAGTGCATTGTGTTGCATTACACCTTAATGTAAAGCTTTGTATTGTAACTTACTGCATCATATTGTATTGTATGATTTAATATTGTACTGCATTAACCATGTTGTATTAAATAGTACTGTATCCTATTGCATCATATTGTATTATACTGTATCTTAAAGCACTGAATGATGTGGAATCCTCTTGTATTGCATCGTAGTGCCTTATGGTAACATGTTGTATTGTGTCATATTGATCACCCTGTACCATAATGTTGACTCACACTCAGCTTGTAAGCATTTCTCTGTTTTTAAGCACCGCCGCTGGGCTCATCAGCCCGTCGGCTTATTAGCGAGGTCTTCCTGACCTCTGGGATTCAACTGAACTCTGAGATGGTGGACAGCTTGCAGTTCCCAGACCACCTCATTGATCCGGGTATAAATATATCATGTCAGACTGAAAGAACAACACGGGTGTTTGTTTTATCTGATGTGCAAACACGAGATTCTCAGGTTCTAAGTTTTAGCCCAAAACAGCCTCGTTTGGACTTTTAATTAACTTGACTTTAAAGAGGTGGGAGTGAAACTGTTTAATGTGTCTGAACCTCTCAGCTGAGGCTTCATTCATTCTCATTATCTCAGTTCTTCTCTTGTTCAGCGTTCATTGATAAGTCGAGATGTTTTTAAGCGGGACAGAAGTGGTGGGTGAGGTCAGACATGTCGGATTATTCTATCTGCACTCATCTGGAAGACGTTTGTAAATGCAAACACATGCAATCTGCTATTTCTTCTGCAGAGCTAGCTGCTCCTCAGTGACTCAGGATTTATTAAATGCAGACTTTGCTGCTAAAATATTCCCCATCATTTCACAGAGTAATTATATAGCCTGCAGAATACACTGATTAAAATATAAATATGGTGTTTTCAGAGTTTCATGCTGGTTTTTTAATATGATGAATCCAGACTCATTTATCTGGACCACCAGTTGGACCCTCTTTTTCCCATAGAACCTTTATGCTTGGTATGACAGGTCAGATGTATAGACGCACAAAGAGACACAAATCTTTTATATAGAAATAATTCAAAATAAAGCTGATATTTTTTTACAGCAATGCAGTTTTACAAGGAATTAGAAAGAGAAAGGAGGTAAAGGGGCTTCAGAAAGCCAGAAACGATGCTACACGGTTACCTGGCACAAGCTGACATTCTTTTAGGACGCTAACACGTCGCTACGTCCGGGTCTACAACCGCTGACCAATCAAACGTTAGCAACAGTAACTATGACAGAAGGGTCTGGCAAACTTCCTGCACAAAATACCAAAGCAGTGCGTGTACTGGGTTTGGGCAATGATGCACATCCTCCATCAGAAAGATGCCGAATGAGGATCCAGCAGTAACAAGCACATTGATGTTGCTACCAGACACCAGCAGAACACTCAGATTCTGCTATGAATACTAAGGACATGAGGGACGGTGTGGATTTGAGGGACGGTGTGGATTTAAGGGATGGTGTTGATTTGAGGGACGGTGTTGATTTGAGGGACGGTGTGGATTTGAGGGACGATGTGGATTTGAGGGACGATGTGGAGGGACGGTGTGGATTTGAGGGACGGTGTGGATTTGAGGGACGATGTGGATTTGAGGGACGGTGTGGATTTGAGGGACGATGTGGAGGGACGGTGTGGATTTGAGGGACGATGTGGAGGGACGGTGTGGATTTGAGGGACGGTGTGGATTTGAGGGACGATGTGGAGGGACGGTGTGGATTTGAGTAACGGTGTTGATTTGAGGGACGGTGTTGATTTGAGGGACGGTGTTGATTTGAGGGACGGTGTGGATTTGAGGGACGGTGTGGATTTGAGGGACGGTGTGGAGGGACGGTGTGGATTTGAGGGACGATGTGGAGGGACGGTGTGGATTTGAGGGACGGTGTGGATTTAAGGGACGATGTGGAGGGACGGTGTGGATTTGAGGGACGGTGTTGCTTTGAGGGACAGTGTGGAGGGACGGTGTGGATTTGTGTTGTCTTCATCAACATTGCTCCACCTTAAAAGCAAACTACAGTCCTTTCTGCGTCCCGTCTATTTCCTGACTACTCATCCAGAAACAGTTTCTTATGGATCATCTTCACTCGACATCGCTGAGAAATCCACGTGTTTTGCAGGGAAAGGACGGACTTTGCTTACCAGGCATAGCAACAGTAACCATGGGGACAGGTTACGGCGGTTGGCGTTGGAACCGGGCACCAGGCAGAAACCAAACCTGCCCCGCTGTGCTTTGTTCTAATTCACTCCTGCAGAACCCTCTCTGGGAAAGCTTCCAGTGGTTGTGGGTGAAAATCCCACGATTGCATCTACCTGTCTGAAAACATGCTCCATGAGTCTGCAAGAGTGTTTTCTCGGGTGTGTTTTTTACTGACTGAACTCCAGCAGAGATTTGGTGGCAGAAACAGATGCAAGAAGCTGCTTCCCCAGATGCTGCGGTTAATTAAAGCTCAGAGCTGACATCATCCATTGGCTCACCATCCCTTTTGATGTCACCATCTTAAGTCTTTAGATGCATTTTATGAGCCTGTGCGGTCTGATGGCTGCAGCATCAGTACAATCTTCATGTGTCCACGCCTTTACTGGGAGCCTGTAATGGTGGTGTTTACATCGCATTGAGCAGCAAGCATCAGCAGCTTTTTTAATAACAGGCCTCGAGGTGCTCATATCCTTGACGAACAGCTTCATCCATACCTTGATTAAAGGCCCCCCTGAGTGTCCTGTTACGACGAAGAGCTTCATATTTGCTGCTTTTGCCAGCTAAAAAGTCCTCTGTGTCCAAACAGCTTCGTCCTGTTTGTCGGATGATCTACGGTGAGCCGTCAGGTGTCAGAAGTGCTGGTCCACGCATCAGGAAGAGATTTATCCGCTCAGGTCTTCCTCACAGACATGCTGGCTGAAGTTCTCGTTCCTTTCATTCAGTTTTATCAATTTAAAGACAGTTCTGCCTTATTGTCTCGTATTCTTCTACATAAAGGATATTCAGATACACGATCAGGCTGATGAGACAACATGTCCAGAGTCCCACTCATCATTGTCCTCCTCTTCATCCTGCTCCGGCTCTTCATGGGCTAAGCCAGAAGGGGAATGCAACTCTACCAGTGAGTCCTGGATCTGTCCTGGGGTCTAGAAAAACTCCATCAGTGGGCATCCTACTGATGTGTGCACCCCTCACCTGATCGCCCAGACTCATCCCACCCACCTGAGACCACACGGAACCACCTGGGGTGGACCTTTGCAGAACCTGTTTGAGGCCAACTTAAAATCCTGCAGCTTTTGCAACCACTGATGCTACAGAACCTTCTGGCCATGCAGGTGATCCCTGAGACAGCCAGGTGGTCTGAGAACACCTGATCGATAGATCGATCGATCGATCGATCGATCGATCTATCTATCTATCTATCTATCTATCTATCTATCTATCTATCTATCTATCT
>JBAMHV010003774.1:0-13920 GCA_037177535.1 Pseudomugil gertrudae | reverse complement strand
CCTTCTCAAAAAAAAAAAAGGAAACCCCAGATTTTGGGGGGGGATGGGAGTTAAGATGTGGGTTTTTCAGGTTTTTTATTTTCGTTTGAAAAGGGTGACTCTTTTCCCCCCCCCCCCCCCCCCACTGTTTCCAGCAACTTTCTATCATTTGATCTCCCCTAGAAACCATTACATATACTGCAACTTGACCAGTTAGGCAAAAATAATGTATTTATTTATAACTTTATATCAATGCAAAACTAAAGTAATTATTATCAAATTTTAAAGCTATGCTGATTTTGCAGGTTTAAAGGTTAGATACACTACAAGCACTTTACATCATTAATTTATATTTATGCAGATTTAACAGTTTACTGGAGCTTCCTATATGTTCCTATATCAGCCTTTTAGACAATGTAACATTTTGTTCCATCATGAACACTGGACTAAAATTTATTTTTTCTGTTTTTTCTTTTTTTATTGTATTTCATATCGTATTTATATATTTATTGTGTTATAGGTTTTTTGCATTGAGTCTTTTTTTTAAAGGCTGCTAAAATGTAATTTTCCTGGGGGAGTCATCCCAGTAAAGTAAGGTTCAAGTCTAAATTCTACAACAGACCAATATAAAATCCCCTTCTTTTATTTGATTATTTTTTATTATTTCATGGCACTTCAGTAAATTATGCATGTGAGTTAAACCATTAGCATAGTTGCAGTAAAAAAAATCTAATCATTGTAAATGTATTACTGTAAAACTTTATTTTATATTCAAATTTTAAACAATTTGATAGTATTAAATTATTAGTGTGATTCATGTTTTATACATGGTTTCGTATCATCCATGCTGGTTTTTGAGAATATAGAGGGCATTGTTGCGATAAAGAAGGGGTCCTGAACTGCGGGTCGAAAATTGTGGGCCTGAAGCTGCAGTCTTCAGATCTGAAGACATATATTTCTCTATATACTGAGACAAAAACAGTGGTTAGGTAGGGATGAGGAGAGAAAGATGAAAGGACATGTCAGGACACACAAAGCCTAAAGCCAGTATAGTGCTGGGAAAGGAGGGAAAAGAGGGGGAGGAGGAGGCTCAGTAAATCAGCCGGCCTCTTGTCAACACCACCTACCAGCTCCCCCCAGGGGCTTCTGAAGCCACTGAGCTGAGAATAACAAATGGCCGTCATTGGCCAGGCAAAAAGCTGTGATTATAATTATCACATCCCACACTGACCTTGCATAAACCTTAATCCTTATCCAATGAAGCATTTAAATGGGCTGCCAACAGCGACAGAGATGAGGAGTGTGGAAAGCAGGGAGGGAGGGTGGTGATATGGCAAGGCAGAATGCAGGGAAAAGAGTAAGAAGGGAGCCAAGATTAATGTAAAGATCAGGAGGTGGAAAGAAAAAGCAGCCAAGAGGCTGGGAGTACAGCAGAAAGGAGGTGGAGAACAAGGGATGTGAGGCAGGAAGTCGGTGATGAGTGGAGCTAGTGAAGTGGTTCAACAGCTCACCTGGAGGTTCAGCAGCTCAACAAAAGTAGTAATGAGGAGGTGAGACTTCAAGTTAGTGAGCTTGTAAAAGAGCAGGAGGAACCATCTGTCAGAACATACGAGGTAGGACGAGTGTCTAGTGTGAAGACAGAAACACAGCCAAAAAGGGCAATAAAAGCATAAAAACACAAACTCACAAAGCAAGAGAATGAAAATGTGGTGAAAGCATTATGCTTGTTTTGCTCCCATATAGATAGGGCTTGAAATTCAGGTGGATAAACCTCTGGAACCACATCCCAGTCTGTTTGTAATTCTAAAAACTCCCCAGCATTTAGCAACACAGCCACTAATAAAATCTACTACATCACTCCACAGTATACTTTATATTATTCATTCATTTAAAATAAATGAATGAATATTCATTGGACCAACATGTGCCCTTCTTCACTATTTGTTTGTACAGCACATTTTTTAAACAGCCCAGGAGTGATTAAACTGTGAAGGAAGGACTCCTTTCCCATTTGCTTTCCCTGGGTAAAGGAGACACAGTGAGGTCAAAGGTTAAGTGGTCTGACCCTAAAGTCAATTTAGTGGTGTGTCCCTTAACTCCAACACACTGGGATACAATAATGATAACCAGGAAAGTGCTAGAAGAGACCTTTGAAGGTCCAGACCTTTGCAGAGCATCTAAGTTCCACCCATACAGAGATTTCCAGCCAATGTTCTAGCCCCACATTACATTATTCCTAGAGTCTCCACAGTGTCTCTGCGATGTTTGTTGCATGTTTATACCTTATGTTGTTTTCTTGTAGTGATAAAAATGACAAAGGTCCTTTATTTTTTTCTTCATCTTGATGGTAGTATCCAGAATGTTGCAGAGATCGACATCTGTCTTTGATATTATGTAAAACCTGTTGGGAACTTGACTGTTTTGAAAAAAGTACCCAGACCATTTGGTCTGGAGTTATGTGCATATATACTAAAAATGGCCCAAATGCAAAAGAATAAATGTCTATATCTGTATAGCTGTAAAAAAATTCCTGCATCTAAATCACTCCAAAAATTAAATGGAATCTAAGTTAGACCAAGACACATTTTCCAGAACCTATTCAGGAATCATTAAGATCCACCCAGTAGTATTTATGTAAAGTTGGTAACACAGAGATAAACCCCAGGGAGATGTAAATATCCACTAGCTTCTTGACATAGGTAATAATGATGGATTAGATTTTTAAAGCACTTTTAAACACAGCCACAGCACTTTACGATGAATCCATTATCATTTATTCTTGGTGATGGTAATCATCATGTGTAGCCACAGCTGCCCTGGGGCACACTGGAGAATAAAAGTGGTGGTGCAGATTGGCTGCTATATTTTTGTCAATCATACTGACAATGGAGGAGTGTCTTGCCCAGGAACACAACTACAGATTGACTGTGAGAGCAAGATTTCAACCACCAACCTTCCAGGTATAAACAAGCTGCTCTACCTCCAGAGTCACTTCCACACCCAACAATCAAAAAAGGTGCAGCTGTTGGATCCTTCTCTCGCTGTCAAGTTTCATGTGTCATCTTAAAAAACAAAGAATAACTGTGCTTACTTATTTCAGCATTAAACATTGTGATATTCATTAAATATTGTGATATTCAAAAACACTTAAACCAAACAGGTACAAAGAACGCACAAAACCTGGTTACTTTAAAATGTGCCAGTATCGATGTGCCATTTCACATTTAAATGAATTATTCTTTCAACTAAAATGTAAAACAAAAATACTTTTTGAAATTAAAATATCTCGGTTATGCTGACAATACCAGTCTCCTGCTGTATCTGGCTGACTATGCCACCATCAAAGTATTATCTCACTAACTGCCTGCATTTATCACAATTGGTACGATTACAGTTATTATGTTTTTTGTTATGTAAAAGTTAAGGTAGAGAATAAATAATGTCTGAGTTAGCATATGGTACTGTATATATCATGTCTGATTTTGCAGTTCTGTCTGCACCAACCCTCCAGGGGCTCCACCTCCAGACTGTAGTCAGACTCGTCGTTGTCAGCGATCCGTCCCACCACAGCAGTGTCATCCGCGAACTTCACAATCAGACAGCTAGGGTGTATCGCTGAGCAGTCATGTGTGAGCAGGGTGAACAGGAGGGGACTCAGCACATAGCCCTGGGGGGAGCCCGTGCTGAGGGTGATGGAGTAGGAGGAGACGTCGTGGATCCTCACAGACTGCAGCCTGTCATTTAGGAAGTCCAATACCCAGTTGCATAGGGTGAAGCTCAGTTCAAGTGCTGCGAGTTTCTGGACCAGCGTCTGCGGTATAATGGTGTTAAATACTGAGGTGAAGTCCACAAAGAACAAGCGGACATAAGAGTCTTTGTTCTCTAAGTGGGTGAGGGCTGTATGGACCCCAGAAGAGATGGCGTCCTCTGTGGATCTATTTTTCCTATATGCATACTGGTGTGGGTCCACAGTATGCTGTCCTTGATGTCCTCAAAGCACTTCATAACTATCGGGGTGAGGGCTACTGGCTGATAGTCATCAGTGCCTCTACTTCCTCAGGAGGCTGAGGTGTGCCAGACTGGGGAGCTCAATCCTGACCTCCTTCTACAGATGTGCGGTGGATACACCTGTCCTCCTGTATCATCGTGTGGCACGGCAGATGCTCGACAGCAGAAAAGAAGGCTCTGCAGAAAGTGGTCAAGGCTGCATAGAGGATGGTGGGACGTAGTCTTTCCACCACCACAGACATCTACGTCTCCAGATGCAGGAAACGGGCCTCCTGCATCATGAAGGACCCCATTCACACCGCACACGAACTGTTTGTCCCCCTCCCCTCCAATGCGCAGCATTAAGAGCAGGACCACCAGACTGAGGAACAGCTTCTTTCTGGAAGCTGTGACGCTGTTGAACTCTGAAGGAACCCTGTAGCTCCCCTGCTGCATATCATATCTGGACATTCACAACACTCTGTACAAATGCAGTTTTTGCACATTTTCCAGCCTTACTTGTATACATATCCATCTTAGTCTGTTATTTTTATATTTAACTTACAACTTTTTTTTTTATACCTTGTCTGCTGTTCTTTTTCTACTGTTGTTGGGCTTGCACCTGAGACCAGGGTAACTCATTTCGTTCCAGCCCATGTATTTACATGTACTGTATTTACATGTGTTGAAATGACAATAAAGAACATTGAATCCTTGAATCCTTAAATCTAATGTATGAGCACTGTCCGCAGCCTTGGTTGCTTGCATCAGAGAAGTGATGGAGTTCTGTTCACTGATTATCACCAAAGCTGCTGGGTATAAGGCATCTGGAAACCTCAGCCTTTTCTAGGTTGTCCAAATCCTTCATCCAAGCCTCCCACCTTAACTTCAAATCCTTAGGTAGTGGTTCGTCCCATCCCGTGCCCATCCGGCACATCTCTTGGAGCACTCATTTTCCTTCCAGGACGAATGGAGCAAGAAACCCTAGAGGGTCATACAAGGAGGCAACAATTGAGAGAATTCCCCATCGAGTTACTGGTTTTTCATTGAGTAGCACTTTAAAGGTGAAGCTGTCGCTTTCAATGTTCCATCTTACGCCCAGCACTCTTTGCACTGGTAAGTCCTCATGATTGAGATCCACACTTTTCGCTTCTGCAGCACTCTCTGCATCATCAATGGAGTCTAGCACCTCTCGGTTGTTTAAAAGGAATTTGTGCAGATACAGCTTCCCCTTTGCACATACAGCTTGGGCTTTCTTCACGAGTTTCATTGCTTCACAGACTGACTCCATGCTCATAAGACCGTCGTCAACATAGAAATGCTTCTTAATGAAGCTTGCTGCAGAGGGAAACTCCTTTTCACTTTGGCTGGCAAGGTGTTTCATGCCATAATTGGCGCAGCCAGGGGAAGATGACGCTCCAAACAGATGCACCTTCATGCAGTACTCTGTGGGTTCTGAATCTGTTTCACCATTTTCCCACCAGAGAAAACGCAGAAAGTCCCTGTCTTCTTTGCTGACATGAAACCTGTGAAACATTTTCTCAACGTCGCACATGACTGCAATGGCATATTTGAAAAAGCGGCACAGTACAGCTGTAATACCATTCTTGAGGTTGGGTCCTGTTAGTAGATAGTCATTTAAGGAGGTGCCCTCATATTTTGTGAAGCAGTCAAAAACCCCCCTAATTTTGTCTGGTTTTCCTAGGATGGTACACCCTTTGGTGTGGGATATAACAAACGTTCCCAGGTTTTAACATCTCAGAAAGAATCTTATGGAGGTACAGTGCAAATATTTGATTGAATTGTACTCCAAACAAAAAGAAAAACCCAACAATATTTTCAAATTTCAGCATTGTCATGGAAACACAATGATCACACTGGTGTCAGCTACATGCAGCGTTTTGCTGCTCCTACAGTGTTAGTTTTGACACTTATCCTAAATTTGTTTGGACTAAGTAAGCTACTTTTCCTTTAAAAAAAAAGGGGTGGCCAACTCTAGTCCTCTAGAGCCATAAGTGTCATAAGCTGGGGAATGTGAGGACCCAAATGCAGTTGGAAGAACCAGAGGAGGCAGGCAGAATGCAGTTAATGTGGTTTTAATCAAAACTCAGCCCTCAGGATAACCAACACTAACACACAGAGACTAGAACTAACAGAATACTAAATAAAGAACTAATAAACCCGCAACCAGAACTAACACCACAAAGGACTTAAATACAACTTAACCAAACAAAACACAGGTAAACATAATCTAAATCAACACAGGTTAAATTAACAGAACATGAAGCTAAACAGGAACAATACAGCAAAACTACTAAATAAAACACAGAATCGAAAACACCCATACGAAGTCCAAACCACGATAGTAATCCTGCAACTGTGAGGGGTTTTCCTGCCACTCAACAGCTGACACACATCAGACTAAATTAGCAGACTTGTGCAGAGCTTGACATAAAACCCAAGTCAGCTAATTACCCATTAATCTAAGTCAGCTGTAATGCAGCAGAAAAACTCAAAAAGATTTTCAGGATCATGGCTTTCAAGGACCGGAGTCTGGCTACTGTCATTATTGGATAAACTTGTCACCATTTGCCCCCTGTCAAGACTTGTTTAGTGATTTGGTGAACATTTTGAGGATTGACAACAAAGGCTTAAGGATACCTAGGATTAAGAATATAATTAAGAATACCTTTGTGTTTTTTTTTGCAATTAAAGTTCCCTTTGCCTAGTTTGTGCACATTTGTGCTTTTGAGTTGTTTTGATTGAAGCAGAAAACTCTCCATTTGTTTATTGCCATTTTGAGTGTGTTGTATTAGATTGCATAGCAAATTTTGGTTTACAGTATTTAGAGTAGGTCGGGTTGTGTTTGTTGCTTTGAGTTATAGAGCGTTTTGGGTTCTTTTGTAAATATTTGTAAATACTAGTGATTAAGAGGTTACAGTTTAATAACCTTGTTGAGTTCTCCTTTTGTTAGATTTGTGCTTTTAGTTTTTGTACTGGACAAGATACTGACCATTTGGACACCTTATGTTTGTAACTGTTTTGAGAAACATGGGCTTTTTGTTTAATGAATTATTGTTATATTTTTAGGTTGATCCAGTTTGTTTTGTATTGATCCTTCTGCCAAAATAGTGGTTATAACAAGTATCAATGTCTTGCCATCTCATCCATCCACCCAATCTCTGCCTGCATTTTGGGGGTGGGTCAAGCAGAAGCCTAAGGAGGGAAGCCCAGACTTCCCTCTCCCCAGCCACATTTGCCAGCTCATTGGGAAGGTTTCCAAGGCATTCCCAGGCCAGCTGTGAGACGTGATCTCTCCAGTGTGTCCTGGGTCTGCCCTGGGGCACAGGGCACAGGGATATGCCCAGAACATCTCACCAGGGAGGCATCCAGGAGGCATCCTAACCAGGTTTCAGAAACAACCCATTTCTGAAACTGTAAGCCTGTCAATCTCACACTTAATCCTTCCCTCTCTCGCAAACTAGATCCTTTAGAATGCCTTTACTTTGGCGGGACCTTATTCCCAACCCATGAAGGACACTTCACTATTTTCCAGCTAAGGACCATGGTCTCACATTTTGGAGGTGCGGATTCTCATCCCAGCAGCTTCACACTTGGCTGGGAATTGTCTGAGTGAGAGCTGGAGACCACAACTAGATGAAGCTAACAAAACCACATCATCTTCAAAGAGCAGAGACCCAATCCTAAAGTCACTAAACTGGATCCCTTCAACACCTCAGCAGCATCTATAAATTCTGTCCATAAATGGTATGAACAGAATCATTATCGCCAGATGGTAGCCCAGAATATCTTGCCCAAAAGTTGTTCTCCATGGGATCACCAAACTCCTCCAAAGTCTGTTTCTGCCTTGGTGACCACCAAAGCCATATTAATAAAATCCAGGCCATTAACAGCTACTGTATGACCTGACAGTAACCAGATATCCTGCTGGGATAATCCGCTGGCTAAAAGAGGAAGTTCAGACCACAGATGTTAAAAGCTGAAAGTTGTTCCCTATGCATAGTTGATTCTACCCCAAGTACAGTGTCCAGTGACTATACACTAAATACAAAGAGAATGATCAAAGACAGCGGTGCTAATCATGGCAGCTAATCACGGAGCAAGCCTTGAGTACCAGGGCCATCGAGGGTCAGCTCTACCACATCAGGCAGGACTCAAGGTACAGATTGTGCTGGAAAAATCCAGCACCTTACAGCTGGGTGCAAGATACTGGCATGCAAGGAATACAAGGAACACCACAACCAAGTAGCGCGCATAGTGTACAGAAACATCTGTGCAAAATATAGACTGGAGACCCATATGTTTCAGTGGGAAACATCTAGGGATGGTGGATCCTAGGCCTTGTGAATTATCAAGCAAACTTTGCACAAATGCAGTGTTCTTAATCATTTGACCAAATCAATTACTTCCATCTGCTGGTTGTGGGTGTCTGCAGCAGCTCTGCCACGAGGAGCATCAGCTCTGACGGGTTGGTGGGGCTGCTACTGGGTTTGGATCTGGAACCGGAGCCAGTGGACTACACGGCGACTTCACCATTCTGGGGATCCAGGTTGGCAATCCAGACAACTCCCTGGCAGTCTACATCTACATCTAGATGATCTATCCCTGGTCCACGTTGCTGCTCCCATCGTTGTTGAGTAAGGGATCCCAGGAAAAAACACTTCTACTTCTCCCATGTCCTTTGTCTTTTAAGAGCGTCCTTGTTGGTGGCTCTGCTCCTGTTCCTGATTCCAAGGAGGGGATTCCGAGGGAATGGGACATTCTTCTTCCGCTTCTGGTTCTTGCATCAGAGGACGGCGCTCCTCATCCTCTGCTTCTGGTTCCTGCATCAGCAGACAGCGCTCCTTGTCCTCCGCTTCTGGTTCCTGAGTCATAGAATGGCGCTTCTTTTCCTCCATTGCTGGTCCCTGCATCTAAGGATGGCACTCCTCAACTTTAGTTTTCTGTATTAAGCTTGGTTCAGTTCTTGTAAAAAATCCTAATATCCTGCATCCCATCTCTCTTCTGCCTCCTGCCTGCCTTTGAGTCCACATTTCCACCTTACCTCCATGCCTCCAGTTGTGATACTATGTCAGTCTCCTCTCAAAAAATCCACAATCATGGTCTCCCAAGTGTTTCAAATGCCTTTTTGGTTATTGAGAGATCTACAAACCCGGACCCTTGAAATTCCCGCAAGCTGCTCGACACGCGTTGGTGACTAAAGAGACCTTTTTTGGCCTATCACGTGACTTTTGGCATGCTGAATCCTGAAACACTTTCAGAAGGGCTTCCAGAAAAGCAGAAGGGCTTGAGTATAACATCCCTAGAAACACTTTGCAAGGTGGTGGAGAGCCAGAGAGCTAAGATCCTCTGGATCTTACAGATCCATAACTGACAAAATTATCTGGCGGCAGTGGTGGCGCATGTAGTAGAGCGGGTCAATTCCTAACCGGCAAGTTAGTGGTTCAAATCCCGGCTCAGGCGTCCACATGTCGAAGTGTCCTTGAGCAAGACACTGAACCCGGTGCTGCGTCACCGGTGTGTGAATGTGTGCGTGTTTGTGTGAGCGTATGGGTGAATGTGTCAAATAGTGTTAAAGCGCTTTGAGTACACTGATGTGTAGAAAAGCGCTGTACAAGTACAAGACCATTTACCATCTGTTAAATTATAACAGAATCTCTGTTTAAATACATTTTGTCACCACACTACCATGCTGGTTTGTGCCATTATGAGTTGTTTTCATAAGGTTTTTATTCTAATATGTTATTTAGTTTTTATATTTATTTTTCACTGCACACTTAAATTTCCTTCTGAATTGATAAAATATATATCTTACTACCTATCTGCTTAGTTTTAATGCCACTATTCCAATAATTTGGCAGAAGTCTTTTTCCAAAGCGATCAGCACTCATTTTAACCAAAGCTATTCATTCTTTCCAAGCTGGAGTACCCGGAGAGAACCCATGCATACATGGGGAGAACATGCAAACTCCACATAGAAAAGTCACTGGACAACCCTTCCCAGCCTAGGCTCCAACTAGTGACCGTCTTGCTGTGAAGCCACAGCGCTAACCACTACACCACCATGCTGCCACTATTACAATAACTGTAAGGATCCTGTGCAAAGGGAGGTTGTGGGCCATATTTTATACATACATACATACATATATCATAATACATAGAAAAATATCTGAATAAAATATTGAGTAAATGAGTTTTGGAAATTGTGGATTAACATTTGTAATCTTGAATGAGTTTAGAATACACACACAAAGTGCTCAAACAGGAGAGGATGAGTTCTCTGGTGAAAATAGTATGGAGGCCTGTGTGGGTTCTTGATAAAGCAGTTGAGTTAGCCGCAGCAGTAGGTGAACAGGCAAAATAAACACCGGAACCCTCCCAAAATTAGGATGGCAGCAGACTCACCCACAGTTCATCTTTCATCTATTTGCAGCATGAGTATTTATCACATTGTGAAGACGTTTCAGTTCTGCGAATCCTGTTGCACTTCTTCAGCACCCAACAGCTTTTTTCTGAGGGAATGTCCTAGGGTTTGTTGAATCTGCAACTTTTTTCCTGCTTCAGTTTGTTTGTGTGTGTGTGTGTATGTATTGTTTTTAAATGTCCTGTTGGTTCTTATGCCACTTTTGTTTTTGTTTGTTTTGTTTTTTTTTAAAAAAAACCTCTTCTGTAAATCCTCTGCAAGGTGAACTATAAAAGTTGCTTTTTTTCAGTAAACCCTGTACATGCTTTGTACAACATGTGCGTTCTTTGCTGCCAGATCAAGCATGTTGTAAAACACAGCAATGGGCACACATGTAACATGTAGGTATCTACGTTCATAAAGCCAGCCCAGTATTTTAGGTGGTTGTAGTTGGTAACAGTGTTAGGTATATGTGTGTTTCTTTAATTTCCACTTGATACTGAGAAAACAGACAGATATATTCTTTTTGGGTGCGTAGAGCATCAGCAAAGTACTACCAGGTGTGAACACCTGTGTGGAGAATTCCTTGCATCGTGGAGCATCTTTGGCTTGGGACAAAACTTATTTTTGTATCGTGTTCATGGTGGCAAGAAGAGTTGTGTTTCTTTGCAGGAGCCTGTTAGCCAGGAAAAGAGATGTAAAAAAAGTTATCAGTTGTAACAGTCCTGCCCACATCCATAAATGGCTCCATTAGTTTCATAACCATGTTCTCTGACAAGAGAACTCTCTCCCGTAAGACAAGTATAATCTTTTCCTAAGTGTGGAATGGCATTGCACATGAATTTGTTCTCCAAATCCACCACAATCAAAATTTGATATCAAACTTGTCAACCTTGTCAGGAGAGGAAGAGATGGCTGTTCATATCAATATGTCTCATATGTGTTGTGTAATGCTCAAAAAAATCTGAGTTTTATCTCTGCATCTGCTCACTGAATGAAGAAAATAATTGGTAGAGGCACTCCAAGATGACCCGCACTAATTTTACAACAAATATCTACTAGGCACAGAAAATTGCGAGACAAAAAAAAACACCCTTTAAATAACTAGGACATTTTTGGCATCTAAATATAAAGTTCCTGTGTGTCATTAAGCTGTCTAAGACAGAAAGCTGGACTACTGGAAATATTAATAGTTAAAGAAAGTTGTGAACATAAACTTGTTATGCTTACCTACTTGTTTAATTTATAAACAAGCAAGGTTACTAGTGATTTAAAATAAAATTCTTTAACAAATGTAGTGTTGCTTTTTTACAACCTCCTCCTCAAATGTTCAGGCCCAGGAAATACTGCTGGAGCCCTGCAGGATATTTAATCATGATTGTTTATTAACAAATGTGATGTTGCTTTGTCAGAGTGCTGCAAAAGGGTTTTGTGTGCATATATATGCATGTGTGTGTGGAGTTTTTTCATTCAACCACAGTTAAGTAAATTTAACAACTAAAGTGTCTACAATGGCAAGGGCATAAGAACCAACAGGACATTTAAAACAAAGGGATTAATATCCTGCAACTACCAGAGGTATATCCTTGAAAGCCCCCAATCTTTGATGCCACATCAATATAAATTTTTGAGCATCAAGCCATAATAAATCAATTAGTTGTTTGTTGGATTTTTGTCTTCAAAAATGGGAATGAGCCATTTTTTTACCTATAAAAATAAGTTATTTGGATTTTTCAAATGAAAGAATAGGCTGAGTGAATTGTTTATTCTTCAACCAATATAACATGCCTATCTGTTGTAAAGCTCTAATGTAATTTTTTTTTATAAAAGGAACCTCTGGGGTTAGTAAACACATAATCAACAACAGGATATGTGATTACCAGTCGCTTCATTTGCATTTGGTTTGACATAAATTGGACAAACGGTTGAAAAATGTGTCATTTTTAATGAAAAACTCTCCCTTTCAAAAACGTTTGGAATGTCAGAGGTTTTTTTCACCTAGATGGGACCAAAGATATGTCAAAGTTATGTCCAAAAAAATTTTAAATGAAGAAAAGAAAAGCCCTGTCAAATTTCAAAACACAAGTCCCCCTGGTGTGTGTATGAAAGCATTAAATGAGGACTTGCCACTCATCCACATTTATGAACTTCAGAAAACTCATGTGGATGTGTGGCAAGTCCTCATTTAATGCTTTCATATAAACAAAACTTCAAACTAAATAAACAAATATTTGGAGTTTTCTGAGACAGTTTTACATAAAACTCCCCCTAGTGGCAGAAGTTATCATCAAAAATGCTGAATATCTAACCAGTTTGGCATCTCATAGTGACTAATACTCCTATGTCATGTGAAAGAAATCCAATGAAAACCTGTTAACTTATTGACAAGTAGACTGCCAGTGATCAGATACCCTGCTGGGATAATAAGCTGGTCAAAGGAGGAAGATCAAACCACAGATGTCAAAACACGGAAGCTGCTCACCATGCACCCCAAGTCCAGTGTCCAGCGACTATACACTTACCAGAAAGTCAGGAGGCAGAGAACTCAACTATCAAAGATGTAACATCCAAGCTACATAAATACACTAGAAAGAGGGCAATGGAAGAAGCATCATGGGAAGAAAAGCCTCTGCATGGGATATACCACCAGCAGATCACTGAAGTGGCCAATATAAACAAGTCCTATCAATGGCTGGACTGAAGGACAGCAAGGAGGCACTAATAGCAGCACAGTAGGCTATGAGCACCAGAGCATCGAGGCCCAGATCTACCATACCAGGCAGGACCCCAGGTACAGACTGTGCAAAGGAGCCCCTGAAACAAACCAGTACCTCACAGCAGGGTGCAAGATAACAGGGAGGTAAAGAATACATGGAGCACCATAATCAAGTAGCTGGCATAGTATACAGGAACATCTTTGCAGAATATGGACTGGAGACACCGAAGTCCCAGAGGGAATAGCCCCTCAAGGGAGTGGAGAATGAGAGAGCTAAGATCCTCTGAGACTTCGAGATCCAGACTGACAAAATGGTGGTGGCCAACCAACCCGACATAGTGATCATGGATAAGCAGCAGTTGAAAGCCGTATAGTGATCAAAATATCCATCCCCAAACTGGATAGAAACTCTAGTAGTACCAAGGCCTCAAGGTAGAACTGGCAAAGGCCTGGAGGGTGAAAGCAACAGTAGTACCCATAGTCATCAAAGCACTGGGGGCCATGTCCCCCACACTGGAGAAGTGGCTCCAACAGATACCTGGAGAAACATCAGACATCTCCGTCCAGAAAGGTGCAGGAACATCCAGGAACAGCTAAGATACTGAGTAGGATTCTCAAGCTCCCAGGACTCTGGTAGAGAACCCGAGGTAGAGATGAACAGCCACCTGCCCTACCTAGGGGAGATGGGAAGGGTGGTATATATATATATACACTGCTCACAAAAATGAAAGGAACACTTTTTATTGGGCCTGGCATGAAATCAGTTAAACCTGTCTGATAATTTTCTGGTTGGTTAAGCAGCTGAGGGCATCGT
>JBAMHV010003407.1:0-13958 GCA_037177535.1 Pseudomugil gertrudae | reverse complement strand
TGGTGTTCGTGATGGACAATCCATGGCGAGCACAGAAGTCCAGCAGCTGAACACCACTCTGGTTCAGATCGGGGGGGGCATATGTCCCAATCACACCTCTCCAGGTCTCTCACCACCCACGTGAGCATTGAAGTCCCCCAGGAGGACAAGGGACTCCCCGGGGGAGCACTCTCCAGCACCCCCCCTAAGGACTCTAGAAAGGGTGGGTACTCTGTACTGCTGCTCAATGCATAGGCACAAACAACAGTCAGGACCTGTCCCCCCACCCGAAGGCGGATGGAGGCTACATTAGTATGCCCATACCCACTCGGCGCCTCTCACCGGGGGCAACACCAGAGTGGAAGAAGGTCCAACCCTTCTCGAGGATACTGGTTCCAGAGCCCAAGTCGTGCATTGAGGTGAGTTCAACTATATCTAGTCGGAACCTCACGCACCAGCTCAGGCTCCTGACGTTCCACGTCCCTAAAGCCAGCTTTTGCAGCCGGGGATCGGACCGCCAGTGTAATATGATATTATTATAATAAATTTATCCAGGGAGTAGCAATGATAATTATGCTTGTGTTATGAGCAGACGTTGCGTTCAGCATGAAGCTGGCCCCCCACCTCTCGCAAACCACACTGAAAATAGCCTCAATCGTTAGTGCTGCGTTAATGCTGATTTGTGCCAATACATATTTATTTGTGCTGCTTTATTTTCTAAGATATAACTTTTTTATGGGGCAATTACGTCACACAGCCCCCTGACATCCACTTATTACAGTGTGGATTGCGAGGAGTGGGGGCCAGCTTCATGGAGGTGGAGATGAGACATCAGGGGCCAGAAATGTGATTGCGGTTCCAACCGGTTTACACCCTGCTCATACACAGCAGCGTGACAAAAGCTGAATTCCACCGGGAGTCAATTAGTTAACCAAGTAACTAGCTAACCAGCTAACCTGAATGAAACCAACCTGACAGGCTTTAAATGTGTGTCTATATTTCTATTTGAATCTTCACTCAATAACCCACAATCACGTCCCCTAAACTTTGAACGCGCCGGAAGTCATTGAGAGATCGACAAACCCGGCCCCTTTGATATTACCGCGTGCTGCTCGACTCTTTGGTGACGTAACGAGGCCTCGGTTAGTGTGTTTGCCGTGGTGAAACAATGCTTGTAATACTTCCGTGTCACATGCTCAATACGTGCTCGAGCAGATGGTATCGAGCATAACATCCCCAGTGTAGGGTGGCTTACTTCATTCACTGAAAAGACAGCTGGCAAGATGCAGAAGATCCTTTATAGCAACCAGATACAGGACTTTTGGTGAATTCAAATGCAAATATCATGTGGCGTTCTGTGGTGCTCAATAAATGAGCGTTTGGACAGTGGAAAACTGGTTTAATATGATTTAATTATTAATTTGCCTAAAATATTATTTTTAGGAATTATTAAATTTTGGTTATCATTTTGATTTAACTGTTTTGAGTTTGTTTATCTATTGATTTCGATTTAACTGTTATTTGTAAAGCTAATTTGTATATAATATGTTGATACTTAACCAGTGTATTCTGTGTGTGTTAAATGTTTTTCACCTGACTAAAATGATAATGCTGCAACTGAAAGAAAAATAAAAGAAAAGAGAAAACGCTTGGAGTGAAAACCAATTATTTCTTCAGAAGTGAGCTCATCTTGTCTAGTGTGGGAACCTACACAGTTAACACAAGCACACTTGATAGGGAAGTGATAGATAAAGAAACATAATAGAAAACAGAGAAAATTAAACAGACTGAAATACATGACCATGAAGAATGTAAAGATATATGCGCAGCATCAGACAGGAATAAATTTACATTTTCTGCATTCCTAAACACTTAAAAATGCACAAAAACATGTATTTAAGGGCTAAAAAATGTAGATTTTTCATGATATGTCCCCTTTAAAGACAGATCCGTGCCACAATAGTTGTGGCAGGAGCCCATGAAAAAACACACAATGGTGTTCACCATAATTGCCTCATAGACTATAATTAGATAAAATATTGACAGCATGGTGGTGCAGTGGTTAGCGCTGTGGCCTCATAGCTAGAAGGTCGCTGGACCAAGCCCAGGCTGGGGAGGGTTGTCCAGCGACCTTTTTTTTGTGGAGTTAGCATGTTCTCCCCATGTATGCGTGGGTTCTTTCCAGGTACTTCGGCTTCCTCCCACCCTCAAGACATGCATGTTAGGTTAATGGTTTATCATATGTAAGTCGCTTTGAATAAAAGTGTCTACCAAATGACTATATACTATAGTAGTATAGTATATTATTTACTCAATTTTATCCACTTTAAAGCTTATGTTATATAACTATCATCAAATATTACTTAATCAATAAAAAAATTTAAACATAAAAATATAAAGGAATGATTATATAAATATTTACTCATCAAAGAGTTAAGAACAAGCAAAAACAGCAATGACAACATGAGAACTCTGGAAGCTTCAGGTACTTGTTTTAGACTAAGACCACTGAGGGATTTTAAATGTAATAATATCAATTTAAAATCATTCCATAAACAAACAGGAAGCCTATGCCATCCATCCATCCATCTACCCATCTATATATCCATCCCCTGCCACTTACTGTATCTGAGATCAGATTGTGCTACATCCCACAAACATTACCTCTCCTGGCCAAATAGTCAAGCCCCCTCCAATCTACCAGCTAATAGGAAGAAAGGATCACAAGGAGTTCCCATGCCAGCCAAGAGATATACTTCCTCCAGCATGCCCTGGGTCTTCCCCAGAGTCTCTTCCAGTAGGAACGTGCCTGGAACACCTCACCAAGGAGCATCCAGCAGGCATCCTAAGCAGATGCTCGAGCCACCTCATCAGGCTCCTCTCGATGTGGAGGAGCAGCGGTTATACTTTGAGCCCTTTATGGATGACTGAGTTTCTCACCTTGTCTCTAAAGTAGGGCGCGGCCACCCTGTGGAAGAAACTTATTTCGGCCATAAGACCCAGAGATACTTGAATTCCTCCACTTTAGGCAGGACCTCATCCCCAACCCAGAGAGGACACTTCACTCTTTTCTGGCTGAGCACCATAGTCTCAGATTTGGAGGTGTTGATTTTTATCCCAGCTGCTTCACACTCAGCTGTGAATCACTTTAGCAAGAGCAGGAGATCACCAGATGAAGCCAATAAAACCACATCATCTGCAAAAAGCAGACCTAATTCTGAGGTCACCATACCAGAGCCTCTTAACATATCTAAACTCCTAAAATTCTGTCCATATTTATTTATTCTGTCCATAAAAGTTATTAACATAATCGGTGATGAAGGGCCGTTTGGAGACTCCATTGTGGGCTCTCCCATCTCCATGGCTGAGGTCACTGAGGTGGTTAAAAAGGGCTTTTTTCTCCAAGCATAACACTTCTGGAATAAAGATAAAATTTTTATTTTAGTCTCATTTAATGACAAAACCTATTTCCAAACAGCCCTCTAGCTTGATTTTGTGATATTGAGCAAACTATTGGAGGGTTTTAAGTGCCATTAAAATCCTGCAGTGTACAGTATGTCATTGTGATTTTGTGTCCTCGTTTTGGTGGATTTGTGAACCTTTACATGGACCACTGTGTGAGAGGCATTTAAAAGCAAAGTCAATGTCCTTGGTCTCTCCATTATAGTATTTTTCATTTACATGACCTTAATCAGCCATGACAGTTTCTCACCCTGCATGTTGTTACACTCACTGCCCTTGGAGGGGCAAAGCAATGGACTTTGGGATAATGCATGAGCTTCAATGTCTTAAATGTCTTTAGTGGCAACAGCTGTGGGTTTAAAGTGTGTTTTTGTTTGTTTGTTTTTGCTAGATTTATGTATCATATTCCATTCTATAGCAAGTCTTTGCTGGGTCATGAGTAGTAATCATTTTTACACTTTTCAGTAGTTATTCCTCCTTCCATTACATTACAGACATGGCTAGTTAACATCAGGGCACTGAACCCCATATAACTCCCAAATCTCTTTACTGTTTGTGTAAGTGCTTTTTATTTTTCTAAAAAGTACTCTCTTTTGATATTTATACAGATTTTTTATTAAAATGAGACTTGTATTTGTAGTGGACAAGCTGTGTTATTGATATTACATTCTCACAGTGGCATCTTCAATATGATCTATGAATTATGAATCTGTTTAAACTGCATATTTACGACACTTTTAATGACTTCATCCAAACTTGCAAGACAGCAATTTATCTTGTTTATTGGAGCTGACACTTCCATTTTTAAACTGTTTTTCTCAGTCTTTCATGTCCTCTTGTCATCTCTTGAGCATTTTCTGAGATTGAATATTATGTAATGAAAGAGTAATTATGTCACACAAACCACCAGAGCCAGTAGTTAATGAGTTAACCCTATCAGCAGCTTCCCTGAATATTTTTCACCATAATTATTTAGCCTTTAGGAAGTGGGGGATGGGTTTATATTAAAAAGGCAAGATATTTTACAAGATCACAACCTGGTAAATGTCAAACTTGTTCATGTGTGATACTTTAAACTTTTAAATAAAAATTGCTGTCATGATGTTACGTGATTTAGTAACATTTGCAACTTTATCTTTTTCCATGAATTGCATGATGTTGCCTTATATTTGAAATATGGTACATAAATAATTTTTCCTTTATATTGTCGCAAATGTGCTTCATATACAAAAACATAATATAGTGTATACAAACATAAGTGGCAGCAGGAAAAGATGCAAGTACAATGGAGCGAATACAGAAACATGCAAGAAAGAAAGCGCTGCAAATTCAGAAACATGCTTCAAAAACAGAAATATTATGCAAAGCATAAAACATATAAAGGCTGCAAAAACAGTGTGTGCAGCATGAACAAAAATAACTGCAAAGAAAAAATGCTTCATATTTATGCAAACGATGGAAGTGCCCCAGGCAGCAGCAAGTTGTCACCCCATAAACAATGAAGAGAAGAAGCACACTGTCATAGGTTGAGTTAAATTGTTTTAGTTTCCTGTTTTATTTTGGTATAGTTCTTGTTTGGTTTTATGTATTTCTGTACAGCTTTATTTTCTGCTTATTGGTTTCACCTGGTTTGGTTTAGATTATTCATTCCAGTTTCTTGTCATTCCTGTCTGTGTATTTATACTCCATGATTACTGTTAGCTTCGTTTGTTCATTAGGCTTATTTTGTTTTTCTTGGTTTTGTATTGGCCTTGTTTGGCACCTGTATTCAGGCCCCCTTGTTCTTGGAATAAACCAAAAGTATACTTTATTCAATCTGCTTCCATCCTGCATTTGGGTTCACAGCTCACATCTCCACACATCGCTGATACACAGTACTGGTGGGGTGTTTGTGCAATGCATGTGCAGAGAGAAGTTTAATCCTAGTATGTTTTCTAATTTTTAATTTGATATTTTTTATAAAAAAATTTATAAAAATCTGCTGATTTGAATTTTTGACTTAAGCACAGTAGAAACATTCGTTCCACACATGCACTTCATTTGCTACGACCCCTTCACAGACCTAGGGGTTTTGGAATCAATAACAAAACTACTACTACGGTACTAAAACTCAAAGATAACAATATTTTTTTTTATAAAAAAATAAAATACCCAAGTTCAATAAAGAACAAAAGGTGCCCACAGTCTGGTTATCTAACCGGTTAACTAAAAATAAATAACTCAATTAATACAATTAACAAAAGATGCCTTCCCAACAAGATTATGTTTAACAATTAATATTAACAATTATCCATATATAAATCTACTATTTACAACTACAGATAATTATTTACAAAAAACACACAAAGAGTCTCTTAAGGAGATATACTAAAGTTAACAAAAAAAAAATGGCTACACACAAAAATGTGAGAGCTTCCTATTTTCAATTAACACAAAAGGCACAACTGTGCACAAACTAAACAAGAGGGAAATCTAAATTACAAACTAAACCATAAGGGTATTCTAAATGTTGTAAATCACCAATTCTCAAAAGTTCTCCGAATCACATTCCAAGCCACCACTATCACTCCCAGAGGCAAACTGATCCAAGAGGGCTGCTGCCCAGGTGATGGTTCTTCTTCCTTTTTACATTCCAAAGTCTTCACTGATTGGCTGGAAAGGAGGAAGTGGTGCGGTGGATTATCCAGTGGGAGACAGTCCTGACAGGGGGTAAGTGATGACAGGTGTGTCCAATAAGTGTGACAGGTGAGAGGAATCATGGAGGTGATGTGTTGTTCTGATGAGGTCCTGGAAGAAGTTGTATCTTTGTAGAGTTCTTGGCTGTGTCTCAAGTCAGAGATCGCACACTTCGAAGTGCGGATTTGTAGAACACCTACTGTACGTCATACTGGCGCGTCAAGTGCTGTCCCAATTCAAAGTGTACTTCTGATCCACACTTCAAATGCATGCTTCGTTTGGGGCTGAATTATCTTAAAGAAGTGTACGTACTATGTATCCTTCACGTCTCCAATCACCCAGAATTCATTGCGCGCCAGATAGAAATGAATAAGCAGCAGTTCACCGTCTGCAAAGACGTGTTAAAAATAAATATATAAACACATATTTGTCCCAGTAGACAAGCGGGGATGTCAGTGTGTCCCATAAACACAAACAAACAAGGATAATATGTCACGAGGAGAGCTTTTCTGGGCCGCCTCCTCCTCATGTTTGCAGTTTATACACCCAAGTAAATGAAAATAAACATTGAAATATCCGTCTTTGTTTTCTGTTCTCCATCCATCCATCCATCCATCCATTTTTTACTGCTTAATCCCAGAGCGGGGTCGCGGGGGGCATTTTCTGTTCTATAAAAGGATATTTTTTGTGGAAGAATCAGATCACTATATGGATGATACACATAGCATATGACGTTGCTAGGCAACACAGGACTGGAGCATTATGGGTAATTCTTGTACAGTCGGTGGTGGTCTCATTTCAAATGGAAGGCACACTCTGGAGTGTGCAGACTACGAAGGATACTTCATGGACTAAGTAGTCTTCATACTTAGAAGCATGCAGTCTCTGAATTGAGACACAGCCCTTGTTTCAACACATCCTCAGGCCAAAGGCTTTGGGGATGTGACACCCCCACCCATAAGTGTTCAGCTCCAGCACGACTGGTTCCATCTCACTATGAACACACAAACACATTCCAACATAATGTCACCTTATACACACATTTCAGACTACTACTCCTCTCTGTGATACAAGTTGTCTCCAAAACAAAATTCTCATCTTAGTCCATGTCTTCTATTCGAGATAAAGCATCTGCACACACATTTCTTTTCTTATGGTATGTCTCCAAATGATATTCTTGCATGATGAGTGCCCAACGCATACGTCTCTGATTATTATTATACATTTTTGCTAGAAATGTTAGCGTGTTATGGTCAGTGTACACTAGTGTTGGCACAGAAGAGGAACTCACATAGACATCAAAGTGTTGGAGTGCTAATAACAGTGGAATAATGCAACTGGTGTCGGCTGAACTTCCGGGAAAAGAATGCAACGGGGTGATCAACCCCATTGTCAGTTTGTAGAAGCACAGCGCCTCCTCCTACTGCACTGGCATCTATTTCCAGTTTAAAAGGTTTGTCAAAGTTGGAAGCAGCTAACACAAGCACATATTGAAGAAGAGCCTTCACTGTCAAAAGCATGTTGGCATTCTTTGGTCCGTTTGAAATCCATCTTAGGACTAATTAAAGCTGTCAAAGGGGCAACAAAAGTTCAAATAATATCCTGTCATACCCAGGAAACGTCATAAGGCCTTACGGTTTTTCATTTACCGTTGTGAAGGAAACATGAAGCATTTTTTCATTGCATTGTGTAGCATTCTGCTGTACTTGCAGCAGCATTTCTGTTCACATATGCAGCATATTTTGTATATGTAGCACAATTACACTTGTTAGTCACCATAGTATTTTCTTCCATAAAAACCTTTTCCAAACTTAAACCAAGAAAGTTTACTCTGTTTCTTATTGTCTGGTCTAGTTGGGAGTGTTAAAGTGTTTTGTAGAAATGGAGTAAGGCTATATAAGTTTATACTTTTGCTTACGTCTTTTCAGACATAAGATATGAATATTGTAAATGAAAGAGCATGGTTTAGATGAACATTGAAATTGAATGTATTTATATAAAAAAGCTCTTTACACAGAGATATGTAGAGATTCATTTTGATAGTGAATGCATCAATGTCACATTGCTTGTGTTGCTGCAGATATGCAGCCAAGTAAATATGTGAGCTATGTATAAAGTCACTTAGAGAATGTATGTACAGCTGCTAACCTGAGAATTAAATTAATTAGAAAGATTATTACTGACAAATAGTGATTACATCACTAAATTGCTCACTTTGCTAACATTTCCAGACCCATAAAGCATCTGTATATACAGTAGTAATAAGATCTAAACAGGGAGCAGGTTTAAGCTGTTCTATTTGTGTTTCTTTTTATTTTAGTTGGTTTATCCATCCATCCATTTTTTACCGCTTAGCCTGAATCTGAAAACTAAGAAGTAAGAGTAACTAAGAGTATAATGCCAAAGCTTAAAATGTTCTGCATTAAAAATAGTCAACAATGAGAAATCTGTATCACATGGGACATAAATCAGAGATGAATCATTTGTATTTTTACTAAACGAAGTTAATATGCCTCATAGGATTACTTTGTCAAGGCTCCTAAGGGCTGCTTCATCTGTTGAACTGTGTTTGGCACCAAGATAAATAACTTTAAACTGAACATGTTTGTGATGTAAAATGAAAAGATGTACATTCTCTGGATTTGATTCCCATGTAAAAAAAAAAGGGCTTTACTGCCTGCATTTCTTTTTAACTATTAAAAGAAAGGGGGGATATAAATTGGTTGTAGCCATAGATCTGCCCTTTTTTTTGCCATGGTTACTTAAATATAGTTCACATAAGAAGCCCAGTTGTTTATTCCTGGTTCCTGATGTTCTCTGATTAACTATAGACCGTCCTGTTTAAGACAGCCAACAGTTCAGTCACAAATAGTTGCTCTGTCTGTAGGGCAAATAAAAAAGCAATATTGGCAACATTAAAACAAAATAAAAATAAACATAAAAAATGTGTACACAAAAACTTATTTTCTGTCCAGTGGAATCTCAGAAGTGGACTAACGTGTCATTTCACTCTGTTCCAGCTCTACTTTTTCCTTACCTCCTTTGATGACTCTAGCTTCCCCTGAGGAAATGTTTTATGTGGCTCATTTGAGTACCAAGCACAACTATAATGAGGACAGTCATTCACACTCTGCATAAAATATGCATGACTAATTTTATTCCCTTATGGTTTAATGCAGTGTGTTTTACACACAATTTGGCATTATTTACCATGTGTTCAATGGTGCATGCAAGAAAAAAAGCATTATGACATCTATTTGAGTGTACTGGTGTATTCTGTGGCTTAATGAATAAGACTTGGCAGGATAAGGGACCGATTATGCACCAAGTGAGAGGAGGCATGTACACATCACTGATACCTACAGACACCACTGTGTTATAGTTACATCTGCAATTACTATACTGGTGTTAAAGAAATGTTTGTTTGTGTATTAGATTAAAAAGAAAAAGCAAATCACTGATGCATCAGTGTGATTTACATGTAATTGTTAATTTGACAAAACTCCAACACTCAGTCTAACCTTTCTTAATGAGGCCTATTTCCTGTTTGAAACTACTTAGCCAAAACAAATAACAAATCTTCACAAAGGGGGATGCCTGAACAATCTCGGTCTTCAAAAAAGACTCGACATGAGAGAACAATACAGAAGTGTCTGAATCCTGTGGAGCCATGAATCACCTGGAAACACCATGAAGATCCACAAAGAACTAAACCCCAAGATATCATATAAGAGTGAATACTTAACTACAAAACCACCTTTATCTGCATGGAAGCTACCAGGACCTTTGGGAATCATTTCAAACAAAAGGAGAGTCATAGGAGAACACATTAGCAAAGATTTTTGAAGTGGAATGGAAATTTTGACATTGGGTTGAACTCATTTGAGCTCCATTGTTGGAGCCTTAGCTTTGGACAAGCATTTTTGCAAATCATATATAATTCTGCATGGCACCGTGGTTAAAAGCAGGATTATTCTCAAAAACATTCTGCTGCTTCTGTAAGCTACGTTTACAATCAGAATTATCTAAATAAAAGACCGAAAAAACAATTATAAAACGCTGTAAATTAGGTGGTCTCAGGGTCAAAGATGAATTACTTTTACATATATCTTTGAGGGGCAAAAGAAAAGAAGTCAGTGTCGAGTGTTTCTCGGAATAATACTTTATTTAGGGCATCTGATGGTTCTGGTGTTGAGAGAAAGCAGGTCTTCTGCTTGACAATGTAGGCATCACCAAATCCATTTCCTGAGTGTTATAGTACTTTCTAGAATGGGGAAATTTATTTGCCTGAGTTGCAAGTATAAATGTTCCCGGTTCTGTTTGTCATTTCCAGCATGATTTATTGAAAATTAGACCCATTCTATGAAGCCTAGATGGAATAAAATAATTCTGTATGCCATCTTATAATCAATACATTTTCCTAATTTGCTTTCCATTATTTGACTGAATGTGACATTCATCATACTACAGAAAGATCCCTCTGCTCTGCCAGACTAATACTATACAGACTTTTACAGAAATTATTTGGTAAAAATGTATGTAATGTATGTATAATTTATGAAACACAGATGTCTTGTATTTGATACTCACCTGGTGACTTGTTATTTGTCTTTCTGGAAATAGTCGTGGCTGTAATTTCTTTCAAATTACTGGTCATTTGCTCATTTCAGATAGTAGCATTTCAAGTGAAAGCAAAAATGCCCTTTATTGTCTGTGTCAAATGCATTAGTGGATATGTAAATTCTTTAAAAAAAACTCTACTAAGACCTGTTCATGCCTTTTGCTGAGGTGAGTATCTTGCCATACATTTTGATTATTGTTATTACCTAAAGCATGTAACTATTCAAGATTACAAATTATTTTAAATACATTATTAGAGTAAGTTTTTGTTAGTTTTTCTCTAAAACGTTCATTTCTTTTTCTGTCCCATTTATTTTTTCCTGTTTGATTCAAGCAATAAAATTTCCAGTCATGCACACCTTCCATAGAGAGGATATATTGTCTGTGGATTGTTTGGAAAATAACATTTCAGGTCTTCAAGAATATAGTCACTGAATGACATACAATATAAGACTGGCAGTTGAGTGTGTTTTCCTTTCTTCATCCACATTAAAATCTACATGTAATCTATTTACAGCCCATTGATCCACAAATGTATTATACTGAGAAAAAGTTAGTTCTAGAGTTAAATTTATGCCTGTGTGGATAAAAGATTTCTCCTGTGGGTTTGTTAGCCTCCATAATTCTACCAAATTCCAGTCATGTGCAAGCATTCATATTGCAACCCTGTCCTTAGGTGCTATAGTTTCCCACTAGGCATACTTTGTTATTATTTCCAATAATTACTTGATTGAAATAGTCAAGTTCTTCCTGATTAGGTGCATATATATTGCAATCCCGTTTACATTCAACTAAACTTCAACACAGATGAATCATACATCTATAACATTATGTTGTTTAAGCATGACCAAACTTAATAATAAGGATGCTAGAGAGGCATTACACCATTTAAATTGCTTGAAAAAGCTCTGGCACTTTTTGCTTAACCAACCTTTTTAAATGTTGCTTCATCCTTGTGCCCAATTACATACAATTCTTGGATAAATATCTGTGCCTTTGGATTTTAAATAAACCAGATAGGATAAGATTCACGCATCCATTTATGTTCCATGATATGATAAAAATCAAACATAAAAACCAATAACAAAGAAATAAACCATGCAACAAGAAACACGTTGCTACTTTATAGTCCTTACTTAACTATTCGTCTATTATTTAAATGGTCCGATGAGGTACATTGAAAATCATCAGTTGGCAGCACAGTTATCCGAGCCCAAAAGCACCAAACCATTTGTCATGGTTCTCTCTCATTGTAGGCCTGGCTGTTTCTTTTTTTATTGTGTGTGTGTGTGTATGTGTGAGTGTGAGGGGGGAAAGGGGGGCATGTTTGTCCTCTGCTACACTTACAAGGCAACTGCTGCCATTTATCTACTCATCCCACCAGCAGTACATCCTCAATCCTTCCTGCGTTCAACACCAGATTAGTTATATGCAAACATGCGGTATCAGGGCTCCAGTATTTAGAGAAGTTTTGCTTTGCTCATCTAACTAAGCCTAATTAATGACCTGGCTTTTCAGAAGAATCCCGCTTGATCCTCTTGCTCGCAGAGAATTTTTGGAAATGCCTTCCAAATCCATCCTGTCCCTGTGCCTGCCTGCATCCATGACCCCTCTTGATCCCACTTCCCATATCTGCATGCTTGCGGTTTACCACCCCTCTGGTTTGTTAGTCCTACAAACGAAGATTTTTCTCCTCAGCTACTGATCCCTGTCCACTTTTTGGGTTCGCAGCTCTGCCCTTGTGACATAGTTATGAATTTTATCTTAGTTGGTCAATACAACCTCCTGGTGTATAGATATCACCTCATCACTCGGCGCTACAGATTTGTAGCTATTGTCTCAAAATACCTCCCGCTTTTTAATAAAACCTGAACCAATTAAGGACAAGTGCAGAAAGTCCAACCCAGTTCCCCAGCCTGTGCAACAGGATTCTGTGATCTGCAGTATCAAACACAGCACTGAGATCCAGCAGAACCACAATTGATACTTGACCAAAATTAGAATTTAACCTAACGTTATATAAGACTTTGACCTATATAATGGTATTAGAAATATGTTTTTATTTGGATGCCAGTGGTTGGTAACCTTTTATCTGAGTATGACCCTGGCAAGTCATATTTAACATGTTATGATTGATTCCTTGTGTGTGCAAAGATGTTTTGTATTGTGCACATCTCAAACTAAACCAATGCACAGAGGGGTTGTCATGACAAATAGGCTCACCAGGCTTACACCATCAGGCTTTTTTTCTATAACTCCTTAAGTTGAATATTTGAAATGTTAAATATCAAATAAATGGTGTAAATGGCTTTATTCAAATGCTAATGTGCACAGTTAGAACAAATCAGCATTAAGCTGTGTCCACAAAAGGAAAGATTAAGTGAACAGGCTGCAGTGAGTGTTATAAATACATTAGTGCAATTATTTAGATGCACTAGTCTTTCTTAGAAGAGGCAGGGGCTTAATCCAAAGGGCAAGCATGCTTATCCGACATCATTAAGGGTCATTCCTTACATCTGTATGGATTTTCAGCAGTGATGCCGAGCAACCAGTCATTCCTAATGGTAACATCACAACAGCTGTAGCTCCTTTGGGTAGTTCTGTAGTTATGCGAGTTGTATATTTTAGACTTATGTTTAACAACATGGGTCAGTAGCACCCTACTGATCTTAGGGTGTTGTGTTTTACCTAATTATCCATGATGGCTGGTTTCCATCAGTCATACATCCCCAAATAAAAGATCTATTGTTAAATTAAACTTTCTGGCTAGTTTAGAATTAGATTAGGTTGCAGAATGGAGCTGATTTCAGCGTGAATGAAGGATTAATGATGGTGTGCTGCTGAGAAGAAGCAGTTAAACCACAAATGTTCCTTTTTCTCTGATTCCCTGTTGATCTAAAATTTTACTGAGTCTCTTCAGTCTTTAATTGATACATCCTACATCTGATTGATACATCTTACTTCCTGACAATATTTCTTCAACTATGAACTATGGGAAAAAAAACTGAAGGAGATCTTTGCAGGTAAAGTGGAAAATGTTGCTGTAGAGAGCAACGGAGCATGTGACTGGTGATGCTAAATATGCAACAAAATATTTTTTAATTTACAGATACAGAACATTTACAGATAAAAAAAGCGTAGAGGGCTTAAAGGAGAACTTCGCTTTTTTTTAACCTGGGGTCTGTTGTCATCTTTCCTTCCATACATGTGAGTGATGTAGA
>JBAMHV010002173.1:0-14062 GCA_037177535.1 Pseudomugil gertrudae | reverse complement strand
TTTAATGCTCTTTTTGGGAAGTCCTGTTAAAAGACCATTACAGTAATCCAGCCTACTGGAGATAAATGCATGGATGATTAAAAACAAGAAATAGGAAGGTGTTATAGATCATGATACTTTATCCCTCAAAGTCTGGATTGGACAAGTAGCCATCAGTTCACTTCCCTGATATGTGAAACTATGTGATGCTTCAGTGGAGCGACCATGTGGACAAAGGAAAACTTAGAAAACTATATATGGTAGTTTTGTGGAGAGATTGATATAAGTTTGTATAGAAACCCGTTGTGGTAAAACCCTGTGTTGTTTTTGGTGCTAAGGTATGACTGAAGCTGTTTTAGTGTCATTGCTCTGTTGGTATAAAGAGTCCGAGCTTGGCTGGAAGCACAGCGTATGATGTTTTCACCATGAGGATGGCTGGGACGCCCAGGTGAATGAAACAAAAGCATTAGCTTAAATTAGAATAAGCTCAGCTCGGGTATTGTTGTCGGCTTCTTGCTTAGCAACCCCATTCTCCACAAACACAAAGCAGCTCCAGCTTTTATCTCTCCATGAGCTTTAATTTACCACCAACATAGCAAAAGCCAGCATAGAAGGACCCAAACCAACTGCAGAAACGTGAATTACAAATCCTTTTTTACAAGTTCACATGACACTCTGAGCTCACTTTAATCTGCTTCATGGGTTATTGGGAAAACAAAAACAACCACACAACATAAGCAAATCTCCAGCCATAAAGAATATAAGGCATGAAAACAGAGGATTTCTTAGATAGAGTCAGGGGCGGCTGGTATAAGTGGGCTAACAGGGCTTAGTCCTCCCTGGATGTTTCAAATAAGATGAAAAAATAATACATTAATGAATATTTTTTTAAAAACTATTAAATTTTTGATTAACCAACAATACCTAAAGCAAAACTAATAATAACACAGAGCAAAATGTAAACAAAAAACACAATTGTTTAAAAATGGGCTAATTATTTACAGCCCAAGCGGATCAACCCAGTTTCACTGGACTCTGCGTGATTGACAGGTAGTGTGACACGCCCCCTTCATTTGCTTCTCGTTTGGGTTAAATCTGCGCAGCCTCAGCGGGCGAATTTTGACCAATGACAAATGACTTGACGTGAGCGAAAGAGTTCTGTGGAGCTGAACTAAAGCAATGGCTGTAACAGCGGAAATCCACGCTGGATGCAGATGTCCGACTGTCTGTGGCCGCTCAGTGCTGCAGCATCATGATCGAGCAGTCAGAAGCTCGCTTTGAGAAAGCCTGACACCTAATGTCTCAACACAGTATGGTCACAACAGTTAACACGTATCATTGATGTAATTGTAACTGAGGTCCTGATGTGCTGTGAATCTGGTAGATTGTACTTTGACGTGTCAGGTGGATAAATTCAGTCCACTGATGTGGAATCAAGTACTCTCAAACTCTCGTTCTTTTCTCTTGCATAGTGCCAGGAAAACATTCAGTGATAGTCTCAGTCACACGGGACTCTTTTCTACTGAAGGAGCAGACCCCGTATGATCGATGTATGGGACTCTGAACTGTATGAAAGCTGCACGGCATTGATGGCTTCAGTCTATTCACATCACTGACACATCTGCTCCTCTCGCAGCTACACTCAGATTTTCAACAAGCCATTTCGTAAACACATTTCAATTTCAAAACATCTAGCTTGTTCCCCAGAGCTCTGTTTCTCTGCTTCCACCATTGGCTGACATAATTGAACAAAGTCAATATGAACCCACAATGGGGCATTGCCAGCAGGGAGCATTCAGTCATTTTAACCTCTTAACCTTTTGCAAATTCATGCAAGTGCACAGTTACATGCCCAACCGGATCCCCCTATTCAGTTTTGCTTTGTCTTTGCCAGGATCGATTATTTAATTTGAGCTTTAATTAAATTCATGTGCAATCTTTGAGATATATATATATATATATATATATATATTGGTTATGTACTATACTTCCACATGTGTTAATTCATAGTTTGGATGCCTTCAGTGTGAATCTACAATGTTCATAATCATGAAAATAAAGAAAACTCTTTGAATGAGAAGGTGTGTCCAAACTTTTGGTCTGTACTGTATATATATATTTGTATGTGTGTATATGTTACTGCAGATATAAGCACACAAGTCTCGCCTAACTAACAACAGACCACAAGTCTAATAAGACATTTAGTGGAACTCGAACTAGTGATGTCTGCTCTTAGTCTTTACCGATTGGATGATCATGGTTCAATTTCAGTGGGAGTTCAGAAAGGGGGCTGGGATTATTATAATATAATAAAACACTGTTTTTTAAGTGCATTGTACTTGCACAAAACACCGCTTTTAACGTGCGTTAAGTGCTATAAAAACGGCACTTTTTACGCGCGGTCACTGAACGTAGCCAGAAACACAGTTGAAAGAGCATTTTTACGCCGCTTTGGATGGCGTGTTTCTCTTACGCCGTCAAAAGCGGCGTTCACGTAGGTTTTTTGCCCTCTTGGCTTGCCATAGAAAAGGAGTATGGAAGGCCAATTAGATCAAAAACGTGTGTTCATAACGCCTTAACCAGTGAATCGCTCCCATTGGTTGAGGATTATGGGTTAGTCCATCTCATAGGTATGAGTGAAAGAGCTGCTATTGGATCCACTGACAGCTTCTGTCATTGTGTTCAGTAGGTACTGCAGGATTGAAATCACTACACAAACATGTGGACTGTGGGTTTGAAATGGAAAGACTTGTTTTTTCTTTTAAAAGGAAAACCAATAACCTGCTTAAGGACAGTGGCTGTTAAGACCTTTACATTTTTTCTAACTTACAAGGCCTTTCATATATGCATACAAGCCCAACTAATATCTGTAATCTTACACTAATTTACAGAGACCAGACCATAATAACCAGACTTGCTGGCTGTTGTCTTAAAACCTTGAAAAAGAGACATTGAAAAATGACAGAGAACATCTTCAAAATCTTAAAATACCCTCTGTCATATCCTGTGGGGTCTGTTTGAAGCTTTATATTGCCCAGGCAGTTTAAAGCATTTAAACCTGCTCACTTTAGGTAACACTCTGATGCCTTATGGGACTGGAAATCCATTTACCCATCCATTTTCTTAACCACTTCATCCATTTCACATGTAGCTGGACCCTATCCCAGCAGGGTACACCCTGGATAGTTCGCCAGTCCATCACAGGGCCACACAGAGAGACACACAAGCAAACAACCAGTCACATTCACTCCCAAGGTCAATGAATGGTGGGAGAGAAAGCTGGACTACCTGGAGAAAATGCATGCTAACATGGGAAGAACATGCAAACTCTGCTGGAAATACATTTTTCCAATAACAAAATCTATAACAAAGGAACACGACTGAAAAGTAAAGCATGAGTGCATCCACCTTCTCGTACATTCATTTAGTTGGCTCTTGATTGGCTCTAACATGTCTCTGTAAATTAGTGTAAGATTACAGATATTAGTTGGGCTGGTAAATGAAAGACCTTTTAAGTAAGAAAAAAAAGTAACATCTGGTTGAGGTGTTCAGGACACATTTCTGCAGGAGAGGACCCCAGAAAAACCTGGAGAGATTATCCCTCTCGGCTGGCCTGGAAACACCTCAGGATCCCCCTGATGAGCTGGCAAACGTGGTGTGAGCAGGAAGTCTGGGCTTCCCTGCTTGGTCAGTCTTGGATGTCAGTGATTAGCAGTCATCACATGTACAGGATATGACATCACAACACATCTGCTCACAGAGAGCCGTCCACTGGTAGACCATAGGTGATATTCTTTCACACGAAAAGATGAATATCTCAATTTTTCTGTAAGTATGTTTTTACTTTGGGTCTGATCAAATAAATTGAGCATCAATCATCTTTTCAGGAGAAACTCATGGACCATCTTCCAGCTGCTTAGCAGCAACAGCTGAACTACATGTAAGAAAAGGGAGCCATTAAAGCATCTTTTAATTCTGTTGCTTTATTTGATGTTAGGAATCACAAAGTTTCTCTGGGTACGATGAAGGCTGCTTTGGTCCCGACTCCACGCTTCAGTTCTCTTCATCTAAGATGAGAGGAAGCAGAACAGGATCAATACGGAGGTAAAAGGTTTACAGCGAGCAGAATTACAGCTTCTGGAGCAATCCAACAGCAGAAACGTACGTTTACACATCTAAAAAATATATTAAAACAGGAAAAACCAGCATCATTAAACTGAATACCTTCTTCTTCCTCATCCTCTTCATCCTCCTCTTCCTCCTCCTCTTCATCAGAACTGAAGGTCCCATCAGGAAGGCTGTACACTCGAATCACTTGCTGTTGATAAAACACAGTATTATTAACCCAGCAGCCCAAACCAGCCGGTGCTGGTTCTGCTGGGACAGCCCACCTTGTTGGGGTCCTTGAGGATCAGGTATTTGCCCTCGTCCAGCTTGCGGCAGATATCGATGACGCAGCGGAGGATGCCCCAGGCGTTCTCCATGCTCAGGTTGATCTGACTGGCGAACTCATTGGGTTTAAACTGCTGGGTCCCCAGAATGACGTGGCGAGCGGAGTCCTTCACGTGGTATCGAGACACGTACCTGGAGAGCAAACGGTGATGTGAGCGACCGGATGATGGTTCCCCAGCATCCGCTGGAGTTCTGGTGTCAGCACTCACCCCAGTTTGAGGTACTCGGATCCAGCCAGCATGGCGCAGCAGGTCCAGCGGGCCAGTTTGTAGCTGTTGTTTTTCAGCTCGGTGGCCAACACGGCGCCTCGCTGGGAGTCCAGCTTCTGACGCCAATCCACTCCATTACAATGCTGGTGGAGGAAAAGCACAGAAAGAGAATCTGTTTATGTTTTTGTTGCTTTAAATGGGAATAATGGGTCTGTGTGAAGTGGAACCAGTTGCATCCAGTAAGCACACATCTGGCCCAACAGCTGGACCCAGTATCAGTTCCTGGTCTACATTTCAGAACCACTACATCCAGGTCCTCCTACCCTGGAGTCCCACTCGTTGAGGGTCTTGACGTTGATGAAGGAGACTTCTCCGTTGGCTCCGGTCATCACGCCGTCGTGCTCGCAGCGGACGATCAGATCGATGTCTTCTCCCAGCTTCCAGTGACGATACCTGAATCACAAAAACCTCCGTGAGCCAGAGAGGAAGACTCCGCCAGGTCTCTGATGAAGAATCCAGCACCAACCTGTAGGCTACAGACGCCACCTCGCTCTTGTCCATGTCCTCCTCCACAAATGGGTTGGAGTTTGGGAACTTGTGCCGCTCCCCACCCTGAATAAAGGAAAGTGAAGGTGACTCATCCTCAAAGGGAAACACTGCCCTGAACGGTGTGTGTGTGCGTGTGTGTGTGTTCTTACCATGCGTAGACACTGCTGGCTGAAGTTGTGGTTGATGTAAGTGGCCTCCATCGCAAGGTTGCGAGGAGAGTTGAAGGAGTTTCCTTCATCCTGAGGAGGCTCGTTGGCGGTCTCGCTCACAGTTAGTAAATCTGAAACGTTTAACACATTAATGCTGACAAACATGAAAACACACACACACAGACACACCTGTAATCATCAGAGCGGCTTCAGGTGTCTTATCATGAACACCTTGTTGTTTTTGATCCAACGTCACACAATCGTTTCCCTCAGAACACCAGACGATACAAAAAACACACGCAAACTAAATGTTTTCTAAAAAAAATGTGATTTAAGAAAAGTAGATTACATCTCAGTGGATACTCCTGTGGTTCTGGTGTCCATTCACAATGTGATTTCTGGGAGTAATCAGATTACTGTGATGATCTGACATGCCTACATCCACTTATAAAATTAGGTATCTAAAGAATTCGTGTCCTTATTGGATTAATTTCAAAGGAAGTACTTGAGTGATGACATCACTTCCTGTTATCTTAAAAACATCCAGTCTATGTCGAACAAATGCAGTTTAATGTTAGAGGCTTACGATGAAACAGGCTGGCCTGGGAAATAATAATGTTTGGCAGAGTAGATTAAAAACTGAAATTTGGCTGTAAAGTGATTGACACACGTGCAGATATATAAAAAAAAAAAGACTAAATAAAAGCACTCTACACGCAGAGAGAGAAATCTGTGCACCAGTTTGGTTTCTCGTAGACCAGTAACGGTAGTTTCAGTTTGCTGTGTACAGGATCATGTGAATTATATGGTAAATTCAGAAAGAATAGAAGGATCCGGTTATTGTTCTACATATAAAGAGGCTCATGTTGCTGCCTCATCTGCAGATCCGCTGCGGTACAAAACACTTTTCTCTAGACTGAGTGGCATCATGGTTTCTCTGCTGAGGCACCTGAATGACACAAGAGCTCCCTCTGCTGGCTCACAGAGGAAACTACTTGTGGCTTGGTAAAATTACCCAGCGCTGATCTAAATGACTCCGGTGATAAAATCACAGTAAAGCTGTTATGAGACAGTTATGATGGCAGCTGCATAAATCAGCACGTTTCTGACTGACTCCGAGGGGGCTGCCCTTTTCAGAAACCAGTAACTTTGCAGGAGCTGGTCAGTCTCTCGTGGGATCACGTGACCTGGAACGCTTTGCTTTAATAATAATACATTTTATTTACAGGCGCCTTTCTCATACTCAAGGTCACCTTACAAGTAAAACACTGGTTCAATAAAATACATAAAAATACATAAAATACAAAACGTAAAACAGTGATTTTGCAGTTAGGATGTTATAGTGAATATACCAGTTTGAACTTTACTACTACTCTATAAAACACAGAGTGTTCTGCTTGTGCTACTTTTCCTTCCTCTTCCAATCAGAAGAGAGACTAAAGATGGGATTTATGGCTCTTTGGAGCTACAATGAAGCGCCATACAAATTCCTAGGTTTATTCCAGACGTTAAACGTATCTGAAAAAAGTCTGACAGCTTTAAGATCATGTTTTTTACGGTCTTTACTTGGAGTTCAAAACAGAAAATAAATAACAGAAGATAAAAAGAAAATATCTCCATATTCTCACATCAGATACAGTCACAGATTACATGAGTGAAGGAATGCAGGTGAATATCAGTCTGTTACTGTTAGACTCTGCTGCTGCACTGTATCATTTTCATTAAACTATTGTAAATATTTCCATCTACATTCATAGAAATAAAACCAACGGATGGAAATGTAAACTTTTTTTGTGGGAAGGGCTCTGGTTGAGTCAATCAAAAATTTTAGTTTTGTCTTGCTTCTCTCAGTAAATCCTAAAAACCTCTCCTGCCAGATTGTCTTAACCTCATCAATACACATACACTTGTCAACACTAAACCTACGTATTTCTGTATTATGTACTTTTTTATTGCTCTTATGTATTTCTATTGTTGTTGTGTTGTGTCATGAACTTGTTTAGCCCTTATTGTCTTTACCGTGTATGTTTGAGTTTTCCTATGCATGTATTTTACTGCTTTTTTAACATCATAGCCAGGGGACTACAGATGAAAAATAGCCTTTTGGCTAATTCTGGCTTTTTTTACTCTCATGTATCATGTGTTTTATGAAATTGCATTGTCCCCTTCAAATAAAAATAATCTAATCTAACCTCAGCGGGACATGCCTCTGTCCTGTCACGCTTGTGCTCTTTCTGTGTGACAACAGATGTGGCCATACGTTTAATCAAACAAAAATAAAAAAACACGCCAGTAGTTTTGTTTTTGTTCAAAGTCTGGCTTTCTCTGACTCACACACTCCAGCTTTAAGCACCAGACTAAAGTGTGCTGCCTAAAATCAGCCTCCGGTGTCTGAATAACTCACCAAAGTCAGAGCTGTCTCTCTTGTCGAAGAACAGCTTGTTCCCCACTCTCTGCACGATGATGTCCCAGGAGTTGACTGAGCGCGTGCAGCACATCAAGGTGGCCAGGATGGCATCAGTGGCAAACACGTTACCCTGCGTCTTAGCCAGCTGGAGAGATCAAAACGAGACAGCAATGTGGAGAAACACTTAAAGGAAAATCTGCACGTTATGTGGAGACTTTCCCCACCTTGCGGATAACAGGATCATCGGTGGTTGTAACGGTGTGGAAAATCCTCTTAATGCTTTTCAGCTGCTTCTCGTTGCGCGTGGTGATCCGATCAAAAGCCTTGTCGTAGTACTCCAACGCTCCGCAGCACTCGCTGCAGGGAACAAGAGAAAACAGGCTCACCATCCTCTGCATTTCCCTCAAACGACTGGATATCTGCAGCCGAGCTGTAACCTACATGTCAACAGGGTCAGACACCTCCATGTATCTCATCTTCATCAGTCTGGGGAAGTCCATCTCCTCCTTCACCTCCCAGTCGCTCCTCACCTCCACAGAGGAGTCTCTGGGCTTCAGCTGGGCCTTGTCAGATTAAAAACCATCAAAACCACCGCCATGGTGCCATACAAGCATCCAACACAACTTCACTTCAGTGCCTTTCATCATTTTTATCCTCTGAGGTCCGAACATCCCTGCCGGACCTGGAAGAAGAACAAAAATGAATACCTGCGATTTTTGGTCCCACTTTTGACGGACACCAAACTGCTTCTGAAACTTCTTCTGCAGGCGCATCCGATCCCTGGTAGGAGAAAAACCCGACATTAATCTGTGTTTATATTCCAACCACGTGTGGGTGTGCATTTTTTAGAGCTCACCTCTCCTTTTGCTTGGCACTCTTCGGCAGCGTCTGCATGTTGAACTGAGTCAGGTTGCGGCGGTCCTTATCCCTGCGGAGGTTCCTCTGTGGAAACAACCCCATTGTGAGACTGAACCACTGACAGTATGATTTATTACACCCAGCTTCCTGTTCTGACCTGAGCAAATCTCATGCGGTTCCTCTGGTAGGCCGTCTTCTGAGTCTTGGCAGTGTCCACCAGCTGGAAGCTCGTCTCGTCCTCCTCGTGAAAGTAGGCATACTGACTGCCGCCTCCAAACTGAGAGGAATATTTATCTGATGACAAAATCAGACAATAATTATCACACTCACAGGACATGCATAGAAATGTATACAAACTTTATATTAATGAAACATGAACATTTTTCATGTTATTTATTTAAGGTTAAGGAACCGTGTGACAAATCACACTGATCATGAGAATATTTATACAATCAAAAGTACCGTAATTTACAGGCTACAGAAGCACCTTTATTTAAGCTGCAGACACTAGTTTTCAGTGTATTAGCGGAGCCTGATTTATAAGCCTCTGGTCTCCATATGCTGATATTGTCTCCATAAAGTAAATTAAACTGATTTTCCATCAAAGTGCGATTCCTTTGGATTCGTGCTGATACGAGACGGACTTAAAAAACTTTAAAGACACTTTAAAGTGCTTGGAAGTGAACAGATGTATGGTTTTCATTAGCGTAGGACTTTTATTTTGAAAATATACATTATTTCTGATGTAAAATCCTCTTTATTTAACATTACGCATGTTCAATCTGAGATGCTTTATATTTATGATGTCTCTGGAGACACAGAGTGTGCAGTGATGCGGACGTTGTTTCGGTCCGTTGTGATAAAAAAGGAGCCGAGCCGGAAGGTGAATCATTCTACGTTCCTACTCGTTTGGGTCACGAATACAAGTGGCTGGAATGTGGTTCCTCCACAGGGTGGCTGCCGGCAGTTTGGAGCATTTTGGCTCAACATTTAGTCGCAGAATGGTGTAGCGCGTGCACGTCGAGGTATCTTCGACGAGCGCACTCGAAGCGCACCCATGTGTTGGATGCATCCTGTGCGCGCGGCCAGAGAGCGCATTTTGTGGATGTTTTGATCAGCGTACACTCGTTATTGATGGCATTTCCAAGTACAGTGAATTACCAGAACATATGGCCAGGAATCGATTACATGTACAATCATGGCTGGTCACATGTTATGGTCATTTCTCTACGTACGGTACTCGGAGTTGCTATCAGTAACAATAGGGAATTACTGCCTGCAGCACTCAGGGTGACGGTAAAATAAACATACCAGTGTGGGCTTATAGTGCTTATAGAAGTATGGAATTTATGGTAAACTTTTCTAATTATAACACTTTAAACTGAATGAGTCCCACAAAATACCTCAACACACTCTCTCACTCACTTGTGTATCTCTTGTCTTGGTAAGTTGCTCCAGTCCAGTCGGCAACCTGTTAGATCCCACACACACACACACATGAATAAGAGGAGTAAAACTCAGCACACCTGGATTCTTTCCACGCAAAACACATCTAACCAGGAACATACCTTTCCCAGGCGATCTCCTTTGCTGAAAGGCTGGTACGGCATATCTTTAAACTTCTCTGGGACAGCACACGGGCCCCATCCGGACGGGTTGTCCTGGATTACAGGGGCGTGAAACTTTGCCATGACCTAAGTTTAAAGATGAAAAGAGACCAAACATTGGAAAACCACCAAAGCACAGTATCACAGGTTTGGCTGGAGGTGTTTACCAACACGTCAGGGTCTCAGGCTACAAGCAGCACTGATTTCTCCAGCAATGCACTATTAGAAGTTAGGCATTGATCAGATTGCGCAGTGGGCTAATCATCACTGACCCCTTCATCACATGTTAGTGCACATTGTTGTAAAACAGTTTCGGTGACTCCTTTCAATCATCATTTCAATCGAGAAAAAATGTCCCATTATCACGAGGAAGTGGCCGTCGTTATCTCAATATCGCAATTAGAAAAAGTCGCGCACGACGCTCTCGGCTTCCGTACATACTGACTTGTTCATACTCCATTAGCGGCTTTGGTGACATATGGGCCCCATATTCTGTCAGCATTGGAACTCTATTGGGCGTTGAACAAAAAATGTTCAACGCCATACAATTTCAATTTATTGGAATTATTTAACAGAACATAAAATTTCAATTTATTAACATAGCGACAATTGACTTTTTCCAGCCTACTCTATGCTAAAGGTGGCTATGGCTAACACGAGTCATTTTAACCAGGCGGCCACGCTCAGACTGCTAAGCTAACGGGCATAAAACCAAATCGTTGGTGCTTGTTTTCTAAATGATCTAATGATACCATATGGAGCACGTGTGTTTAACACTTCTGTACACATTTGGCTGTCCGCTTACCGTAAGCTATGTGATTTTTGTAGAGTCTTGAATGCACACAATTCAACGGCGACGTAAAACCCGACAGAGCGCCGGTGTAAGAGGAAGTGACGTAGGTGGTAACGAAATCAGCAGCTCGGGTACCAGCGGAAATATGGGGGACAGAAACTGTGGAGGACCAAACAAGTCATAATAATAAATAAATAGATAAAACATATAAATGAATGGATTGATAAATGATGCATGTTTTTTTTAAAAAAAACCTTTTTTATTAGTTTATCTATTTGAAGCAGTCTTTCCTATTAAGCTGCTTTACAAATTTAATTGATTCACATATTTTTGTTTATTTCCACAGCAATTTATTAATTTTAGACTTCTATTTTATTTTCACATTTATATTTTCCACAATTATTTATTTATTTATACTACCAGTCAAAAGTTTGGACATAGTTTCCCATTAAATACAGAAAGTGTGTCCAAACTCTTTACTGGTACTCTTTACTTTTATTTATATTTTCACTTTTCCTCTAGTATATACTAATAAGGTGGGGTTTTTTTTTAACACAATGACTGGTCAGCTACAAGAAGCCATCAACCAATCAGTTCTCAGTCTCTGCTCTACCCACTGAATCAACCTGACTTAGCTACACTAGTTTGAAGTGATGGAAAATCTTTTGGTGGCTGTGGTTGTAACCATGACCAAGGATGCAGTAGGGACCATGGTTACAGACACCTTTGTCATACCTGTTTATTTATACTAAACATAAGTAACCATTTTTCAGGAGGAAAAGGAGCTTCTGTTACGAAAAGAATTGTGCAAAAATTAGTTGCGTGTGTTCGTGGTTGTTCTGAAAGTACCTTGATTCCCTCTAAATATTAAAATCAGATTAAACTTAATAATGCTGACTCTCACTGTTTTCTTTCTTTGTCGCTTAAGGGGCTTAGTTTACATTTCTAAGCCTTCGTCTTTTGAAAAATACAGTATCCGTATATCAGTCACTTTTGTCCATGCACATATCAGATTTTTTAATTTAGGAGCCTGAAATGCTAGGTGTTCGACACTTCTTTTTCCAAGTGTACCTTCAACTCCAGCCCTGCTTCATTAGGAGGACAAGAGAGAGAGAGAGACTGCATAGTGGTAACAGCCTCAACACCAGCACAAATTGAGCTCAGTATCTCAGCACTGACATGACCTGTCCAGCACAAGGTGCCACAAACTTTATAACTATAGCAAATGATGCTGAACGGTGGTCACAGTGTGGGCTTCAAATTGTTAAAAAAGGACCTTTTCTGTTTTTATGAACAAGTGTTCGAAAAAAAACAGGATTCTGCATCTTGAGGCTCATAAATTCCTTGAAACAGCCTTGATTTTCCTTTCATACCAAAACTGTATGGAAAAAATGAAACGTCCAAAAGGTTTGTTACATAAGAAAGAAGCGGTTTTAAATATCTTCATTAAATATTTAACTGTATTACAATAATGTTGGAAACATGGTTTGAATATATCTTCTTATATTCAGAGACGTTCACAGTTTTTTTGCATTATTGGTAATTTGTTTGCACTACCAGCTCTTTCAGTGTGTTTCTGGTGAATCATTCATCCCTGATGAGCGTTTCTAAGTGCACCTGGAACATCTAAAAGGAAATTGATTTGTGCCTGAATGTTGGAAACATGACTGTCATTAAAAAGATTTGATGACTACAGATTTCAGGAGCTCCTCACATGGATTAAACTTCCTGTGTGAATATTTCTCCCATCAAACAACATAACGAGGCAGAGATTTCACTGGTGAGAGTGCGTTGGGTGCGTTGGGTGGGCGGAGAGAAAAGGGGGGGACTGAGGGTAAGGTTGTATGTGGACGATTGGGTGTGTGTATGAAGTGTGTGGGTGTGTGTGTTGGGGGAGTAGCGGGGGGGCAAACTGGCTGGGACCTCCCTCTGTCACCTCCCGGGCAGATGCTGTGTTGGCTCTGGGGTGGGGTGGCTGTGGTACTTGTTCAGGGCTGATTGCCGTCTCAGGCTGCTTCTAACCTTTGGGTAGCTGAGGTCGCCTTAGCATGATCCCTTTTCTGTGAGCACTTTTCACCCCGTACGTTCTGCATGATGTCACAGTCTTTATGAACAGCCATTTCCCCCTGTGTGTGTGTGTGTGTTTCAGGTTTGAGTTAAAAAACATAGTTGTTTTATAATGTATTTTATATGTTTGCTTGTTCATCTCTGCTGCTTTGGCATTTATGCCTCCCTGCAGGTCAGGATCACCTGCTGGCTGCAGGGCAGGCTCGGGTTCTGTTACGAGGCATGGAAAGACCGTAGGGAGAGTGTCTGACCGGATCAATCAAAATTGACCGCTTTTTTTGGCTGTTTTGGAACCATGAAGCCCTGAGACCAAGCAAAGACTCAAAGCTGGAAAAACACCAGTCTGAAGTCAAAACAACATCTTAATCTGAATCCGAGTCTCTGTTGGAATAACAAACTTCCCCTGGAATGACAACAGATAAGAAGCTCTGACCCTTCACACGCCTTTTCCCAAGATATGCAGCGAGACACTGGTCCTGAAGGTCGCTCCGTTGCCATGGAGATGGCTGGATGAGGACTGAATGGCACTTGACTCGCACACCTGATACCTAAGACTATTAAAAACTCACATGTTCAGCCTATTGATACACCTCCTATGACTTACTGGTGGTCCTTTGCTCTCCCTCCACTTCCTGATCTGCATCATAACGGCTGGGATATGATGGGACACGGACCTCCCCTTCCACTTAAAAAAGGTGCACTGGTTCCCGGCTGCGCATAAGAACTGTCCAATCCTGTTCTGTCTTGTGATGTTGTATGTATTCTTGGACCGGCTGTACTTAAACTAAATTCATTGTACAACATATATCCGTGCATATGACAATAAACCTCTTTGAATTAGATTTTCTGTACAGGTATAGAATAGAATAGAATAGAATAGAATAGAATAGAATAGAATAGAATAGAATAGAATAAAATGCCTTTATTGTCATTATACACATGTATAACAAGATTAGCCGTCTCCAGTCTCAGTGCAAAGGGAAGCAGTATAG
>JBAMHV010001293.1:12500-14156 GCA_037177535.1 Pseudomugil gertrudae | reverse complement strand
AGGTGTTGTCCTGTAGGAAGCAGGTGTTGTCCTGTAGGAAGCAGGTGTTGTCCTGTAGGACGCAGGTGTTGTCCTGTTGGACGCAGGTGTTGTCCTGTAGGAAGCAGGTAATGTTCTGTAGCAGATCACTGGTTCTGATGCTGGTACGTAGAGCCTGCTTTGACCTTTCTCGTAAATGTTCTGCATAACAGTCATGTTGAAGCTGCAGCAGCTGGTAAGGGACAAATGGCACCAACATGGAATAAGAGCGCGTGACAGAGATGCTACAGTAGGTGAGTTACCGCATGTGTTTTTACAGGGGACGGGTTATTTCCAGGTACTCCAGCGTCCTCCCACCATCTAAGATATGCATGCTGGTGGACGGATCCCTAAATCGTGGTTGTTTGTCTCTCTGTGTTAGTCCTGCGATGGACTGGTTTTCTGTCGGGGTCTACCTGTCTCTCGCCTGCTAATTGCTGGAATAGGCCCCACCTCCTGCGACCCAGAATTAGATGTAGATCAGTGTTTCTCAAACTTTTTGAGTTCAAGGACTATTTAACCTTTACAACACGAACTCACGGACCACCTGACTCTAAACATCCCAGGAACAATATGCCAATATAAACCATTCACAAGTTTATAACATAGAATGCAACTTTTACCATATTTTTATTGTAAAATATGTTATTTTATTTTTTCTTCTTTTAAGTGACCCTGTCTGAAGCCACTGCTCCATACTTATTTAGATATAAGACAGGGTTGGTGTCGCAAAACTGAGTGGGACAACGTTTTCAGTTAATTCATATAGATCAGTGTTTCTCAAACTTTTTCAGTCCAAGGACCATTTAACCTTTACAACACGAACTCACGGACCAACTGACTCTAAACATCACAGGAACAATATGCTAATATAAACCATTCACAAGTCTACAACACCAAATGCAGCTTTTACAATATTTTTATTGTAAAATATCTGTTATTTTATTTTTTCATCTTTTAAGTGACCCTGTCTGAAGCCACTGCTCCGTAGTTATTTGGATATAAGACGGTTTGTTGTAGCAAAACTGAGTGTGACAACGTTTTCAGGTAATTCATATAGATTCAGATTGTCGTGTTGTTCACTTTGCGGACCACCAGGGGGCGCTCACGGACCACTAGTGGACCACACTTTGAGAAAGACTGATGTAGAGGTTATAAAGCCTAAATGATCATTTCTGTGATGGATGGCGACTTGTCCTCCCATCTGATAGCTGGGGTACGTTCCGGATTACATGCATCAGTCCCTGGGGGCTGTTGTCCTGCAGGTTTTTGACATATCCCTGCTCCAACACAACTGATTTACATTAAATGGATCCAACAGCCTATGAAGTTCTGCAGAATAACTAACTTCAGTCAGGTGTGTTGGAGCAGGGGAACAAAGAAAATCTGCTGGATAGCGGCCCCGGGGCCAGAGGTTAACACCCCGCCCTACCACCAAAGCAAAGCAAGCACCCGTGTTGCAACATCCTGTTTACCTGTAAGTGATAATAAAGTTACCTGCATGACAGAATAATGAGGAAACAATCAGCTTTTTTACATTAGCAACAGTGAGGCTACAACAGGTGTCCAAAATGTCTGCAGCGTTATGAAAGATGCACCAGATGAAGACTCCTACACTTCCACCGTTGGCATAAACAA
>JBAMHV010001293.1:0-7500 GCA_037177535.1 Pseudomugil gertrudae | reverse complement strand
ACGCAGGACTTTTGCAGCTGACATGATTTTAAACTCATGATAAAGACATAGTGAGAAGCAATAATACACACCTGTACTGCTGGCTGAAGCTTGATGCTAACACACACTGTAAACTGGGTTAGAGAAGACTGGAAATGAGAGATATTTGGCATGAAAAGTCTAACAAACCAGTAAAAACAGGATCCAAAGGAGGCATTTTCCTTTGCTTTCAGTGTAAACTGAATAAAGTCACATAATCCATGCTGTTTTAATGATGATCGCTTGGAGAGAGCTGCTCTCTGAGTTGGCAGGATTTCTCTCTCAGAATAAATAACGGAATAAGGAGGATGTTTGCAGGATTGTGTGGAGCACACAGACGTGCACAAAGCAACCCTCTTCACTCTGAACTCTATCTACACAGTGCTGTGCAGGAACTTTGTGCTGAAACTTCAGCCAGAAAATAACCAACAACATCACGTCAACGTGGTTTCCTGTTCTACAGGATCCGGACCGGAACCGTCATATTAAACCGATGTAATGATACACAATTCCAGCTGGGGACAAAACACCAGAGGCTAACGTTGTTTCTTTATGGAATAACTGAGGTAAATACATGAAGATGAAACAAGAATGATTGTTTACATGTTTACAAAGTCGGTCAACTTTGAGACATTAAGATTTATTTTTTAAATATTAATCAAAAAGGATTTAATAATGAGTCAAAGCAGAGGAGGCAACACATCGAGATGCAGGGTGGGATCAATATTATTTAATCAAATTAAATCCTGACATCGATTTAAGGGACGCTGTGCTCATGAAGAGAGCAGGAACACTGTCTGGTGGCGAGAAAACAACCCCGGGAGAGCGCGGGGACGCTGTCCGATGGAGACAAAACCACCCGGGAGTGTCATGGTTTGGACACTGGGTGGTGTGTTTGGTTTCCTGTTTTGCTTTGATTTTGGTTCATTGATTCCACCTGTTTGATTACGTGCACCTGGGTCTTTAGTTCAGTTTGTATTTTAGTCCTCAGGTTTTCAGTTGTGGTTGTGGGTTCATTGCTTTGCATGCACTGTTTGAGTAGTCTTGGTCTTAGTCTTAGCCCTAAGTCTTAGTTTTATTGCTTGAATCTTCTGTCTAGTTCTAGGTTAAATAAATAATTTTCATTTAGATTCCTGCTGCCTCCTGTGCCTTCCTGCCTGCAATTGGGTCCTCACCCCACTTCTGTGCTCCCAATCCGTGACGGGGAGAGACCGGGAACGCTGTCCGCTCGCGAGAAAACCACCCCGGGAGAGCGTGGGAATGAATAACAAAAGAAAAAGCTGAGGAACACTGTGGAGTGAAGAAGAATCAGCACAGAAGTTTAAGTTTTTGAGGGGAATCTGAGAGGTTTAGGAAGTTGGAAGCATGTGACTGAAAACCTCACCATGAAAGTAGTTTGATTTGTCAAAATGAAAATGTAGGAAATGTGACAGCAGCTGGGAAAAGCTCTGGATCAACGGGTTAGATAAGAGAGCAAACCTGCTTCACAGAGACAGGGACGTCCACATCCCGAAGAGGACAAACACAAAGAGGAGGAATGGTACAAAGTGTCCAGCTGAATTTTTCAGCTTTCTCTTGTTTTTCTGTCAGAGCAGATTTGCTGATTGTAAAGCGAATCACACCGACCTGAGTGGAAATGGACTTCATCGGATCTGCTCATAGAGTTCTCTTTTTTCCAACCCTTTTCTAATCTAACCACTGACCCAAAAACACACTTTCCCATGTTAGGTTTAAGAGTCTGCTGCACGTAGCATGCTAGCAGAGATGTTAGGTTCACCCTGAGCGTACGCGGACGGAGGCGAGTATTCTTCCTCATAAGAGTTTTGTCAAATGTTGCTTTTTAAATATTAATACAATTATTACCTCTGACAATTATGAAAAACTGTGATGTTTGATTTATTTTGTGTTATTTATTAATAAGTAGGATCTTAAATAGAGAAGCTAAATGGGGAAAGTGTGAATATCCAGACTTTTTACTTTAGCAGCATTTACAAGTTTTGCATTATTAGTTTCCAATCTGTTTTACCATGTAAGAGTTCGGAGCTATAAGGACCCCATGAGGGTTTTTCCATATTTACCACAATGGCTTTGACTTTTTTTCTGTCCCGGTTTCAGCTCCTTTTGGCCAGCCCACATCTGATACTCCATTATTCTGTTATACGTTTTCACAGGATGAGTCATTACCAAAGCCTTCAACCGGTCACATTTCATAGAAAGATTAAATGTTTTGGATGTTTTACTGGATAAATTTAACAGCTGTTTAACTAAAAACTGAATGTTTAGAATTTTTTAACAAAGCAGAGACGTTTTAATGATTTATGTGGATAAAACCAGAAAAATGTGGCTATAAAGTTTTTACACAGACACTTAGAAATAAAAATGTGTCTTATTGCAGATTTGTGCCAACAGTCGAAGTTTAAACTAAACTTTAAAAAAAAACACAACGATATAAAAGATGTAGTTAGAATAGCAGACGTCCACACAGTGTGTAAATAAATATCTGAACGGACAGACATGAAACGTCCTCTCCTCAGACTGAACACAGTGAGGTCAGACGTCTCCGAAACGTCTCATTTAGTTCTGCTTCACTGCCTCTGTGATGAAGTTCACATCTCACTCTTCAGCATTACAATGAGATGACAGTGTGTCTTTCATTTGTACCATTTTCATTCATTCTGCACCAGTAACACGTCCGTCTGCTGATATTTATACATCTCACCTCATATAATAAAGTTATCCACAAGTTTTGATGTTGCATAAATATGCTCATTTCATTGTGGAGATGCATTTTTCTAAAGAATAGTCACACCGCTTAATGAGTTAATTAGTTTTGAACAATCATACTATTATAAGACCACATATCCTAAAATGTTTTACTGCATCATAAGTAACCACCAAATTCTCTCATTTGGGGATTCTGTTGCACAAACACCTCTAATTGGCATCTTCTTAATCAAAATGAAAATGAATAAACCTCCAACCTACCATCAACAGCACCACCTAAGCAGTTAATACAATCACTGAGGAGATGATTAAAACAAAGTTCAGATAAATATGTCAAACGTGATTCCCAAATAGCCTTGATTAGCATGATTTACAGGGCAAGAGAAGCCAGAAAGCATTCAGAGGTCATTTCCCAGAAGCTAGCGTGCTCTCTGTTAAAGCACTTCTAATGCAGCTCTGCAACATCCTCAGTTCTTTCTCATCCTTGCAGCTCCATCTGTCTGCATTTCGCTGCTGCTGCCAGTGACATGTGCAGGCTTAGATATGAAGGCAGAGCGATCACCGCCGGACCATGGAGCTTCAATGGAAGATGATGTGTGAGAAGTAGAATGAGAGCATGAACTAGCATGAGAAGTAGCATGAGAAGTAGCATGAGCAGAAGTTGTATGATTATTTAAAAAGCTGTTTCAGCTAAAATAAAGGAACATTATTAGGTTGTAGTAAAACATGTGAATGGTTTTAATTACAGAACACCTCTGCCCGCCATCGGCTGATAATTTGAATCATAATTTTATGTGATTTCACATTTAAACTGGATTTTATTTCACCTTTCTGATTAAAAGGTGACATTGAGAGGCTGAATTATCTCTCACATCAATTAGCTGCTGAAATGATGTGACTGAGAAGATTTAGTGCTTTGCGGCAGCTGCTGTGACTCTAACGCACACATGCATGTGGAAGCAAGCGGCCACATTTTCAATTAAAACTTGAAAGACAAAACCCATTTGACTCTAATAGCAGAGACACAGATATATCAAATCTTTCTTAATTAATTTCAACTACACAAGTTTAAAGGGTCAAAAATGTCCTCCAGTTAAAGGGACATAATTGTCAACACTTAACACAAATGGAGGGATGCTAATGTGTTTGCATGCTAATTGAATCATTTGCATTGCTATCCCGACAACATGGCTGCATATTGTCATCAAATGCAACGCCTAATGATTTCATGCCTTTTCTGGCACGCAGGCAGTACGTTGGGATGCTGAAGACTCGCAACGGGACACAGATGTCTCAGAGGAAGACGACCAAGAAGGAAATTTCTCATTTATTTGTGGAATTCTGAAAACCTTTGTTGAATAAACTGAGTGGTCATGATGTTGTGAGACTATGGATGGACTCACACCAGGACAGGCCGGAGGTCTCGGCCCGAGTGGGGGTGTCTCAGAAAGGGTGTGTTCAAACTGGACTCAGTGGGACCAAACCTCCTGGACAAGATTTGATATTTTCTACCTCACCTTTATTTGGACAGTATGTGTCCACCTGGACAGGTGTCCTCCCCAGAGAGGTTTCCCCTGCACACAGCGTACTCACCTGAAAAATGTTAGAAATCAGCTGTAAATGGAGGGAAACAAGTGTCCAAAAAGCAGACAGAAAACATCTATAAAGGTATGTGTTTATCCTTGTTCAATGGGGAAGATTAAGACAGGCTGCAAAGATGAAAACACGACTGTAAGGAGGACAAAACAACCAACTCAGCACATTACAAGCTGTCTCAGTGAGGACATCAGACCCAAACTGTGAATAAAGCAGCACAAACCCAGCTGGGATGCCCTTTTCCATCTCAAATACATCATCTTATCTTTAACTCCTTTGGTTGCCAAAGACATCTTTTGTGTTTTCTGTATACGGAGGCTGGTTTGACTGGGCGTGCTCCTGAGTAGCGCTACGAGTGTGCACACAGCAAAGGTTGCCCTCCACATCTACGTGTCGCAACCATGAAGCCAATGAGTCAAACCCTGCAAAGCATATGTGGAACAGATCAGACTGCTTAACATCTCTGAAAAGAACTTAAAAATCTGATAATTTATCAAAACCTAATGAAGATTTATGACTTCAAACAGCAATTCTATTAACCCTTAAAACTGTTTTTAGGCTCTGACGCATCATCACCAGCATGTCGGGGCAATAGTCTATCTTTAACGGATATTTTACCCTTCAGGTGAAGGTTTTCTAAGCCCTTTGAATCACCTTGTTGTTGAATTATGCGATGCATAGAAACTTGCCTTGCCCTGCAGCCACAATGTGCTGTTTTTCAGAGACTGTGTGGTAAATCAGCAGCTAAATATCGCTACTAAAAATAACTGGTGATGGAAAACAACCACCTCCCAAACATCTCTAAAAGGTTTTTACATCCTCACAAGGTATTTTTGTTTTAGATGTGTTGATATATGTGAATTTAGGCATCACCGGACGTGACGTTGGGGTTCAGGGACCCGATCATTTCAGGTAAAGGAAGTGTGGTATATGTGGATGAGAGTAAATAAAGATAGAAATATCACCTCCATGTTTGATAGCAAATAATAGTGAAGTTTTACAAAGAGGAAGTCGGAAGAAGACCTTTGTGTAGAATTCTCCGCAGCACGTAGATAATTCTGAAGGCTACATGGATACCTGCCGCCATTTTTGCTGACATTTGCTGCCATTAAAGGGAAAAAGCTGCCAATTGTGTTTATACTTTGTTTAAATGTTAGAAATATTCCTTTTACTCAGCAAAAAGCTGCAAAGTTAAGTTAATAAATGATGCTTGATCACACATTTTTATCACATCGCTACTTTGTTGCATGATGATGTGACTTCCTGTCCAACTTTCCACTGATTCCAGAGCTTAAACTGATGGCAATGTCCAATCAGAAGCCAGAGGTCAACAAAAGACCAGAAAAGAGGAAGAATAATGATCCTCTATGGTGGATTAAAGCAACGTTTCTGATGCAGCAGCTGGTTTTGTGAGGATACGAGTTGGTGAAAATGAGGAAAACACGTAAATCGTTTCTGTTGTGTGTTTTAAGATGTGCAGAGGCGTCCCACAGGGCTCTCGGCCCACTTCTTTTTCTTTTAATGTGAATGCAGCAGTATGTATATAAGCCTGTCTGCAAGCTCACGTCTCACATTTAACAAAAATGTTGAAAATGTGTAAATATGTAAATAGTTTGTTTGTTTCAGACGTGAAAGATGAGAAAAGCTTTGGGCTCTGTTGATCTGTGTGTTATTTTTACAAACTTCTGTTAGTAATAAATTCAGTTTGCCTCTTCTGGATGTACTTTATGCTGCTGCATCCACTGATAGGCTCATTTTATATTATTTTAGCCTCATAATCTGATCCCAGAGGCTGAAAACATCATGTCTGTGTGCTGACTTCTGGAGCTTAAAGGGTTAAATGAGAAGCATTGAGAGTTATTCCTGTTTCAGCCTAAGTCCACACGGTACTGTTAAGGTGGACATCAATACCTATTCCACACTGGAACTATAAGGAGTACAGAAACCTGCTGTTAGCAGTGAAGCTTTGCAACAACTTGATCGCTAACTCAACATAAATAAATCAATCTCATGACAAGCACAGTAATTACAACAATGCATCGTTGAGTTTCTCCAGTAAATTAAGAGTAATGAGGCTTGACAGTTGATAGATAATATTGATATTTCAAATGAATTTACTCAAGTAGGGAGAAGCCACTGCTTTAGCCCCACACCAACCAGTATGCTCCAACATTTGGCTTCCAATAGCAGCACTTATCCACATGGATGGTAAAAGTGATGAAAGTGTAAATAAGAGCTAAATAAAAAGATCTACCTGATTAAATCAAAGCTTTCTGCTCTGCAGATGTACATAAAGTCAGACCCAAGCTGGACTGATCAGCAATTCATCACGAAACAAACTGTTTCGTCCACTTTCTCTGACACGACTTTCTGTCCAATCTGTCCCTGCTTCCGCCCATCTGTAACCCCGTAGCTCACAGACAGGTGAAATCTTTGTCCCTGCTTCCGCCCATCTGTAACCCCGTAGCTCACAGACAGGTGAAATCTTTGTCCCTGCTTCCGCCCGTCTGTAACCCCGTAGCTCACAGACATTATTTTTATTGAAATGTACAAACAATAAGGCACATTTTACACTTCAGAATCATTTGCTGAGTAGAAAAACTCACAATAAACAATAACAAATGAAGGAACAATGAATATAAAAATAGCAAGGTCAATAAATACAAAAAATAGGATTTAATCCATAATAATTTAAATAAAAACTATGTAGAACAATTAAGGATAGTAAAACAAACAAAACTAATGATAGATTTATTCACAGGTTTAGGGGTCAAGGTCAATTAGTTTATAATGCTGTATATGTGTTACAATCCCTGGGGTGAGCAAGCAAAGAGCACCAGGAGATGAGGATCTAAGGCAGGAGGCAGAGACAGAATGATGTAGGTGAGGATATTTATTATAGAACAAAACTAAGGATTAAACAACTAAATGAAAACTAAATGAGAACCTACATACTAACTAATGAACCGTGAGGATGAAACAGAAACCGGGAGTATAAAGACACAGAACAAGACACAGGTGGAATGAGTAGGGATGTTATGCTCGAGCGGTCTGCTCGAGCAAGTGTCGAGCATGTAACACAGAGGTTGTTCGAGCATTGTTTCTGAGCAGGATTCACCACGCCGAAAGTCACGTGACAGCTCAAACGAGGCCTCGTTACGT
>JBAMHV010000653.1:0-12201 GCA_037177535.1 Pseudomugil gertrudae | reverse complement strand
ACTGGTCTGGTTACTGGCCTGGTTACTGGTCTGGTTACTGGTCTGGGTACTGATCTGCTTACTGGTCTGGTTACTGGCCTGGTTACTGGTCTGGTTACTGGTCTGGGTACTGATCTGCTTACTGGTCTGGTTACTGGCCTGGTTACTGGTCTGGTTACTGGTCTGGTTACTGATCTGCTTACTGGTCTCTGAACATATCACAGATGTATTCTGGGCCTAAACTGTTTTCGGCTTTATAAACAATCAGCAGGGTTTTAAAATCTATTCTGTAATGGACTGGAAACCAGTGTAAAGACTTTAAAACTGGTGTGATGTGTTCAGATCTCTTTGTTCTTGTCAAAGCTCCAGCTGCAGATGTTTAATGCTCTTTTTGGGAAGTCCTGTTAAAAGAGTACAGTACAGTAATCCAGCCTACTGGAGATAAATGCATGGCTTGGATGCTATTTTGATACTCCATGAGATGCTCTTAGAATGAATGAGTGATTTTTTTCTGTGTGATGGTGCAGCATCTGCACTGGGTTTGTAACATCCGGCACTGCCTTCTCTCTGAAATAACAAAATCAACATTAATGAAGTATATGATATCCACATCTGATAAGTGTGTAATATTTTAGAAGGTATTCACAAAGCATCTTAGGGCTGAACGTAGCTCCTAACCTGCTGACTTTAAAAAAGTGGGCAGATCGCTCATGAACACAGGGCTCCAAAAAGATTTCTGAAGTTTCATTCTAAAAAAGGAAATCTAAAGATGACTTTAGGTCAGACTGGTTTCCAGAGGTGGGCCCAAAGAAACCTCCAGAGAGAAACAAGCCCCATGCCAAGGAGGTCAAGGAGAAACAGGACATCCAGTTCTCTGATGAAGTGATCTGAACCATCTATGTCTGCAGCAACACCTGATTTTAAAGCCTGAGAGAGAAAAATAAGTTTTGTGGTTTGTGGTCCAGTGACAGATTTTACTCCAATATTTACTCCTACAGGTAAATGCAGAGCATGCACGTGTGCCTGCATGCATCCCGCCTCTCATAAAGAATACTGGAATACATTATCTGTCCTTGTTTATCATTTTCTCTGGGTACTGATTGGCTGGCCTCATTTCGAGACCTGAGCAGACCCCTGGTTGCTAGGGGCAACTTTAATTAAAACCTGTTAATCACACGGCGATGGATAATTAAACGCTAAAAGCACTTTGTCAACCAACCAAAGCTGATGAGACATGTGCTGCCACCCCCCCATGTGTGTCACCTATTATAACATAGACATCTTCTAACTTTTTAACTGGTTTATCTTTTAACCATTTGGTCAGCTGACTCTCAGCATAAGTGGCTGATTGTCTCCCTTTCATCTCAGTTGATGGTTCACACCTAAACGCTCCTCCCACCAAAAAGTGACATATTCCAACTATTAGCTTACTAGCGCCTTAACTTTATCAGTCTCCTGCCACTCAGGCCCACATCTTCATGATGATACCTACGGTGGCCCTGAAGTGCAAAGCACAGCTACAAATGAAGGAATCAACACATGACTTTTAACAATGACAGAAGAAAAAATGGATGGAGGTCAAAATGGAGGGATAATGATAAATAAAGGGATAATGGTAGTGTTGTAGCCATTTGCTTTCTATGTTGTTTTAGTTATTTGGTTGCTAGAGATTTGATTGGCTGCTTTTGGACAGAGACTGAGAAGCCAGTTGAAAATAGGTTTAGAAGCTACTGCACATAGCAATACAGTCTTTGACCTACAACACATTTAGTTTAATTAGAAAGAAAGTCTTTAGATTTAAGTTACTTTGTGTAAGTTTTATTTTTTGGTCAAAACCAATAAAACAACCCAAAGAAGAACAATTTTTGAGACTTTACTTTAGAATGCGTGTATTGAGTACATAGAAGCCTGAGGTCCAGAGCTAGTGTTGGTCAGCTCCAATGCACCCACAGGTAGAAATGGAGGGGAGCAGAAAGGAGAGGTGGGATTCAACCAACGATGTGGAGACTGGATGTCCTGATGAGGTTAGGGATCTTGGTCACATCAGGGACCAAAACGTGGAACTTGTTAAGGCTCACGTAGAAACATGTGTTGGATAGTGGTTTCTAGACGCTATCGTCATGTCAATGCCGTACTGTGTTATGCTTTAATGATCATTCCAGGAAAAGTAAGCCATAAATCATAGTAATGTCGTTACAAGGATTACTGGAGAGAAATTTAATCTGGAAGATGGATCTAAAATGCAGAAGATGGTAGTGTTGGTGCCAAATGTCCGGCAGTCACTTGCACTTATGAGGTTTATCCACATAAAGGTCAGGTTGTTGGAATTTGCATGTTCCAGGTAAATCCGGAAACAGTTTACTGTTTACTTACTTTACTTTCTAAAAATCCAGAGGTTTACCTTCCACACTATATTTTATTTATTGTGAGCATTAGCAGAGTGGATTTCAAGCCCCATCTCTCTTTCTTTCCTGAATCCAAACTAGGCCGCTGTGATAGTTTTCCCTGGTCCAAGCCAGCCACAGTCACGCACAAAGCAGACCAGCCCAGACCCAGAGAGGAGGACACCAGAATGTGGGAGGAAGTCAACCTTATAGTAAAGGGGTGTAAATGTGTTGAGAGGAGCTGTATCAAACGTCAGGGTGCACACGAATGTACAGTCTGTGTGTATATGAGTCTGCTTGAGTGCTTTTCCCTTGATGAATGTGTATGCTTCAGCGAAGGACATGACGTGTGAGAGAGCACAGGGTTGCGTGACATGCACTACAGTATCACACGGAAAGAGGTGATGAAAGACGAAAGGAAAAAGAGAGGAGAGACAGAGGTGGAGTGGTTGACTGAACTGCTGGTCTATTTGAGTTTACATCAAAACTGTGTGTGTGTGTGTGTCTGTTCGTGTGTGTGTGGGGGGGGGTGTATTTGTGTAAGTGTGTTTTGGAGTGCAGAATGGACTTAAGTGCCCTTTACAGCGAGAACAATTGAGGACACACTGATATAAGGCACACACACTTAGTCCGGTCACATTTACTCAAGTCAGCTGACCCATCGAATTCTAACGCACACACGCAAACACACACACACACACACACAGACATAGGAAATGAAGGGGAGTACTCTCATGAGTGGGTTGGATAGCTGTTACCTTTGTCAAGAAGGTGGCAGAGGTTATGTTTCTATGTTTCTATGTTTCCGGTTGTTTGTTTGTTAGTTTCATAATGTGTTTCTGAGAATGGGTCTTGGTCTTACCTGGATCCCACTGAATGTTGGGAGCATTGCATTCTCTGAGGTGCTTGGCCTCGATGCTGAGGTGGGCACTGACCTGTGGTAGGCCCCTGTATGGACTGGCCCCACTCTCTCTGGTACTGGACAGGGCCTTTCCCAAGGTGGTGGGTAACTCTGGTGGTCCTGGTTTCTTTCTATCCCTGACTTGTGCAGGGTGGACTGGAGCCTGGCAGAGCTGGTGGGCCACTGTCTTTGGTCCCCTGGAGACCTGTGCCCTCTGGCAAGGAGGAGGGCTGCAACTTTCCCCTGCCTCCATCTGGGCAGGCAGTGGCTGAGACACACACCCCTACACATATACAAAGGCACACACATACACATACATTGAGACACACACACCGCAACACACATCCATAAACACACACCCACACCGCAATTTACACACACATACGTAGACACACACCTCAACAGACATACACATGTTTATATACACATCCAAACCCAAAAGTCAGAGGCAAGCCAGGACAACAGCCCAAACAAGGACCCCAGTCACCTCACCCAGGAGCCAATCCAGCATCCTCCCAGGGAGGTCCCAGCCAGAGCCCCCCACAGTCAGAAGAAACGGGCCCCAGTGGACCCAGTATTCTCATACTGCAATGAGGCTAGCATGCCAGCATAGGCCTGCATCAAATCTACCTTAAGAGCAGCAACTGGGACTTCCTGGACTTTTGGCTTGTAAAACTTCCACTGTGGTCAAATGTGTGTCTTAGATAATGTCCCAATTAAGAAGGCAAGAATGTTTGCACGTAGCTCTTGTTTGCTTAGTTCACGTAACAATATTACGAGGCAGCCTTTGGCTACAAATTGCTATTTTGATTTTTTTTTTTTTTTTTCTCTCAGGCACACTCAGCTCCTTTTGCAGCAGCAGGCTGGCTCCAGAGCAGATTAATCACCTGTCATTCTTCCCACCTGCAGCCTGTCCACTCATTACCTACCTGCTTTTAAGCCACCTATCTGTGTCTTGCTGGTGTTCTTCAGCTTACCCTTCTGTGTGTCCACTTTCCTGCCCTCACCTGCAGATCCCTTGGCGTGCCCTGCCTGGTTTTGTCGTTTACCTTTCAGGCTGAAACATTTCCTGCGGCCTTTTGCCACAGACATTTTTATAGATATGGCCAAATTCAGATTTTCACTTTTCTCTTTATCACGTTGCACTCATGTCTGTGTCAGTCTCATCTACGCCACAGAGTGAAGTCTGACACTTTATAGACTTAAAGCAATCATCTTGGAGATAAATGGAGCCCCAAAAAAAGGACTATTTTTTGCATTGTCTTCTTCAAGTTTTGTACATAAATAATTTAAACTCCAAATTGTCGCACTGTTCATTCTTTCGAATGATAGTAGAGGCATGGGAAAAAATGCAGGAAGAGGGACAGTAGAAGAAGGAAGGAAAACTGGAGAAGAAGCTAGAAGCTCAGAGTAAGGTTAAAAATAAACTTGTTAATAATGACATTAAGCATTGTGACATATATTAGAGTGATGATAATCTGTATCAGAGCTATTTAAATTCAAACATAATGCATAAATATGTGTAAAATTGGTGGTTCTGAGTTGGTGTGAAGTTGATTAACAAAGATGAACCATAGAACTGGGTGTTAATGTAATGCTATAGACTCATTTCAATGTTCACAAACTAACGATATGTGAGTGCTGTCCTGGTTCAGGAAGTGCGCTATGCCCTGGTGTTTACATGATGACAAGCTTAAACTCAAACGCTAAAAACAACTATACGGAAAGCCTTCCACCCGCTGATCGTGCCTGTTATTTAAAGAAGCTAGCACTTAATACAGGTACGCACCTACCAGACCCAAATTCCTTACAGGATGGTCTTACGGACATGAGGAAATGGCCCAGCTTGCAGTGGCCTGACATCTACATGTACCTCATAAACACTGAGTGTGTACATTAGGAGAATCTGAGGGTCTACAAATCACTGGAAGCCGTTAATTATGTGTTTTGTGGGCATGACGTTCTGTACCAACCAGTGTCTGAAACATCAGAGTTTTGTGTTCTGAAGTTTTACCCAGCCAAAGACAGGGTTACATCTCTACGATGCCGGTTTATGTTCACAAACAGAAGGGCTACATTTTGTCCATGAGGCGTTCTGACAAAATGCTGGAGCCACCACATCTGAGTACTCAGAGTCCCTCTTGGATGGCCGATCTCATTCAGTCACCACCCGAAGGTGTAGATTATTTTCACTCTGGTTTGTACATCCCACAGCACAGCAAGATGGCATTTTCAGGCTACAAAGCTTTCTCAAAGTTGCATGTTTTTGCATTGGTCAAGCAGGAAAACAAATCTGTTTTGAACCTGGATTGCATGCGCATCACTCACATACGTCACTTAAAAGGCATCTATATGCTTTCCAACAAGTCAAACTAAACAAGGGCTTAAAAGTAGCAAACTAGAACTACTAGAAAATGCAGTAAACTAAAAGCTTTATGAAAATGACTTAAGGGTTGTATTAAAAAATATCAGGATCGTGGAGAGTCGGACAAAGAAGAAAAGAACTCAAGCAAAACCAGCTAAACACAGCTTTATTTAACACATCGCTCAGCACAAAGCAAAATCAAACAAAGGTTATGCACATTGATTATAACAGCTTCTTACCGTGTCGAGTAGGTTGAGAGCCGGTAACCTTTGGTAAAAGAGAAGCGTGCATAAGCCCAGCTGGGCGTTCGCTTCTGTAACCCACAGCAGACTCTAACTGAAGTTTTCCCTCTCACCATCTTAAGTAACGCCCTGTGTTTTCGGACAGGAAGCGAGATGCGCCCACCCTCTAGTCAAAGCTTTACCCATACACACACAGAGTAGTCAAAGCATCAATTTACTTCTCATAATAGTGAAGCATGGGCTTTGGTGAGAGCGGCCTTGCAAATAACAGCTGGGTGTAGGGCCCATGAGAAAGTTATAAACTCTTTTAGATGGGATTCAAAACAACACATATAAAAATCTCCATTTCATTCCACTCTTGGTGTTTTGAACACCATCTAATTAGTGAACACATTTATAAGTTTCTACTCCAGGGGTTCAGGTTGATTTAGGCTTAGTAGGTTTGTTAATTTGACAAAGAAGTCTACACCAACAGATTTGTTAAGGTAAGCCAAACTAACAACAGTACCCGGTTGTCCAAATTTCAGTTTCAGATGGCATCAACACACTTTTAAAAAGATAGAACTTCCAGGCTAAAGTTATCTGCCTTATTAACCTCATCAACTCTTCTCGTGGAAATTTTGTTCTATTGGCGATTTCGTGGAAAAGTCGTGCGGTAGGTCTCTACTGCGTTGGCTGGGACCTTTAAGTAGTTGTAGCCTCACAGCAATGTAGCTTGTCAGGATATTATTTAATCATTGTTGTCTTCTTTCCACTTGCACGTGTTTTGCAAAGGACGGTACCTTGATGGCAGCATGCATTTGATAAGACTGGTGAGGCAAGAATATTTGTTTGTTTTCCCTTCATTAACTTTGCTGGACACTTTCTGACAGAAGCTGTTCGGGTTTCATTGCACTTTTCCCGACGAGTGAATCTTACAGCAGGGGTCCAATCGCAACAACTGCTACTGTGATTGGCCCTGTGTGGAGGTTGATTTGCATATTTTCCATCCCGCTTTGCCTGTTTTTGTTCTGCACTGTGTTTTAAGTGTATCTGTAAGATATCCGTAGTCTTCTGAAATCGATTCATGGTACACATTAACATTTTTGATGTTACATCTGTGTGACATCTCACAGCTCTACCAATGGATTTAAGGTGAACAAAAAAAATACACTAAAGAAGGTGTTTGGCCAGTCCAACCATGTCTGCTCTTTATTTCTTTATCATAACAATGTTTGGAGTCAAAACAGGACAAAAAATGGCAGTTTTCCACCTTCAAGACAAACGTCTCGTCCATATGGTCAAATATAAAGTGAGACCATCTCTCACCTGATGCCTTGTTGCCGATCTCTGTACCAGATCTGCTCAGTCTGTGCCAGCTGATGATGTTACACTACACTGTGCTCATATAAATGGCATAATCTCTCTTAATATATTTCAATTTAATTTAATTAGTCAACCTAAACGTATTTTTCATATCCAAAAAGCCCTTTTGAATCAGAAGCTTTATTGATTTTATTGTCATGACTACAGCGTCAGTGCTCCCCCCGAGGACTCCCTCGTCCTCCTGGGTGACGTCAATGCTCACGTGGGTGGTGACAGTGAGACCTGGAGAGGTGTGATTGGGAGACATGGCCCCCCCGATCCAAACCAGAGTGGTGTTCAGTTGCTGCACTGAATACTGTCTGTGCTCGCCATGGATTGTCCAACACCATGTTCCAGCATAAGAGTGTCCACATGTACACCTGGCTGATAAATGCAGAGCTGTTTTCACAGTTTAAGGCCAGTTTCCCCCAAAATAACTAGATGTCACATGTGAACATTTCCCAATGATCTACAAAGAGAAACTAAAGGGTGAACTGATCTTATAGGGTGACCTAAATCTAGTATGTTGTAATGGAACACTTTTATGTTAAAATGTGGCTCAAAAATATATGTTACCACAAGCCGTCACTGATATAAATAATTGCTTTCAGAATTAGCTTGCTATGAGAACGTAGGAGGATGACTCATTGAGTGGTAGAGGCAAAGGAAGACAAAGTCTTCAAATTATTTGTGTCCTCCAGTCAGTTTGTAAACAGCTGATCAACAACATCATCGTTCTGTTTGCAGGCAGATGTCACATAGAATCCAGAAAACACACCTGTGCTCCCTGCCTGCAGGCTTTGAAGCCACCTGCTGAGAACACACACAAATACACAGCTGTTACCAGTAACACGCCATCCACCGGGGCTTCTATCAGTGTCAGCTTACAAACAATAGTTTCCGCTTGTGTTATTGACCATATTGATGAAACTGTAGTCATAACAGATTTTCATGGTATTTTAAACCTCTTCATTTCCAGGTCTATGTTATTATAGCATATCTTCACAGCTAAAAGGATCACATGTATAATCCTGGTCTCTACAGACAGTTGAGACATGTTGGATTACTACAGACATGTGAGTCACTATCTGTTACTGTCAGGGTTGGGAGGTAATGGATTACATGTAACAACGTTACGTTTTTAAAATACAAAATAAGAGTAAGTGTATTCTATTATAGTTACAGTTTATATTGGTGCATTTTAAATACAGTTACTTTCACTAAAAAACAGATCACTTCTAGAGATTACTTTACGGCACTAAACGCAGGTTGCACTGTGCGGATGCAGATAGCGTTATATGTGCACGTAACACTTTCCACACACAAATGAACGACAATGGCAGAACACGACCATGGGAATTTAGAGAACACTTTACGTATAAACCTGGTCAAGAAGGCTGCATTATCACAGTGCAGAGCAAACTTTGCTTACTGTCAACGAAGCTGCTTTCATCATCGAAGGACTGTCTAATTTGAAGAAGCATCTTGAGGTAATTGGTTAGCTAACTGAGAAATGTCTCGGCAGATGAGAGCGTTCACGTGCAGAGAAAGTAAGGAGGGTTAATGTCCACTGGCTCGCATCTTTCAACTTAATTTTAGTTGTGTATATTTACAAGCATTTTTTTAAAATGAGGGCTTTAGCACCCTCGTTAACAGGGTGCTAATAACTTGGTTAATTATTTGAATCAGGTGTGTTAAAGTATGGTTGCGTCTAAGACATGCAGGGCAGGGGTACATGAGGACCAGAGTTGAGAAACACTCTTCTAGAGAATACACTGTCCATTCATAATGTGATGGCTGTAAGTTCACAAGTACACAATTGTTCTCAGTGCATTTTTAATCTTTATTTTATACACATTAAAAGCATATTTTGTTTCCTCATGTACCTGATCATTAAAGCAGCCATGTTGCACTATAATTTCCCTAATTTCTGAGCTGTGGGAATTAATAAAGGTAAAGGAAATTGAATTGATGTCATTTTCTTTTAAAAAGCATAAGTTGCAACACAAAACGTCCAGCATTTGTGTTTTACATAACTTTCTCTAAAGACAGTTGATTGTTTTTAAAGCATGTTAAATAAATTCAATGTTCTAGTTAAACACGCTCAGCTAGAATATTTTGAAGTTACATAAAAGTAATCCAAAAGTATTTAGAATACATTATTTTATGTGAGTAATCCAAAGGAATATATTACAGACTATATTTTTTGAAGTGTAATCAGTAATCTGTAATGGAACACATTTTAAAAGTAACTCTCCCAACACTGGTTACTGTCAGAATATACGGTATTCACCTGCAACAGCAATGTAAATGTCCCTCTGGGATTCGACTTTCCCTCTCAATAAAGTAGTTTTCATTTCATTCATAACTCATGTTGCGTCCTATATAATGCTGTGGCCAAAAAGAGGTTCAAGAGAAAAGAATAAAGAAATGAATCATGTCAAAAAGGGACAAATGATAGAAGAGAAAAGGATTAAGATAAACATAATAAAAGACATGAAAACACTGGGAGAAAAGATGATATGAGACATTTTATTAGCATTAGGCGCTTCTGAGTGACAGCAGAATTAATCCTCACTGTCTCACAGCACTGCTGTGTCACTCAAAATTCCCTCCAGTTTTTGTTGTGATTGGCCAAAGTCCCATCTCCACAGCAGGTAAATAGGGCTGCAAATTGCTATGCCCATGTGCATACGCACTCACATTAACACACACGCCTGCATACCCACCCATACCCAAGACAACTCAACCCACACTTTCACAAACAAATCCTCTCATACGAATGCTTAATTCAGGAATGAGAACACAGGCAAAAAGGAAGGCAAGTGTCAATTATTGACTGAATGTGTCCTACCGTATGCCTGCAGACATCTGTATTGCCCCAGCCCAGTGTCTAAGAGCTATTAATGGTAACATTAAAGAGACAGGCAACATGACAGCAGATCACTAAAAAGCTTGCAGCATCTGTCTGAAAGACTACAGGACTTCTTCAAAGGATTTTATGCCTCAACTTCTTGTCGAATTAAACTTATGTCCACAGAGGGTGCTGTCATTTACTTTTTCCCCTCCCAGGCCTACGCTGGACACCAAGATGTTTGGGCAGGTGTGGATGGCTGGACATAGTAATGATTTGACTTACCCATCAATCCATTGGTAGTTTTAAGAGCCCGAGTCTCCAAATGTTTACCAATGCTGACCCTTCTTCTCTTTGCTACCAAACAGAATTAGTATCTCAGTTTTCTCTTCATTTAATTGTAGAAAATTTTCTCTCATCAGGAGTTTATTTGCTCCAAACACTGACACAGTGAGTCTAGGAGCCGACCAGCACTCGTGGAGGGCCCCCAGACCACCGGTGGCCAGTCCACACCCCAGGAACCAGCCCTCCACCTACATGCACACACACACATACCCACTCGTCCGTACACACCCTCTGTTCCCACGCTCGCTCCCCCCACCCCCCACACACACTTCCCTTCATACTTCCAAATACAGTCACCCACAGTTCATCCCTCCACATACCCCCATACACACAAAGACACACCCTTATCCATCCACAGAAAACCATCCTCCTCTTCCCAGGACTACACTTTTCCCCAGAACAAGATCTTGCCCAGCAGCACCCAGGGAGAAGGGGTGTGAATGACCCACCCCCAAACAAACACACAACCCTCTCCCGCTTATACTGACCTGTACACATGTAACCCCAAAAATTCATGCATGCACATGCAACCCCTCGCTCAACAAACACACAAATTCCACCCCTTTGGTCATGGGGCCAATTTGATTTTGTTAATCCAAAGTTCTTGTAGCAGTCCCACAACAAGGAGGCAGATGTGGTGGCAGCAAGGCAGACCAAAAAAGCCTGGAGGGTAACTGGAGCATTATTCCTCATAGGAAGTTCAATAACAATCTGACAACTGGTGAGCATCTCTCATTACCTTTAAGTGAGTTGAATCGCCAATCAGCAGCCACATCACCACCATGGCCAATAGGATCTCCAAATCACACGGAGGAGAAGAACATATGGTAAAAATTTAATTTCCCATAATCGCAACAAAATACATAAAAAGATCAAATGAGTTTTTCATACAAAAAGACCCAAAGAGATGCAGAGACCTGGGGACAGGGGAGGGGGGTTGGGTGGAGGAAGAACAGAGTTACTGACAATGTTAGATGTAAAACAGTTTACATCAACTACTCAAAATATCTCTGGACTGTCATGTGTAATGTGAGGATGCACAACAGTGACAATTATTAGATTAACAATAAATGCAGCCTTTACACCTAGTCCTGGGTCAGGAAGTCAGCCCAGTGGCCTCAGAGACAATCCAATGTCAAGAAGCGTGCCTGGAGAGCGCCATCCTTGGAATCAGTGACAAGAAGGCGTCTCACATTGGGACCCGCTTGGAGTCATACTCATCCCCTCCCCTCCAAATATCAACCACGTCATACTCTTTAATGAATTGTTTCAGTTTATGGCACGAAGCAGGATGAGGCTCCAAATAATTTCTGTCCAGATGTGGATTTACTGTCCCAAGAAAAAGAGAATCATCACCACATTGTTTTATGGAATCACACAGGATTTCTAATGTGGATAATCAACTAATCATCTTAGTTGAAAGATATATACTGAAAACAATAATGTGCTACTCTCAAATTGAGCTTTAACCTTCAGATCATGACCTGGTATGATCTCTTCAACATCACATGCTAAAGATGGAAAAGTGCTGGAAAAAATATCCCAACCCCACCACTACAGCTAGACATGTCTCAAAACAATATTTCCCCCTGCACTCCCACGCTGCCACTTACCATTACGATTTAAATTAGATATATGATGCTTTTAAATCCTTTTATCATGTAAATCATGAATTTATTCTCTGTATAAAGCAGAACCACAATGCTTTGTTCTGAATTCCTGCTTATTCTCGCTCCACACACACCTTATAACCCTGTTCTGAGGTGCGTCTCGCTCCACACACACCT
>JBAMHV010000037.1:0-12211 GCA_037177535.1 Pseudomugil gertrudae | reverse complement strand
ACATAAAACAGCTTCCCAGTACACATAAAACAGCTTCCCAGTACACATAAAACAGCTTCCCAGTACACATAAAACAGCTTCCCAGTACACATAAAACAGGTCAAAACTGCAAACTCAAAAGACAGCTAGTAGTCAGCGATGCAGGACGTTTACTTCCAGCGTCAGAAGATCTAAACAGCATGTGATTCTTTAAAGATGAGACATGCATGGAGACATGGCTGCTGTTTCACTCAGCGGGTCACGTCATGCGCTCGTCTTTAATCATACTAAAACAGTTTTGGTCAAAGGATGAATAAAGGAAATGTATGAAGCAGTGAGCTGCATTTTTCTATCCTCCGATTGGGTGAAAGTTAAGAGAGTGTGAAATTCTCACATGTAGGAAATTTCCTGTCAGATGCTGTTCTGTGTGGAGCATTCAAGTGAAATATAAAAGGAGTCAGGAAGGAGACATGACCTCTGAAAAGTATCAGGTGGACATTTCAGATCTGTTGCTTTTTTTCCCTCCCCTTCTTTGTTGGAGGTCAGCGTTTCTCCCAGAGGTGTAAACACACAGCAGCACTCCTTTACACTGCTTCAACACAAAATGCTAAATGTAACATATAATGTGTTTTTTCACAATACACATGCCGGTTATAAATGTACACGCCCCGGGAGCAAAGATTTAATATTTTTTTATTAATAATTAACAAGCTCACAATATTTTTTCAGATAGCTCTGACAACGAAATAGTCTTTCAGGGACTTATAAAGAGCTTTTTAATACAGACTTACAGGACAAATCTAATTTTCAGCAAAGGTGCGGATGTGGTTTTTGAAAGGCAGTCGCTGCGTGCTGCCCTCAGCACCGCAGTGCAACCTCCTGTTGATCTCCATTAACAGTGATTGGGTAAAGTGCTTCTCTAAGTGCCACTTCATTTGAGCCTTCAAAGAGGAGATGCAGCTGTTCTCTTCCACAATTCTGCAGGTTCAGCCACTTTATGACCTTTCACATCTAACCCTTTTCTTTCAGACTGATTTCCCCGTCTTGTTACTGAAGTTGCACACACGGTTAGAAATCATCACTTTCACAAATGCAGAAAACAACTCATAAATATTCAGATATTGTTAAACGAGAACAAAAAGGTTTCACATCCACGCTAAGTGCTGCTAATGAGGCACTTTCCTCTCCACGTTGCTGCAGAGCATGTTTGATTGTGATGCTTTTTATATATGCAGAACAGCACACCTGGAGGTTTGTAACCCACTTCATGATGAGTTTCTATCACATTTCCCTTCAGTTCCAGAGACTCTCCAAAGAGTCTTAAAGCAGAGCTGCAGCGCTGATGTCAGACACTGATAGTGACACATTTTCTGTTTAGTAAAGCACAACAATGTGTAAAACAGCCACGCGAGTTGAGTCAGATCACTTGGAGACAGCTTGTCAGAGTCTCAGTGTGCAACACCCAGCAGTAATCTGCTCAAGTCTCAGCATGGCAGCAACAGGGGCATGCGGGGAAAGATTGCATCTCCATCCTCATCTGTGCAGTGGGTCTACCTCAGGAGTGCCAATAGTTTACACAATGACTTCTCACCTGGTGATAAGCAGGTGTTTACTATAACATGGGAGAAATAAGATACTTTATATATTACTCCATCTTTTTCTAAACTTTATCTTAAATGTAATTACCCCTATAGGAAATTAAACTTAATCTGATAGTATTATTAAACAGAGTTTATAAATGACTGTGTTTAAAAATGGTAAAATATTAAAAACAAGAATAAAGCTTAGTTTAAAATCATTTTGGATGTTATCTCCCAGGCTGAAAGAGAATAAACACTCGTACCTGCTTTCCTGAGTTTCCTGTTCCTGAACACGGACACGATGACCAGCAGGTTCCCGATAACATCCACCACGATGGTCGTGATCAGGACGCCGGCCAGCAGGGTCACCACCCACGGGAAGGAATGGTGCTGATGACCCGGAGCTCCTTCCTCTCCTGTTGGCGTGGAGTTGCGGGGCTCCAGGGTCCCTTCCACCAACGTGGGTTCATGGTCCTCTAGGGACATTAGTTGCGGAAGGTGCCTCGGGTCTACGAGTCGCATCGGGTCGTGGCCACGGAAGGTCGCTCCATTCAGCATAACGCGCGGAGGTCAGTCTAGACGCACCCTCGGAGCTGTGCGCATGTTTGCGCGCAAAGGTAGTCTGCTGTTTCAGTTTGACCTTTATGCAACTAAATAGTTAAAAATGTGTAGCAGAACATTTTGGCGGCAGTAGTTTAATTTCTGTCTCTGCTTAGTCCCGCTGGACATCTGTTATAGTATTTATTTTAAATAAAGAGACAAAAAGATCTACTTGTCACCGATCTGCGCGAGGACACGCCGGAGGATATCAGACATCAGAGACCATCAGACATCTCAGTGAGCCACTTACTTCCCATCTAAAGTGGAAAAAACGAAGGTGGGAATCTGCTTGTGGCATTCCCTTCATATTGGGAATCGCGTCCTGTCGCGCAACTGGATGATGTCTCCACTCTGAGAGTTCATTCACAAATCCGCTCCTTTTATTCCTTTAGCTTCAGATGCTGCTCTGCCTGTCAGTCCACCGGCTTCATCATGATTCAGCGTAAGGAAATCAACCCAGAGCGTCTGAGTCCGGGTGGGGGGGAGATTACGCGCCTTAAAGCATCCAACAGGGACCTGCTCTCTCTCTCTCTCTCTCTCTGTCTCTGTCTCATTTCTCTCCCTGTGTCTCTGTCTCATTTCTCTCCCTGTGTCCCTGTCTCATTTCTCTCCCTGTGCTCACAGCGTGCACGTTTCTCCGACATTCACTTGATCCGCGCGTCTCCTTCAGAGATGCCTCTCTTCATGTTCTTAATGTCTCTACTCCTGCTTTTGTGTTGTCTTTTATTGTTTTATTGTTCGTGGACGCGAGTGGACGCAGGGAAATCTGTGATCCTCAACATTTTACATACATTTGCATAATTGGCCTTAGAGACGTGTGTGTGTGTGTGTGTGTGCGCAAACTGTCAGATTAAGAGGCTATTATTAAAATCTCACAGTCACGTATTTATTGTCAAAGTTTCATTTAAAACTTCACAACTCTGTTAAGAATGGATGAAAGTCTTTCCATTTGCCACTATAAGTTTCTTTATATTTCACCTTTTCATCAAACCAAGTGGGAATTATGCATTTCTATAATATCCCAGTAGTTAAATCATGTCTTTTGTGCATTGGGAACCACTTGTACTCTAAAAAAACTGTCCATTGGATATTGTCCTAGCAGGACATTTTACATAAACTGCACAGAAACTTCCCTTAATCCAAAAACAAAAATGCTACTTACACAGTATACACTCTGTTGCACAGAGTAGCCTAAATGAGCAGCAGCCCCCCCCACAACTTTTCTTATCTTTTATTCTGCTTAAAAACATATTGTTGAAAAAAAACTGCTTTTTGCATTTAAAGATGTAAACATATCATAAATATAATCTAAAAACATTGTTACCATCCTGCATCAAAGAGCATCTGCCTCCACAGGGTGGAGCGTCACACATATGTAGGAGACGATCTGACCGCAACCTGAAACAGTGGAGAGACTGAAGCACTCAGCTTTCATCCAAGGCAGGTTCTACGGTGCACGCTTTATCACACAGAGTAAATGAGTAATGAATGAATTGTCTACTGAAGGTGATCTTCAGTACGTTCATTAACGTTGCCAATAGAGACTCATCTGTGATTTGTTGGACATATTTCTTATTAGTTTTAGAATACATTAAAAACAAGAGCAATGTATGAAGCTGATATGGAAGCACAGGGAGAGTTGCTGTTTCAGATGCTGGCGTCTCAGAAACGGTCCATTGCACCATCAAAACACTTTACATCCTGATAGTCACAGTAGAAAAATAACATATAGACTCTGATAAGAACAGGAGTCTAAATGTTTATCCTAATTAGAGCCAGTGATGATGGTGGGTGCACGCTCATAGGACCAGCATCAATATTCAAACAGAACTGAACATGTTGCATTGTACATGTAAACATAACACAGATGGGAAAGTACATATTTTCAATTTAACAATCACAAAAGATAAAATCCCAGCTGATTATGGATTTTTCATGAGCCTTTGCGGTCCAAGAAACCAAGAAAAAAGAGGTTAAAATTTTAAAAGAAACATTCATTCACATGTTTTTGTGTATATTTGGCCACATTTGACCTATTTTTCTAGAATGCAGGTAACCAAAAGGAAAACAAAACAACTGTGCTGAACAAATTTCCCTGTTTTTTTTTTTTTTTAGCTGATTTGAAGAAATTTATAATGGAGATGATAATGAGAAGTTCTACCACAGCGGAAACAACACTACATCTAGTGACATCAATAGTTAATATATAAGACTATGACCACAGACTATTATTACACAGAAATGAGATCATTTATTCATGGCCTTGCAAATCGTATGCATGCAAAGTGATAAAACTGTGGCCACAGAATAATATACAAGTTCCTTTTATGGTTATGGCTTATAAAATGGATAAATCTGATTTATTTTAATTTAAATTCAATCTAGGGATAAATTATAATGATATAAATGAGCTTACAGGGTTGTGCCTCACTGAACAGTAACAGAGGAGACAGGACACCAGGTACACATTTAAACAGAAATTCCACCAATCTATTTTTCCTCATAAACTACAAATCTCACTAAAATGGATACACACCCCGCTTCTGAACCCATAAATATCAAATTACAAGAGGATTAGTTAGGATATCCTGTAATGTTCACAGTGATTTACAATGCAATAATTAGAAAGAGACACTTCTGAAACATATTCTGGTGCTCTTCCTCAGCCTTCTCAGACCCCAAGTGCAACATGCCCAGGACCGCCTGCAGTTCGTGTGTCAGCAAGGTGCTGGTGTAGAGGACACCATCCTTTACCTGCTACACAGAGCCCACTCCCATCTAGATAGGGGAAGCCGTACAGTGAAGATTGTCTTCTTGGATTTTTCCAGTGCCTTTAATACAATCCAGCCTCCTAGTCTCAAACTGGGAGTGGACCCCTACCTGGTGGACTGGATTTCAGACTACCCCAGTATGTCAGGCTGAAGAACACCACGTTCCACACTGTGGTCAGACCACAAAAATAAAAATAATGCAAAAATAAAAACAAAGAATGTGCAATTGAATTCAGTTTGTTTTTATTGGCTTTCCGGAACTTCTTTTACAGGTGTCCATTATCCGAAAATAATGGACACCTAGGACACCTCAGAATTGAATATTCAGTATCCAGTTTTAGCTTGTTTACACTGGCTGCCTGTACATTTTAGAATAGATTTTTTTATTGTTTGTTTTTAAAGCTTTAAATGGACCTGCCCCTCACTACATCACTAAATGCCTCCAAATCTACACTCCAGTGTGGACTTTGAGGTCTGAGAGCCAGTCCCAGCTTGTGGTGCTTAAGACTAAACTTGAAACTAGAGGGGTGGTGCTCTTTGGCCTTGACTTTGGAAAGCTCTGCCCCTCCACATCCGAACTGCCCCACAGTGGAGAGCTTTAGGTCTAAAGGCCCACTTTTATTCTTTGGCTTTTAACATTGCATGAGTTCTGTGGTCCTCTGTGTCCTTTATAAAATGTATTTATTTATTTATTTTTTATTGACATATTTTTCTATTTTTTAAAACCATTTAAATATTTTCACTTGTTTTTATTATTTTAAATATTTAATTATTTTATTGTATATTATTTAGTGATGCCTGACTCTGTGCAGCACTTTGGAGACATTAGCTTTTTTTTTTTCTTTATATATAATAATATATATAAAAAGTATAAAGTGGATTGGGTTCATCTGGACCATGGTATAATGGCCCTGTCTTAATACCCACACTGCATCCTACGGCCTTCCACGAAGTGTGCACTTGGTCAAAGTGCACGAAGGTGTTTGAGTGTGTAGGTAACAAGTGTGGGAATTGGGACATATATGCTCTTTGGGGGTTATTTTCAGACCTAAATCAATTTCTGCTGAATGTCATTTCAACCGTCCCTCTAAAAAAATCTTAAATGACTTTTTTTCTCAAAACTGCAGAATCGAAAGTAAGCAGCAACTCCGATTGACCAGAGCCATTTAATAAGAGTTGCGGCACTCCTCAAATTCTCTTGAGATGTAGGTCTCAAAAGTTCCCAACAGATCAGCGTTGTCAGTCGTTTTCAATGCATTTTAGAAGGTGGCAGTACAACACATCAATTTTCCTCACAATTTTTTTTATAAATAGTGCTCAATATCTTTAAAGCAGCAGAGGAACATTTATCATTTTCTTTTAAAATGAGAATGTAAACATATCTTATACATATTTCGTATACATGTTTAGTGTAATTTAAATATTTAGTTTTTAAAATAAATACTTTATTTAATGCAATACCTGTCTGTATTTTTAATTTGACAAAAATAAAACTCAGCGTTAAAGCAGTTTTTCTCTGCATGCCTTATCCTCCTACAATGTGCCAGAGGTTAGCACCATTACACATTTCCCTCACATCTACATTATTTAACAAAGTATTGTATTATTGTCTTCTCCCAGGATTTACTCTCTCCCAGATACTCTAGCAGTGGTATATGTCACCCTAACCCTAGATGCTATGAATAATTACTTTAGATTAATGTAGAAGAAACTATTATTTAATCACTAATAATATATATTTCACTTTTAATCTGAACTGAATGCATCTGCTAATTGTTCCAGCCAGAAAACTGTTTTTAAATTATATTTAAAAAATAATTATTTCAAGTCTAAAATATTTACTGGTTTATAAAATTGACTAAATGAGTTTACCAGGTCTTCAAAAACAACTTTCAACCAAACAGAACCCACAATAAGACATTTATTTATACAATATATTTTTATTCTACAGTCTCACAGAGATGGAAAAAAACATGTGAAAACTGGAAGAGATGATAATCACTCCAAACGTGGAGCTGCAGCAAGACAAACGGAAGCCTTCTGAAGATGCAACATTGCCTGGACATTTCCAGACTGTCTGGAAAACTGCATCAGACAGAGGAATCCTGGAGTTTTCCCAGGTACTGATGTCAGCTGAATAATTACAAATGTTTACAATCAAATTCTTTTTTAAAACTAAAAAGGTCCACCAGGATGTCCGCTGCCGTTTGTAAGGCTTTGTCTCTTCATGGATGTATAACTTCAGTAAATTAACCTTATCAATCTCACAGAAATATATAGATATAGTTTGCAACCAGGAATTTATAACGGGTGTACTAATATAGCCATCACTAAAGGATCATTTTAAAATGTAACAAAAATCTTTAAATAAGAACAAAAACTGTAATGAGTCATAAATACAGGCTTACTGATGGCTTCCACTAGAGCATGGGGAACCTTGGCCATCGTCCTGAGATAAAGATTTTTTTAATCCAATGCAAACTCAAACTCCTATAAGATTTCTGTTAGCGAGTTAAAAGATTATTGACTCATCCTTGTTTGCAGTTCATTTTTAATCTTTGCCTCGAGGTAAAACAGGAGCTTTGAGTTCAATGCTTTCTTTGATGGTAGCGTCTTCATACATGAAGGATCTGAAGTATATAGGCTTGTTTGCAAAGCTATCAAGTGATGGATATGTAAGTTTGTAAGTAGAAATACATGTTAAAGTACCGTGTTTACGGTTGGTGTCCCTTTCTCATCATCTGATCCAACCATACAACTGCTTTCTTTGTCTTGTTTTCCTCCATAGCTTAATGGTTTATGTTGACAGCTTCATTGTGTACCTTTATTCTTGCTCAAACATATTCCATTCAGGCTGGATGAAACCTTCCCCATCTGCCTCTAGAGGTAGAGCAGAAGATGCACAGTCATTGTAACATATCAAACAATTTCACACCTCTTGGCCCCTGGTCTCTTTTATGTTGACTGCAAGGAAATTTATGAAGTGAGCTTTGCGAGGTGCATAATTTATTATGGGATTTGTCTTTTTGCGGATGCATTTCAGTTCTTTAATCCTCTCCAGACACATTACTGGCATATTATTGAGCTTCTGCAGTTTGGCAGCCCCTACCATGAGCTAAAATATCAACAAATATTGCTATAATCTCAGCCAGCACTAAACAAGGATGTTCAATAACCCACAGTTTCTTCTCAACAAGCTTGGAAGATCTACTGCTGTCTTTAGGATACTGGTGTGTGAGCTAGTAGGACAGATGATCCTACATCCAATACATCTGCACTGATATGTCACTGTGGATTTATCAGCACAACAGTATGAATGATTGGGTACATAAAAAAGATCAATGAATTGAAAGTTTTATTGTTGTTGCTGCTACTCAGACTAAGCAGATTTCAAGTATTCAAGTCCCAGCTCAGAACTTGCTGTACTGTACAGTGTCAGACACTGCCACCAGTCCTCCCAGGCTGGCTTTGATCTATTCTGGCATCCAGAATCAGATGAGTAAGTATTCAATGACAGCTACTGGTTTTTTGCTCCTGAGTCATGCCAGATGAACCAAATGGACATGTATCTGATGACAGCTGCTTGTTTCTCTGGCTGTGCTGGAAGTGGCCCACCGCTGTCATCTCAGACAGTGACACTGCTGAGCTGCAGACAATCCTTCCGATTCCTCCACACCCTGTCATCTGCCTACAAACAGTGCCAAAGACTCAGGCCCATGCCTACACCACAAACTCAGCCATCATAAGGTGTTGTTTCACCGTGATGATCATACACAAGGACAAATTAGGCTTCCTCACACCAGCCATAAGCTGGTTTGAGCTGGCATTTTTGGTCATTTTGAGGCTTGGGGTCCATTGTGTGGTGATCTGGCTGTAGAGCTGTAGCTTTGACCACAGCATCGTAAGACTCCATCTGACTGTTTTTACCCACAGCTGTAGATGAAGAAGTAGCCTGCTGCTCCCCTAAGAGGAAGAATTGATGACGGTTGCTGAAAGAAGCTGTAATCAGCCTCTTCTGCTTATCCTTCTACTGAATTTGGGGAGGGCACCGATCAAACTCACCAACCCAAAATGCCTGGTAAGGTTTTTGCAGTGAATCTAATAATCCAGAGGGAGGTCACGTGAAAAAAGGATTTTAACCTTCTTTTAGATCAGTGGTTCTTAACCTGGGTTCAATCAAACCCTAGGGGTTCAGGGGTTCAACAGAGCCTCTGCCGTGGAGGTCAAGACACACCTCGCTCATCATGTCAATTAGTGAGGACGTGCCCTAATTGGAATATTTTAATCCATTCTAACTATGTCGAGCAACAAAAGAAAGTGGTCGAACGAATACGTACAACATGGATTCTGCATCACGAAACGTGATTGGACTAGGCGTTCTGTCTGCATGATTTGCAATGGCAAGTTGAGCAACTCTAGTCTCGCACCAGCAAAACTAAAGGGGCACTGCATGGAGATGGGAAATACAAGAGCACAAGGCTTGCTAAATTCAAGGTGAACAGAGCCAGTTTCGATGAAAAGGCCACTCTGCCTGCTTTTGGATTTCAAACCAATCCTCACAGCATCGTACGAGGTTACTTACATGATCGCAAAGCACGGCAAGCGACACAACATTGGTGAAACTCATAAAGCCAGCTGGATGCATAAAGATGCACAATGCATTTTTACAAGAATTTGTACAAAATCATATTTTTATTTTTCACTAATGAAGGGTTCGGTGAATGTGCATATGAAACTGGTGGGGTTTGGTACCTCCAATAAGGTTTAGAACCACTGTTTACCACTTGTTTAGATGTTTTGAAAGGTAATAGAAAATCTGTTTTTACCTCAGACCGTCAACTAAATTGTGGGCCGGATGGATTTAGTAGAATTCTTAGCCATCAGAACCTAAAACACTGGTTTCGTTGACCATATTAACCTGGTCTGGGATCAGACCATGTTTGGATGGGATCTGCCCTAACAGGCCATGCTTGCTGATAACCTATGGCCTGCTGTGTACTTCTATTCATGTGACTGACAACATTTTACATGCTCCATGCAGTGTCCTAAATCCAGTCCCCTGCCGCTACCATCTTGTAACTTTAAGTTAAACCTTTCTTCAACACACCTCAGTCAAATAAATTGCTCGTTATCAAGGCCATAGGACCAGAGCTGAATGACATTCAGATGAGAGGATTCAGCCATTTGATTAAGGTGTTTAAAGGGATTCATGTAAAGCTGTAGCATAGTGGCTCTTGAAGACTGGACTTGGGCACCCCTTTTAGAGACCATACTTCTGTTCACTCTATTCTAGGCTGCATTTCATTCCAGAAATCCTCCCTAGCTCAGGCTGCTCTTCCATTGTTTCTCTCTTTGGAGGCAGTTGAAAAGTGTTTGACCATTGAACATGTACTAAAAGCTTTTTAGGTCCAACTTAGTTTTTTTTTCTCAGCAATCAACAGGTCTCCAGTTCATGAGGGCAACACAGACAGACGAACAAGCAGAAAAACAATCACTTACACACACACATTCAGTCCTAAGGACAATTTAGTGACCCACATGTGTGTCTATGGATGGTGGGATAAAGCTAGAGTACCCGGAGAGAACCCATGCTAACACGGGGAGAACATGCGGGGGCAGCTGTGGCGCATGTAGTAGAGCGGGGTATTTCCTAACCAGCAAGTTAGTGGTTCAAATCCCGGCTCTGGTGTCCACATGTCAAAGTGTCCTTGAGCAAGACACTGAACCCCCAGTTGCTCCCGGTGCTGCATCACTGGTGCGTGAATGTGTGTTTGTGTGTTTGTGTGAGCGCTTTGAGTGCACCAATGTGTAGAAAAGTGCTATACAAGTACAAGACCATTTACCATAACATGCAAATTCCACTCAGAAAGGCCACTGCATGAACCAATATTCAAACCAGCAACCTTGCTGTGAGGCTATGGCACTAACAATTGTTCCACCGCGCAGACCTAATTTTGTAGTTAAAACTGTGATTCAGTTGATTGAAAATTGATTAAATTTGATTGTATAGTGAAATTGAGTTCATGGTTCAACAAGACTTTGATGATACTTTTCTGATTAAGTGATCAGAATTCACAAGTAATGTCTAAAAACAGGATAGGCTGATTGGAGACTCTAAATTGCCCATAAGAGTGAATGTGTGTGTGCATGGTTGTTTGTCTGTGTGTGTTGGTCCTGTGATGGACTGGCGACCTGTCCAGGGTGTACCCCGCCTCTTGCCCATTGTGAGCTGGGATTGGCTCCAGCCCCCCGCGACCCCGCTCAGGGAAAAGCAGTAGAAAATGGATGGATGGATGTTTAAAAACATTCCGCTGAATGTACTCTGAAGATGAAGAGAAATTACCAGGCCATTGTGTGACATGCCTTCTATGCAGGTTTATTATGCCGCACCAGTTCAGTACTGTGTTAAATTCTGAATGAGAAAGAAGATATAGCCATTTTTGTATGTAGACATAGTTGGGCATTTGTGTATGTTCAGAATGTCAAAGCTGTATGCAATAAGGGAATTTATCATGTCATGCAGGCCGGGTTTGTTTGTTTTTTACCTTTCCCTGCCTGTTGGTGAGGATCCAGATGGACTTCATGATTCTGGAATCTCTCCTCTTCAAGCAGATGGTGAGCCACCCCAGAACCTAGAAATTCATCTGCCAAAAGGAGAAAGACCTCAGCTTTCTCTCAACATCCACAGTGTGGTAAGACCTCTTTGGACCACACAAACACTGCCTAGAAAAATAAAGGGTGCACCTGAAATAGTTTCTTCTCGCCTGAATCAAGCTCATTGATACAACTCTTTTTTTTAATTGACTTTAGACATTTGAACAGTTGACTTCTGGAATATTTAGAGCTTTGTTAATAATTAGTAATTGTCATTTATGTTACTAAATATTATTCAATTAAATTTTATTTATATAGCCCAGTATCACAACGAAGTCGTCTCAAAGGGCTTCACACACAGTTAATCATACAACAACAGACATAATAAACCCACAATAAACACAAGTAATGACTAAACTAAACTAAGCAGACCCAGGACATCCTGTCCTTAGACCCTCCTTCTCAGTAAGGAAAAACTCCTAAAAAACCCTGTTGCGGGGATACAAAACGAAGAAACCTCATGGAGCCCACATTGAAGAAGAGATCCTCTACCAGGATGGGCAGGCAGATGTGCCTAGGACTTAGCTCATCTACATTCTGAATAACAGTTCAGCAGGTGGTCTTCATCCAGACAGGGGAGTGGGGGTGGGTAGGGGATCAGGAGGTCCATGGGAAGTGAGGGTAAGG